>CM077107.1:7070769-7098902 GCA_039619505.1 Cimex hemipterus | reverse complement strand
TCTGGTGTGATGTAGGTATCAGAAAAACATTTTCTTTATCGTGCCAACGTTTCGATCTTTTATTGAGATCATCTTCAGGGCCTGGGATTTACAAACATAATTTACATTTAGAAAGTACATATAGAATTTGGAAAAGTGAATTTACACAATGCAAAAAATTATATTTTATATTCCATCAAAGTATTTCTACTCACCCAAAGTGTTTGTCTTCTGAGTAATTGTGCCATGTCGTGTTGAGAGTGCCAGTGAGATTTTACTGTTTCATATTTATATATGTTGGATTTTGAAGTGGTGGGGAAGGAAGTGGGTATAGAAGAGACAATTTTGTATAAGTCGTCGGCTTCTTTGAGGTGAAAAGAGCCGACAAAGGTAAACAATGTGTTGGTAATGTTTCGGCCATTTCATTCTTTCAGGAGTATACAGAAAGGGATAAATCGGAAAAGGAAAATTAGATTGTTGGACAATTAGAAACGTTGCCACGATAAAGAAAATGTTTTTCTGATACCTACATCGCACCAGACAGCATCTCACGATATCTGAATAATTATCTATTAACGGTTACTAAACTCTACACACTTAGAAATAAAGTTTAGTAAATTGAGTCGTACGGCCAAAGACACCTTAAAAGTGGGAAGAAATTTAGCAAATGATTACCAACCGCGCTAAAAGAATATTTATGTAACTAATACAACCCAAACCAAACTAAAGATATCGAGAAGCAACGCATCTGATAGACTAAACCAACTAGGAAAAGCAGACCAAAATGGCCCAACTACAGGTTTATCTTTTCCACAATAGGTCTATTATAGTAAAGACAATTTATTTCATCCCAATCAACCTACAGGTTCATTATAAGAATTTAACAATACTGTTCGGGCGTGTCGCTGTCAACGAAATCGCCCGATTTATGACGTGCAATGTACTCCAGGAATCGCAACCCGATTTACCAATCACAACCATCTTCCCACTTTTTTCTCCAAAAATCATCCATGTCTGCCTTTGTTCATTTTTCCGTGACTTGTCCGCTAGCCGTTAACGTGAAACCATCTCTGCGACCCTCGCTGCCCCAAGTATTGCACATTAGTGATTTACCGCCGCTTAAGATAGTCTTATTCTCGCTAGTGTGTTAATTTCTCATTGCTGAGAATTTACACTAGTTATTATCCCATTTGCCCTCCGTTTTGGAACGCTGTGTCCAATCCATCTCTTGACCGCATGGTCTCATCTCTTTCACCGCTTCTTTGTTTCTTTTAACACATTCATCCCTGTTGCATTTTCTCCGGACATTTCATCCTATGCTGCATCTCCTTTCATTGCCATCATATATCATCTTTTCCCAATCATTCATCATTGTCCTTGGACGATTCATTGCGTCACTTCAGTCCCATTGCTGCTGGAACCAGACCGGCGCACTGGCCTAGTCATCACCCAACATCGCTACCTATCGCCTATAGAACCGAGTCTGAGTAACCCACCTGCTTTACGTTGCATTATTACTACGCAGTAAGTCAATTCCACCCTCTATCTTTATTTGTAATTTATCTCCATTTGTTTCCAATCAATTGGAAATTCACATTTTCCGTTGGTGCAAAAATATCCAATAATTTTCTTTAAATTATATCTCCTATCTGCGGTGGTGTTCGTAGGCGCCACTTTGTGTTTGGTTGCTGGCAAACAAGTACCGCTAGTATAAATTTTAATTTTAATTAATTAAATTACATTTAAAAAGATATATTGCATTGTATAAATTCTCTTTTTTCCACATTCTAATGTATTTTGTTAAATGTTTTTATAAATCCCAAGCCCTGAAGATAATCTCCATAAAGATCAAAACAATTTAATAAGTTTTTATAGTTGAGATAAAAAAGTCAATGGCAGGAGCGGGATTCGAATCCACGATCTTTAGATGGGAATAGTGTCCGAGTGGATCGGGTCACGATAGCTCAAGTGGTAGAGCAGCGGCGTATCAAGCGGAAGATGAATTGTAATGTATTAATTTGTAAAGCGGGCCACGAAATTAGTGCCAAAACGTTGGCACGATACAGAAAATGTTTTTCAGAAACCTACATCACACCAGATCGCATCTCACAATTTCTGAATAATTATCGATTAACGGTCATTACCGCACAAAAATATTGAATTTTGATGGCTAATGGTTTAGCTAATGGGTTTAATACAAGTGTAAGTACAATGGCAAAAAGTAAATATGCGACATCAGACCAAGATATTTCTTTTTTAAATAATAATTTATTTAAGGCTGTACATATATTACATATATACTTACACGTCTTGCACTCTAGGTCCGCAGACTATAGCCCTGCACCGGGAGAAGATGGGATTAAGAGTAACCAGCCAACCCTGGCACTTAATATGAGGATTAAAGGACGAAGTCTGGAAACTTCAAAGCGATATGACAAGTTCCCGATATGGAAAAGTGTAGCCAATGCTTGGGAAGTAGAGTTAGGATCCAAAGTTTAGTGTGGGACTTTTGGAAACCGAAATGGAGTTGCCCAAAGGAGTATGAGGTCATTGTAGAATTTGAGGTCAATTGTAATGTAGAATTTATAACAGCAAAATCACAGGAATGATTGAAGTAGTATTTTAAGGATCAAAACAGATTATGGACCCCCAATCTTCTGTTAACTTGAATCTTAAGTCTTATCTGAGGATTTCATGCCATTTTGTTAACTTGGTAAGTCCTAAGTTTGTGACTTGAATGGAAGTCGGTATTTGTTATTATGCAGTGAAGGGCAAGACTGTTTCTTTAGTGCAAATGCTCGATAAGCTCATGGTGATCTTGGATGCCTGGTGCCAGATCAATCAACAGCTCTGTCTATATCCAGCAACGCACACAAGCAGTAAGTACTTTTTGTTCAATAAATCGAAAGAAACCGTGTCGACAACTCACTTGAGAACCATAAAGGAACCAATATAAATGTTTAGGTGCACTTCGAGTGCATAAGACAAAATTTTTTTAGGCGATAATGATTTTTTATTTTTTTTTTTTGTGCCAGTCTTATATAAGCTCAAAGTATCCGGATGCTCCAGATTGCTCGGCTAGATTCGAGTTAAAAGACCAAATTTCAGTAGGTGGTAATGATAATATTGGTATAAGAAAATCAGGAGTGTAAATGGTATAGAGGATGGGGCCAAGAATGCTTCCTTGTTGGATCCCAGTCTGCATCCGTCTGCGTCTATCTGCAGTCTGTATATCTTAGTACTAGTTGCCTCGCTCGGAAGTGAGATTCATCCCTGTGTTATGGTTGAGAGGATGTCGGCAACGTTTTGCACGGTTTTGCCACAAAAACAGAAAACTATTCTGAATTGTGATGGAGCCGTGGCCGAGAGTATTTGCTACGCACGCGGTAAGAATTTGATTAGAAATTAATATGTAAACAATATTTTAAAATGGTTATGGTTCCAGAGTCCTAAAAATTTCAATTAGCCTGTACGAAATTACTTACTTATCTTAAAATAGAAAATTTAGATAAAAGTATACAAATAATGAAAGTGAAAATTTCAATTTCGTAAAGATAAATGATTTATAAAAAAAAAATTAAAATTTATTTATTAACTCCAAGCGCAATATGTCAAAACACAATCATTTTTAAATTATCAAATCGATCGATACGTTTATAAAAAGCAATTTAAATCAAAATACTGGCCTTTCCCGATTCGTACAAAAATTGATAGCAACTCGTCGGGAACTGTTAATTAACAGATTTTATCGATAAATTAAGTCGTCAGAGTTTATGTTCTGACTACCACACAGTCGGCGATAGTTTGTGTACGAACTGAATTCATACCAGCGTTTAACCCCGACCAACAAATCTATCTTTGAACCCTTTGGATAAACACCACAACGCAAATATCATTTATGCTTTTATAAACTAAGTGTATAAACAAAGAGACAATTGTATTAATTGCAAATATTATTTTTCTTTCCAAACAGCTGCCAGTTTAGTTTAGAAATGTTCGTTATTTACTGTTACAATAATATTCTTTATTCTGAATTAAAACATTGATTGGGCTGACTTCATTACATATTTTCATTAATGGTGGAGATGTTTTTTGTTTCTTTATATTTACGACTTTTATTAATTTAACATCGTTACTGTAGAAGGAAGCGATTTAATAGCCTCTGCCGGGTTAGAACCGCAAGGCACAAAGGTGAAAAACACTGCAACGTCCGCAAAACTGAAAGAAAAGAGAAAGTTACAAAAGGGGGGGGGTGTAAGAGGGAGGAAAAACATATGAAATGTGAGAGGCCGGTGATGAACTCCATATTTACCCTTCCAACTAAACCTCAACAAAATAACGGCAAAAAGATTGACTCGGCTCGAATAAAAACAGTACAGCTTTGAATTTACAGTTAGCAAACTATCCGTCGAGTTGTAATGCGTCATGACGTACAGACAAGTCGTTGAGGATATGGCCACAGCTGCAGGGTGACACGGGCTGTCAGTTGCTAAATAAGCCAGGCATAAAGCAGCACGAGCTTGTGCTTAATTTAGTGCTATGTAAGTACTGCCATGCAAATCCAGTTCCTTACAGCGAACAACAAAGCCAGTCGACTGTGGAGCAAAATTACATTAGTCAATTTAAAAAAAAAATGCTTAAATTACGACCATTATTCGTATTTATTACAATATAATTTATACATTTATTTAAAAACACATTTTTGAACTCTTTTTCAATCGTTGTGGACACCGTTTCCTCTCCTCTAGAGAATAAAGAACAAGCACCGCACAGGATTTCGATTGAGTTTGACACCGGGCATTTTTTATAAATTTAGCCGTTTTCTACCAACTCCTTATTAGCTTATTCTGAAATTCTATTATGACAGTGCAATTTATAAGGGCCGCCAAAAGCCTTTCCACAAGCCACTAAAAGGAGGAGGAAAGAGACTTCCACGGGAAGAGCCCTGTTGGCTTTGAGCTACACTAGAGGCGACACGTTGGCATTTTCTTTGGTGGAAAAAAAGGGCCCGGGATCATTGCATTTTCATCCAGCGAGTATAGTGACGCAAGTTTTTTCATTTTGGTTTGTTTAATAATAATAATTATAATAATAGAGCTGACCATAAAACGTGCAACAAACAAGAATTTTCGCTCCGAGAAAAAAACCGAAGTTTCGAGGTATATTGGTTTAATAAGTGTGTGGCAGTGGTATATTGTGGAAGGTAGGACGTCCTTTTGTTAGCCCAGTGTGTTTTGAAGTGTTTTTTGGTGAGTTTCAACTGGATACGTTTTTTGACGATTAGACTAGTCTTCTGGTTGCTAGTTTGTAGCTCGCATTCTCTATTGGGAAGTGTGGGGCCTGTATCTCTCTATAGGCCTGGTTTCAGGGTTGGGCAAGATTTATCTATTTAGTTTTTCTCTTTTATTTATACATATGTTGTTCAAATTTTCAAAATTTCCCAAACTCGTTTGAATGGCCCTTTCGGCCCCCCAGTGGGTCGAGAAGGCTGTCGACATCGATTACCACCTCCAAATAGGAATCCCTCTCCTGTTCTTTGTATGTCTGGGGCAAGACATTTTATAATTTGTCGATTGGATAAGAAAAATAATGGCGGGCTTCATTCAGTATCGCCAATTAAGATATGTAGAGTAATAAATCGTGAAGTAGGGAAAGTAGTAAACGCCAAAAAAGGCCGTGGCGGCTTAATTTATATTGAAGCGTTCAATGATGAACAAGGAGATAAAATAATGAAAATATAGAAAATATACCGGTAAAAGTCGAAAGAAATGTTAAATTGAACACCTCAAAAGGAGTCCTCTTGCTGGGACTTGAAAGAGTGTCCCGATGAAGAATTTCTTGAAGAATTAAAAGGTTCTAATGTTATAAACCTACAGCGATTAAAAATTAAAGATGGTAGGATATCTTTTTCATAGATTGTAACTTTCAAAACCCGGTGTCCTCCAAAAGAATTACATGTTGCTTATATGAAGATAGCCGTAAGGCCATTTGTTCCTGCTCCCCTTTGATGTTTTAAATGTCTAGATTTCGGACATACTATTTCTTCGTGTAAGAAGAACGCCTTTATGTGTGGATGTGGACTGGAAAGGCACGAAAAGACTGTGCCTTGTCAGTCTCCAGTGTGCATGAACTGTCAAGGCCCACATAACACTTTGGCGCGTTATTATATAAACCCCCAAAATATAAACATGAAACTGAAATTTTGGAACTGAAAGTAAAAAATAAAATAATGTTCATCAAGAAAAGTCCCTAATAGGCTCGGGCCTCATTCAAAAAGGGATTACTTTTGCCGAAAAAGTAAAAATGGGCACGAAAGAAATAGGTTGCCAGGCGGAGTCAGGGAACAACTCACTGATCGTGATCCAAAATCCGTCATCTTGCCAAAAAGAGTCTAAACCAACAATGGTAGAGACCATGGTCCAATGTTCCCTTATGGAACCTCCTGCAAATGTTTTTGTCCCCACCCCACCTCCTCCTTCCCGATCACCACTCAACTCTCCTCTCCCTCATTCTGTTTCTCCGATTAATGGAGAACGTCAAGCAACTTTATCCCCAAAAATTACGACGCCCCCCAAAAATAAGAGGAGCTGGAAAAAGTGGAGGCCGAGGAAAAAAGTCGTAGAAAATCTTAAGTAGTCGGTTTAGCTGACTCGTGTTAAATAGAACGTTAAAATTTTAGATTAATATATAATTTAAATCAATCATCCGATGGAATGTGAGTGGACTGAAAAATAATTACTGCTTTTTGAAGAGGATCATGGCGGACCATACTCCTTTTATCATTGCCCTTCAGGAGACTCACCTTAAAAAAACGGAATCCTTTACGTTGAGACGTTACACCGTTTTTTCTAAAGGGGGTAGAGCTCACGGGGGTGTGGCACTCTTTATTCGAAATAATATCCCTTCTAGGAAAATTGACTTAGGTACCAGTCTCCAGGCAGTAGCCGTTGAAGTGCTTGCTCCATTGAACTATTCTGTATGTTCAGTACACTTTCCTAATAGTTTTTTTTTCTTTTTCCTCCCCTGCAATGATTACAGGTGATTTTAATGCTCATTCCATTACATGGGGATGTTCATCAAATAATCGAGGAGGGATTGTTTTGGAAAATATAATTAATGAGGGAAACTGGATAATACTGAATGATGGAACACACATTCATCCAAATTTCTATACCGGATCAGTTAGTGCAATAGATCTGACGATTGCTTCTCCGTCCCTAGCGACCGATTTTAAATGGAACGTCCTAGAAACGGATGTCCAA
Source organism: Cimex hemipterus (assembly GCA_039619505.1). NCBI lineage: Eukaryota > Metazoa > Arthropoda > Insecta > Hemiptera > Cimicidae > Cimex > Cimex hemipterus. The sequence continues at coordinate 7,091,661 of CM077107.1, read as the reverse complement.
AGTGATCCCCTTCCAATAAAAATGGAATCCCATATTTGTAAAATGGATTTTGAATTTTGTCCTAAATGAAATACCCGCATAGCAGATTGGAATAAGTACGCTCAAATTGCCCACCTTTCTAACCCGTGCAACAACATCAACACAGACGTTGCTACGTTTACGGAAAAAATTAAAGCTGCCTCCCCTGAAGCGATTCCAAAAACAGGGAACCGGAAAGTTCGTATCTGGTTTCCCTGGTAGAATAGGGAATGCGAACTTGTCTGTAAGGAAAAAAGGCCCTGAGAAGGATGCGGAGGTTGCCAACTGATGAAAATTTGTCAAACTTTTAAATTGTTTCTTTTTTATATTCCTTCATTTTACTTATACAAAGAAAAGATCCAATCCCTTGGGGAAGGACCAAACAGTAACACCATACTATCAAATCGTCCGATGCTTCTCAGTGAGAAGTGGCAACGAATTTTCGGAAGTCGGATGGATGCAAGGCGGCGTACCGGAAATAGTGATTATTCTTGGTCACTTCCTTTGTATCATTTATACTTCTAACTTTCTACCCAATAATATCATCATCACCTATGCGGACGATACCGCAGTTTTGCTTTAATTTCTAACAAATCCAATCTAACCTACGTCCTACACGCAAGAACACCTTCAGCTTATCGAAGACTGGCGCAAAAAGCGGAGGACAAGACAGGGCAAAAATGTACTCACTATACGTTCAGATTGAAAACTGCCTCCCCCCCTCCACTGTACATCACCAACAGTGTTTTCGATTCAAGTCACTTAGGACTTAGACCGCAGAGTGATGTGCATCCCTACACAAGTCTTTAGAGTTAACCGTTAAGAGTTAAGTTTCGTGGTTAATGGACCAAGTTAGTTCTTTCTATCAATTAATTATTCTTTCTTTAAAGGTCTTGATTGAGATAAAAAAATAACTACTTGATTGAAAGAACTAACTTGGTCAATTGACCACGAAAACGTAATGGACTAATATTTAAAAAGTAAAAGAAGTATCACTTCACTAAGCTCCGCGTGGCCAGTTCCGCAGTCTCCGAGACTCCAATCATGATTACACGTCATGTGAAAGGGGCAAAAGGGAAGGAATATTCGAAAGGTTGTAGGTTGAGTTGGGGAGTTGTCCGAAGGGAACGACGTCAAGATAGCTCAAGTGGTAGAGCAGCGGCGTATTTACCCAATGGTCGTGGGTTCGAATCCCGCTCGTGACACTGACTTTTTTAATCTCAACCAAGACTTTACAAAAAATTTTAACGATAACACTGAACAAAAGACATGGAAAAGTAAGAACGCATCTAGGACAGTAATCTGACTTAGAAATAATCAATGGTGGAGTGTATTGTTCATTCTTTTTAAAAAGAGATTTCCTACTCATAGTTGTATTCAACGATCCGAATTTCAAGCTGATAGCCCATCATCAGGTTGAAAAAATTAACATCCACGCCTCACGTAAGATCCACCGCCAACCTTCCAATGAGAAGCCGGTCTTTAATGCCGCCCAATTTTGAATGTTCAAAACCGGAATTATAAAACAAGTAAATATTATATTAATATGTGCTGCAAAAAATAATTATGAATTAGTGAATAATTTATACATTTTGTGTTTATTAATTATGCGTTAATATTTTATTTATTATGCGTTAATGAAATTGACGATTACGATGAAAAGAACGTAATAATAAGGTTTACAGTAATTCTAACACAGTGAAAAGAAGATAACAAACAATTAAGCAAACAAAGTATGAGATATAATATAATTATGATTATGATATATTATCTAATTATGAAATAAATTGTATTCCTTTCGCCCGTAGATCTTGTTTGAGTGAAAAGCCAAAAACAGAGTAAATCTTTTTATTTAAAAAAAAAACCCTCAAGTAAGTTAAACAATTGAAAATAAATTGCAAATATGGCAATTCTTGATTAATTAAGTTTAACGGATCAAGTTGATTTGAAAACTCACGAACAAAGATTTTTTTTCAATTGCGGTAACAAACAGTAGTGAAAAAAACTTTTTACAATGAAATTCAAACAGAAGAAGAACCTTGCACTAAACTTTTCAGCTTTTAAAATTTTAAAACGCGGGGCTTTTTTGTAACGAAAACCTGATCGTCCATAGTGCCTCTCATTAAAACCTAAAAGCCTAGTCGAAATCCCCTTCCTCTTCGATAATGTCATGGCGTTTTGTCGGTCCGTATCAATGTCAGAAGGGTACAAATAAAATAAATATTTAAAAAAATCTATATTTTCTTTTTTTTAAACCAAAATTTCTTCGAATTGATAAAAATTATGATAGTAATAATAAAATGCATACAATGGTATGGTATGGTATGGTGGGAAAGGATACCAGGAGACGGGGTTTATGTGCCTCAGGCACTGCGGCCTTCTGGCTTATTGTACCTTCCCAGTTCCATGGCTTTAGTCAATAGACTCGATCCTTTTTCTCAGAAGTATCAAGTCATTGATTGTTATTGCTTCAATGTGGTTCTCGAAGTCGCTTTTGTGCGTCAGATTGAACCTCCATTGAGCCGTTGCTTCGCATTCGAAGATGATATGAGTGGCTGTTTCCTCCTCCTCATTACTTAGTCTGCAAATGGGATCGTCATTGTATATGCCCACGTTATGTAGATGTTTTCTCAGATGCCAGTGGCCGGTTAGTAGTCCTACCACTCCTCTGAGATTTGCCATGTCCAATTGTAGTAGTGTTTTTTCCAGTTTTGGTGAGGGTTGTTTTATCATAAGTTTACTGTTTCTAGCACTGCTAGTGTTTATCCACTTTTCTCTTTGTTTTGTTTGGATCCATTCTGCGACGGAGGATTCAATGTTTGTTTTTGATATCCCAAGGATAGGCTCGGGGCCTATGCATGGTCTTGCGGATCCTCCTCTGGCCAGTTTGTCTGCTTCCTCATTACCCAAAATTCCCCTGTGCCCTGGCACCCAGGATACCGTTACCTTGTTGTGTTCTCCCAGGTTTCGGAGATTTTGGATGCATTCACTGATTAGTTTTGATGTAATTCTTTTGCATGCCAGTGGTTTAATAGCTGCTTGGCTGTCTGATCTTATGAAGATTTTTTTGTCAGTGTTACCTCTTTTAAGATTTTCCAGGGCACAAGCATTGATAGCATGTATTTCTGCTTGAAAGACCGAGGTGTACTTCCTTAATGATTTCGATTGCTCATATTTTGGGCTTGTACAGAAAACACCTGATCCGGTCCCTTCATTTGTTTTGGAGCCATCTGTATACCATATCATTGTATCCGATGTTCTCCTGTGTTCTTCTTCTCCTTTGTAGTCTATTGAGATTTTGTAGGAGGTTGTGAAGATTGTTTCCGGGGCCATATAGTCAGTCCCCATTTCTAGTAATGGGTGTCTGATTTTGTTGATTATGGTTGTGTGCCCGGATTGTTTGGTTCCTTTGCAATTTAATTGTTTTTGGAGCCTGAATGAGCTTTTCCTAGCCTATCCCTGTATGAATATTTCTAGTGGAGGTAGGTTTAGCAATGTTTCTAGTGCATTTGTAGGGGTTGTTTTCATCGCCCCAGTGATACATAGGTTTGTTAGTCTTTTTAAGCTGCCTAATGTTTGGGTAGCCACTTTTTGTTGAGCTTTGTTCCACCAGATTATTGATCCGTAAAATACATACAAAGTGTTTATTTATAAATTTCTTAAAATTAATTAGCAGTACAAATCTCTCGCAATATCTGTACGTCTTTCCACGATTTAAAATAACATCGTAGAGGAACCATCCTTTGGCAGCAAAGTAGGAGTCATTGTCATAAAGATATTGCTCTACGCTGACCTAGCGATTCTTCGTAACAACACTCGTGAGTTACAGAGAAATAACGATGCACTCACAGAATTGAATGATCAGAGAAGGAATCGAATGTTGGATATAAGTAAACAAGTAAAGTAATGCAAGCAACTTGTTTTTTTTTTTTTTTTTTTTTTTTTTTTTTTACTTAAACGATTTCTTCGGTTGATCGAATATTCAAGGAGTTGAAATTTCATTCATTACATTTGCGAGTTTGTCGGTTCATGGTTGAATTTTTATTTTAGAGGTAAATATTAAATTTTGAATGAAATATAATCAGTTTGTAGGTGAATAGTGAATCCATTAGATTTCGGTTTACGATTGACCAAATAAGTTATTTCAATTAATTAATATTTTTGTAAGGTAGTGGTTGAGATAAGAAAGACAGTGTCATGGGCGGGATTCGAACCCACGACCTTTGGGGTTAATACGCCGCTGGGCTACCAATTGAGCTATCGTGACTTCGATCTACTCGGACACCCATCCCTCATCTCAATCTACAACCTTTCCAGTTTTTCTTCCGTTTTGCAATTTTTTATCTCAACCAATACCTCACATAAAGATTAATTAATTGAACGAAGTTATTTGGTCAATCGGATCACGAAATCTAATGGATTTAATAAATAAAGTATGTCTTCACTTAAGCTCTCCGTGGCCAATTATTTTCATTTTAACCCGGAGAATGGAATAGATTACATGATATTTGAAAAATGGCAAAAAGGAGGGAAAATCCGAAAGGTTGTAGATTGAGGTGGGGAGCTGGCGTCCGAGGTATCGACGTCACGATAGCTCAAGTGGTAGAGCCGAAGGTCGTGGGTTCGAATCTCCATCGTGACACTGATTTTTTTATCTCAAAGAAAAACCTTAATTAGTTTTATATGTAATTATACTTCAATTTATTACACCATTACAACACATTACACCTTTCATAAAGATTGATTAATTGAAATTAGTTGAATGTAGAAATGAATGACAATCTGAACACCTGGTTGCAAAGTAAAGTCAAATAAGAAAATCTATAAATTTCTCGCCGCTAAAGCAGTCCATAATGACTTGATTAATGAAGCGAACTTGTCTCCGGCCACGACGATGAGTCTCTTAAAGCCTTAAAGAATGAGTTTGTCCCCGATGATTGGTGAGAGCATTAACCGTAATCGTGATGATGTACATGACGCGGACAGATAAGCAGGTCGTCCCGGCAACGCCAAACAATATCCTAGGCCGACAGGCGACACTATTTTTCCCCCTTGGAGTGCCGTGCCAGATTCTTACATTATCTCGACGTAGCAGCCCTTATGACGGAAAATAGACGATTCCTTTGGATTGATGACAGAACTGCAATATCGCGGATAGAAATACATCCCCGCTGTCATTCTACGCTCTATCTCTCAGGGCTCTTTTCTGTAGAAAAAGGAACCACGGCGATAAGGCGAATAACGCTAAATTTTGAAAAATAGAATGAATGATCAATTTAAAACACACAAACGATGTCTAATAAAACGAGAAGGATCAAGTGTGGAAGAAAAATTGAATTATATACAAATATGGTTACTAATTAAATAATATCATGCAAATCTCCCAAACGTTTTAATTTACCTATGTCGGGCGTACTTGGTGAATATAGCACGGCACAATTCACGTGAAATAATTTCGGCCGTGTCACGATCGAAAACATTTCAAAAGTATAGTGAAAGAAAGTACTAAATTTGTGAACTCAAACTTATCAGAAACAAAGCGCTCAGAAAATATATCGTGTTCACTTGTTTTGAAGATCTATGAGAGAGCAATATTGAAAATTATTAAGAAAGAAAAACTCGCTAAAAATAATTATTTTTTACAATACTCTTAACACTAAGGTTTCTCAAATATTACGTCATATAAAAGACAAAATTGAAATGCTTTTGCAAAATAAATTGGTTTATATGGTCAAATTTTCATGTGAAAAAGACGGTATCCATTTTTGTGTAGAGATTAGTGAGCGTTAACGGATAATTATTCAGATATCGCGAGATGCGGTCTGGTGTGATGTAGGTATCAGAAAAACATTTTCTTTATCGTGCCAACGTTTCGATCTTTTATTGAGATCATCTTCAGGGCCTGGGATTTACAAACATAATTTACATTTAGAAAGTACATATAGAATTTGGAAAAGTGAATTTACACAATGCAAAAAATTATATTTTATATTCCATCAAAGTATTTCTACTCACTCAAAGTGTTTGTCTTCTGTGTAATTGTGCCATGTCGTGTTGAGAGTGCCAGTGAGATTTTACTGTTTCATGTTTATATATGTTGGATTTTGAAGTGGTGGGGAAGGAAGTGGGTATAGAGGAGACGATTTTGTATAAGTCGTCGGCTTCTTTGAGGTGAAAAGAGCGGAAAAAGCGAAACAATGTGTTGGTAATGTTTAGGCCACTTTATTCTTTCAGGTTTATATAGAAATTCTATTTAATAAATTCACAACTACATCACACCAGACCGCATCTCACGATATCTGAATAGGTATCCATTTTCTTAGTATGGCTAAACAAGCTGTAACTGGCTTTTCTGATCACAATGGGACCAGAACTTTTACTTTAACTGTGAGTATGCAAAAATACTAAAGAAAGAAACAAACCCAAATTAATCTAGTTAGAAACTGTGTTTAAAAACGTCTTTGGTAACCAAATTAATTGTCAAACAGACCCCGCATAAGATTTGCGAGCAATACAAAAATTGAATTAGTTAGCAGTAAAAAACAAACTTTTATTGTATGTGAATAAAGGACGAGTTTAAATTCTGTTCCTATCATTTTTGTATTGTTATTGGCTCGTTTTTTAAAAGAACGTGTTTTCTGCCCTTGAAATACATGAATGTCAAACTTCTTATAATTTTTTTAACGAGCTTTTGCAACATCAGAGGTCATTAAACCCACGGGGCGGCGGTGTTTTTGAAAACATTGCCCTTTTTATCAGTCGCGCGCATTCGAACCCGGGGCCTTTACCTTACAGTGATGGGCGCCGTGTCAAAACCTAAACCATTGCGACCACCGACGTCCCCCCTATAGATTGATATTAATGTTATATATGTAAAGCATTTAGTCTGAACTCAAACAGTAGATTTAGTCAATTCAATCGTCTTTCCATATTTTAACCACACAAGATACTTCGTAAGCTTTCAGTTGGTTTTAAACGCAATATGGCCATGGATAATTACAAATAAATCTAAATTGTCTTTGATCACATGCGCGTGTAGGAATTATTCAAATTTAAAAAAAATTGACGAATAAACAGTATTTCATTGATTTATTAACAGTAAATTTTAATTATAGATTTGTATTCACGTTATAAATGTAAAGTATTTAGTCTGAATTTTAACAGTAGATTTAGTAAAAATTCAGTTGTTAATACTTTAAGTTTTTAAGTAATATATGTTGTCACCCTGCTTTCCAAATAAATCTTCAGTCGCCCGCATTCGAACCCGGGACCTTCACCTTGCAGTGATGAGCGCCATGTCAACGCCTAAACCGTTGCGGCCACCCTACTATAAGTATATGTAAAATTACAACATCCATTCCATACCAGAACTGTAGGTAAAAACCGCATTTTTCAAACAAAACCAGAAACAATAATTTTGGCCAACCTTTAATCCAGTAAATACGAATTTCAATATAAAAACATGACGTTTTTTCACTTTTACCTACTACTCGTATTAAAAATATTATAAAAATAAGCCAATTAAAATTTCCTAATTCTTTCTTCTCGTCACTTTCTGGACCAAATAAGTCTTCTAACAAAAAGGATGAAGTAGCCAACTTGGAAGTGGTGTCGAAATCTCGAGATGGAATGTCCCAATGTAATTCTGCCTTTCATCCTTCCGGATTCTTGTCTACCTCGAGTTCCAAAGTTCATTGTCTCTCTTGAGTTTATTTCGATGTGTTTGTTACACTTTTTTCGTATTTCGTTCTTATTTCTAATATAAAAAATTTTTTTACGGCCCAGCAACATCTGTAATTCCTTGTAGGTGTGGTTTACCACATTCTGTATTATATAAAATGTATTATTTGTCTAATATTTCCCAAGGGTTAAATTAGTCCGATAGTTTGGCAAACATCAATTTTCAAAAACGACGTAATTAGCAATCTCGCGGTCAACTCTTGTCAATTTTAAACAATTGGGTGGCAGGTGGTGATGCTGTATTGATTCTCAAGGGACGGACGAGTGTTCCTCCTTTTTTACGCTCTCTTTTACCCCTAATTACTTTTTCTCCGAGCCGATACGCCTCCGAGGGCATTAATTGACTTGGGGCGGCCTAAGATAGTGCAGGGGCCAGGCGGGGTAATGAATGGGGGTTGGAGTGAGGCCACGATGCTGCGGCGAGCACAATGCCGCTCCCATCCATCGCCCTCCTCTTTCCAACCCTTCCGAGATCCTCCACCACCCGATAAACTGTGTCAGGACTGGAGGAAATTAACACCCGGCCTTCATCACGGCCGGTGATTTCGGTTTTCCCCCGGTTGGCTCAAACTCAGGTTTATTTTTCAATTTTACACCCAACTTCGACGTTAGACGTCTTTATTTTATGGCCTCATATGAGACCGGTGTGGTATTTCGTTATACGAATTGAATATCTGGTCGTAGAGCGTTGTCACGAATTCCGAAAGATCCAAACTTCCATATATCAAACGCCTTCGTGTTTTCCGGCTTCCTGGTACCGAACCCTCATCTTGTCTTTAATAAACGTCACTTATTTAACAGCGTCGAAAACAAATTCACAGTTTAATACTGTCAATAAGTTTCTAAACCCTTTTCAGAGATAATCCACTTTTCTCTCTGTGTGAAGGGTAAGTAAATTTTTTGCTGAAAACGTAAAAAACCCTTCAGGTATGATTTTCTTGGGTAAAATATATTTTTAAATGATTACAACATGGTATTAACTTTTTACAAAGAGGTGGCATATCGTTCAGTCCCTGTCCTGAACCGTGGGGGTTTGCTCTCATTAAAGCCACTCGTGGTATTGACTCGCCTGTCCGTGGCATGCTAAAAGCCAGGAAAATGACGACGAACTTCAGCCTCTCGGTGGTGACAATAATTTTATTAACCTATAACCCACCTAAATTAACATTATATACGTCTGGTGTTACTGTTTGCTTCAAAGAAAATTTTTATAACATTTTAGCTTAAAGTTTACTCTTGTGTTTTAAGTGAAATATATAACTAATTAAAATATAAATTATTTGAGAATAATGTTTAAAAAATAATTCTTTTTCCAATTTAAATTAGTTTTTACTACGGATATTTGATTATGAGAACATAATTTAAAAGTGTGTGTTGTTTAGCAGCAAGTGGTTGATAGATGAGCGGTCATGGCAGTTATATTTAGGAAAAACAACTTTGTCGCTTGGTGTACAACAATTCTACCTTCAATTCAACAAACATGACAATACAAGAATAGCAATATCCTGTATGCTTTGTAGGTGATTCAAAAAAGGTCGAAGGAACAGGGATAGATAGATGGGATATTCAATATTCTTCCATAGGTTGGCAATTCACACTCTCGCTGATAAATATATTCAATCGCAAGACAAAAAAGAAATAGAGACTGAAATATATGTAGGAGAAAGTTCTCCGTCTTCCCGGGGAAAGAAATGATCCATTTGTTTTGTTGTATCTCTCTTTATTTCCTCTGTTACAACGGTAACGATGATCTCGCTCTGAAGATACAAGCACGACTGGTTGTTCTCGCTGTGAAGACAAAGGCAGGACTCGTTGACTGACTCAGTGACTTAGTCCTTTGTTCTTCTTCTTCTTTGTGTTCCACTCGTTGTCTCGACTATATCACGACGTCACAGTTTGCCAGATACGTCACTGCATTCCTTTTCATCTCCGACATATATATCGGTCCTATGTAGAATAAACAGGCGGATTTCCTCCAAAAATCGGAGCCGTGTTCAAGCATAATATTGGGTAGCTTTCTTACACAATCTCTACATGGAGGCAAGGAATGAGTACCATCGATTAAGTGGAAGTCTGTGCTGACCTAGCAACCACCACAGGCGACCTTATCCGGAACCCCATTGCTCATCTCTCGTATATCCCAACTCCGTCGGTTCGGAGAGTGGGGGAAAGAGGATATATCAAAAAATGAGAAGAGCGGGAGGTTTTCTGGTTCCTAACCTGGGGATGCTGGTTGGTGGATGACCAAAGGCCGACTGCTGAATCGGAGAGAAAGGACGAAAGAAGGACGTCTCCCCGACAGGACCACCCCACAGTACCCAACCTCTTCAGAAAAGGTAGGCAGGTTTCTTTTTCTTTGTTCCCTCCCCTATCTCAGAAGACAAACCCAAATTCAGAGACCATTTAATATAGGACAAAACAGATATAAAAAAAACTACTGTATACACAACGTAAAAAGTCGATGACACGAGCTGGATTCGAACCCAGGATCTTCGAATTCTCCTGCCACTTATTTTTTATCTCAACTAAAAACTTTAATCAATTTGTAAGAAGCCAAGTGGACCACGAAATTAGTGAATTCACTGTAAATAAAATTCTTGTGTACTGGTAAATTTTGAATCCCGAACTCAACCTTGCTCTCTAACTCCTGAGAGTGAAAAAAAAACCACTACAACACATCGAGCAACCATTTTCTCCATGTCTGAAATATAGGCGGGCTTAGGCTAAAGGTCCCCGTTGCAACCTTGCATGGTTATTCTTATACGGGTGAGGATGATCCCGCGAGAACCACTCATCGATTATGTAAGAGATTTTCTGCCGGTCCCATCGACACTGCCATTTTTTTAACATAGAGTTTATTGCATTTCTAACGTCTAGGGCCCGGATCGCGCTGGTTAAGTCCGAAGGAATGCTTTAGCTTTCTCTCGTGCTTAGGGAAGAGTAACGTAAAGTCGGGCGTTTTCGTTACCCTCCACTCTGTTTCTAGATACTCAGACAACCACCACAGTCCTTAAAAAACTGTCACGAGAGCAGTAACCGTTGCAGACAAGATAAGCGCAGCTCTTTGATTTTCTTGGATCGCCCATTTCATCGTGTAAACACGTAAAATACCAGAAATCAAATATCTGATGGGTTACAGATAAACTTTATACCTTTCTGTAACTCACTAGTCTAGACAAAAATAAAAATTCGATCAAAATTAAAATATAAATGTTGGATGATTTTATCTTCGAAAAAGTCCATATTTTCACCTTGATTCATTACGCCATCTACACATGACCACAATCAAAAGATTTATTTTGACAGATAAACACTAGAAACTTAACGTTCATGTAAATGTTTTGTTAGAAAACAAATGAACTTAGAAACGTATAAAAGTATTGATCAGGTTGGCAACAGTGAGAACCTTACAGTTAAAGAGTCTGCCTGAATAGGTCGATTATTAAGGGTGATCAAACTGAGAACAAAATTTGATATTGATTTTACCCTATATTCTCAAAACGCTATTCATACAGAAAGGAGATTTTCTTTCAATAAGACATTTCCCCTGTGTGAAAACCCCGTTAGAAGTATTAATTGAGGTTCATTTGGCTTTCTTCATGAGACCTGCCGGACATTACTGTCGGGATGAATCCACTTTCCAACACCCGTCGCTAATCTATAATCAATAAGGCGCTCGGTGCTTTAATAAAAAAATTATCAATATAATATATTTACCTATAAAGTTTCTTATCTTAATATTAGCAGACTCTTACTTAACCTTGACACCACTGATATACACGTTTATTATATGTCATGAATGATCCATAATATTTCATATTGCACTTATCAAACCTTTCCCATATCCAATACAAAACAGATTTAAATTTTAAAAACTCGTTCCATCTAGCGATGACAAAATGAAAACTATCAAAAACGAAATACTGAGTTATATAAGGTCAAATCTGCACATGCTTCTACATACGCGCATGCGGTAAAGAGTTGAGCCTATCACATTTTGCACTCCACCGGTAACCCAGCTGTTGTAATTTACAATAAATTACAGGAAGGTTTCGAGAATAGTCGAACTCGGTTGTTGGCAGACCTGCATGTTATTCGTTAAGCCAAGGTTGGGCTCCCAGAAGTTATCAAAGCCTACACAATTTCAGCCCTTAATCAATTTCTGAATACAAATCCATTCATACTCTCACTCTTTAATATATTCTTTCTTATTTACGTACCATTCACTCAGTTAGCATTCTTTCCCGTATTTACTCTTAGCCCTTGAAATGGCATGAGGATCTTTAATGTCCTTAAGCCTTTCGGCCTTACTGAACTTTTTGATTCTCAAGATGACGCACCTCCGCTGGCGACCGGAGGGGACTTACAGCCGTATGTTTTGGTGTAGAACCCGCCCGGGCCCCGACGGCCCGAGACGGACCTCACTCTCCGCTTGTCCATTCGGAGTAGATGGGGTTGCATTAAGTACCAGACCGTATGCCGCTCAAAAAGGGTAGCCCCAAGTGGCTGAAACTCTCCAGCCCGGGTCGTCCCGCCGAGCTCTCAAGATAAAAAAAAGCGATTTTAACTCCGAGAGTAACGCTCCTGCAGCGTAAGAACTATCGGATCCCCGCTCCGGCCGCGGTTATGTTTAAAGTGGAATGTCTCGTTAGGAAACAGATAACGACCCCCCCCCCAGAGCAACAGTTTCACACTAAGTTCTCGCCAGGAGCCTCACCTCTAAGACACAACTAGTCCATTCCAAAGTCCAAACAGTTACCAATTTTCCATTATATAACTAACCTAACGGGGGCCGATACGGTACTCAATATCCCGCCATCGACCCAACTCACACCACCAATTAGCACCAATAAATACATTAACTCTCAATTAACGCTAGGTGCAAAAAGGTATCATTTCTTTATACAATAAAACAACACAGTTTCTTCCAAGGATCTGTACAGGGGCCCAGACACTCGCTTCCATCCTCAAGCACAATTCATATAATGGATATGCGGAGCGAAGGAAATGCATACTTCAATTTAGTTGGACACATCGAGTAACTTCGTTCTGAGGACCTCACCTTCGCGGGAATTAGACAAAGAAAGTAAGTGCCCTTGTGTCAAGCTCGCATGCCTTATTATTAATCGGGTGATGATGACCTTTATGACCTATATGAGTCAGATCTTCTGTAGGCCACCTATAAGCAGTGCTCGTGATTGGCCAGAGGTTTTCTACCGACGCCGCCACTTTCTTTTAATCACGTTTTTGTAGCATTTTTACGTCAGATGGTCAGAATGTGGTTGTTAAGTCTGGATGTGGTGATGGACGAATACAGCTGAAAGGACCGAGGGTTGAATTTGGCTAGCTCGAGTACTGTTCCCAATTTCACGCTTTGCCTAAAGCTTCTTCGAAGTATTCTTAGCGGAAGTCAAGAATTCTGAAGTCACTAGTACATTCCGCTGTACTGGTTCTAAGGATCCCACTCAAAAGCGGATGTCCCGGTTCGTCAAGCAACCCCGCCGCATAGCTGAGCGTATGATATTTTCTCCGAATAAAAACAGAGGCTTGTATAGCTGATCGATTTAATATCAAAGTAATTGGGTAAATTAATTAAAAACTAGTGTTTTTACTCGTACTGAAGAAAATATAATTTATTCAAACCTACGAATTATACTGAAAATTCTTCCTGGGGAATACATGGATAGAAACCTAATACCTAATAATTTTTTTAAACCTTTACCTACTCTAATTTTTTGTTTATTAATCAACATATAGAGGAAGCACGTTTTCATTAGATATTGTTTAATGACAAATTTTTAAAATCAGCACGGAATAAATTGTGTGGCTCACTAGTTGAAACAAACTATAATTGACCTATTATTGGTAAAGATACTGCCAACTTCAGTTAAAACATTTCATAGTTTGCGAGTATGTTGAACATTTTTTCTAAATAGGGAATTTATTTTTTGAAACTGAGTTATGGGACACTAACGTCAAATTTAGTTTTCACCTAGAAGTTAGTTCATCGTCATATTATTTTAATTCTATAATGGTAAAAGTATAAAAATAATTTTAAAAAATCATTCTGAAATTATGACACGAGCTTTTCTAGACTGGAGGCAAGCCATCGATCGACTTAACCGAGGCTTGCTCTGGAAAATGGAGTGAATACCCTTCCAATCACTAATTAGCATATTTCCGTGATAAATTTGAAATAAAACTCAGACATCCTTCTCCTTACGGCCTCCACGCCGAAGCGGCTTTTCCACTAGGCAACCTCTTTGGTCATATTCTCTAATCACTGTACAATGAAGATCAATTCAGATATTTGCGTAAGAGACTGCAATCCTTGCAAACCGAGAAACGACAACCACAAAAATATTTTATTTCATGTTCTCATTAAATTATTAATTGCTAATATTTTTACCTATTGATTAGGTAAATTATTTTATACCTTTAAGGAACTTTTTCCCTACGAGTTTTAATATTATTTAATGTTTAAAAATGTTATTTTGAAAATTACCCAAATTGATAACAGGGATTGAGGGTTAATTAATAAATAAGACGGTGTTTCGTTTTAATCTTAAGCCGGCTGAAACCAAGCCCAGGTCGTGAACTCATAAAACTATGTAATCACCCATGGGCCCCTCCTAATTGCAGTCTCCTAATTTATTAACTGGAGCATCCCGCTGGAGGGTGGAATTACGGCAAACTACTAACTCCCGACGTTAATTCAATTCGAAGCGTTACACTTTTTGCACCTCAAAAACTACATTTTCCCCTTGGTTTTTGTAGCCTGAACAATTTAGTTGGGGGTGATCATTTGAATCCGCTAACACGATGCGGTGGTTTCTGAACAATGAATTAAAAATGTCAATGTCGGTTTGAACCTATAAAAGAGTGAGAAAATAACTTATAAAATACATGGACAGTCATACACACGCATAACATGGCAATAATAAAAAACTATAAATCACAACCTCTCTCGTTAGCTAGGCAAAACCAGCAACACACTCCGGTCTTGCAGAAGTGTAGGTACTTTACGCCGTACCGTGGGTAGTACCGTTTAATTAAAATGTTTGATTAATTAAATTTCTCAATAAAATAATGTTGTTTGGGAAACAACCAGTTTTGAATTTGACACATATATTACAATATTGCTAACAGTTTTTGTTAATTAATTAATGAAATCCCAAACGTTGAGAGGAGAAAGTAATAATTGCTACATGATAAGTTCAAAAATGTTTAACACCGACCATAGACTGCCATTTTTTGGGATATATCACAAACTTCTTTAGAATAACCATTAGTTATATTAGGCAATAAAGTATGTAATAAATTATTTACAAAGACTTTAACCATTTATTATAATTGTTTTTATTTTATTAATAAAGCAAGAATTTTTTTGTAAGATTGTCTTACAGTGAGTGAGTTATGACGCTTGGTTTATTCAGATAGAGAACGTAATTAAACAACTATCATTTATCAACTGTGTCATCAAACATCGGCGTGATGGAGAACCACCTGACTGGAAAACAATTCATCGATCCCACAGTTCTTAACTGAATCAACCGGGGATTTAGTGCGGCCGTTTCAACCGGGCCCAAACGCCATCAAGGAAACGATAATGACTCTGCCTCGCCGTTTTAATGTAACAAATGCTACAACATTGAAGAGGCTCCCATTCGAAAGATAGTAGGGGGTCGAATTCTCATATTATAGCCCAAACATGTTACTCCATTGACAATGCACCGATTTATTTTTATTTCGTTCTATTAAAATTAACGTAGGGGTCAAAATGGCCCAAACATTTCAAAAATGCGCGTGTGACAGAGGCTAGCGATCGGAAGGGGATGAGGCCTTCCATCAATTTTTTCTCTAGACGTGGAAGCCATTGGAACCCTTTCACTGGTATATGAGTGGAATAAAGTAAGAAAAATCGTGGTCTACCATAATATGACACCCCGTTGTTCGACATGTTATATTAGTATTAGTTGAAATTTAATTTTATTTTCTATAAATTTAATTAGTTTTCTAGATTCTTTTCTTTGTCAACTTTCTTCATTTTTTTCTGCCATGGCAAATGGTTCACATTTTTTAACTTGCGAAGAAATTCAACGTAAAATCATTGATAATGAAAATGGGGAATTTTGAAGAAGTAACTTACAGTGAAGATAAAAATGATTTGAAAATGGTTGAAAACGACAATGATAAACGTGACGCTTTCGACGTTCTTCGTGAAGACGATGCGCTCTCAGAGGACACTTTAGTCCTGAAGATTTTTCAGGTTCCGAGGATAGAGAACAAAGCAGAAACTTTGTGTTGGACAAAGATGGCGAAACTATCTGAGCTGATTCCATTCTTTTCCCGCCCAGAAACGCCAGGTTAGCTTCAAAGAATATGATCACCCATTTGCCAAGTTCCAAAGAAATGCATGGAACCTTGTACATAAGGAATCATTGTATTCCTTATTCATCAATCAAGCCATGATTGATGTCATTGTAAAATATACCAATGAAGAGCTTGATAAATAAAACTCGATAATGTCCTGACCAGCGGTGTATTGGACCAGCAAATGGTATTCAAGTGAACGCTTTACTGGGCCTTTTATTTTTCAGCAGCGTTATGATGGATTTGAATCTGAATGTCTCAGACATATTTTCTCGCCTATTTAGACCATTGATTTTTTGAGCAGTGATCTCCAAACAGATTTATCTTCCTTCTTTGCTTTCTGTTTTTCGGAGTGTGTTTGTCATTTTTCCTCATTTTAATTTTATGAGAATTTAATATCCACTTTAGGAAAAAGTTTGACTGTAGTTTTGTGGATAATATTAAAAACTCGAAGTCGAATTTTTACACAGGAAGATTTCCCAAAATCTTCGAATTTTTCCTTGATACACTATTCTTTATTGTAATTACAATACATTTCAGACCATTTATTTTTTTTTAAATGTGGTTTTGCATCCTAGAAAGTTAATAAAAATAAGAACTTTTGTAAAAAATTCACTGATTTCGTCGTCAACTTGACAAATTAATATATTACAATTAATTAAGGTTTTTAGTTTAGATAAAAATGGAAAATGGCACGAGCAGGATTCGAACCCGCGATCTTCGGCTTGATACCCATCCACCAAAATGGCAGAAAGGAAGGAAAATTCAAAAAGTGCGGTTGAGAGGTCCTTGTGGATCGAGAACACGACAGCTCAAGTGGTAGAGCAGCGGCGTATCAAGCCGAAGATCGTGGGTCCGAATCCCGCTCGTACCATTGAATTTTTTATCTCAAATAAAAACCTTAATTATTTGAAATATATTAATTGGTCAAGTGGACCACTGAATTAGTGAATTTAATAAAAAATAAAGTAAATGTTGAATGAATTTATTAAACCTTTTTTGTTAAATTTGGGTTTAAACCGAAAAAGGGCAAGTGTTTACTTATTTACCAACGACTGTATCTTAGATTAAAAGAATATAATATTATTATTCCCTGGAATAAAAGCGTATTAAGAATCAAAACGTTTTTTTTTTATTTTTAGTATTAATCTTTACACCTTATCATTCCGTCAACTAGGGTTTTTCCTTTCCTTCATCACTTTCTTCACCTTTGATTGAAATAATTAAAAAATCAATTACACCACTATAAAGACTGTTAAATGGAGTATGTTTTCTGAAATTCTCTGGTAGTTAAGTTTTGTGAATAGTAGTTTTTTTTTTAATTTTTAAAAAAAGTTCTACATATTTCCCAAAAACGTGAGTCACTGCACTGAAAAACAGAGTTGGGTCAAAATGTCCCGACGCTGTAGTACATATCCGGGCGTTGTACGATATGACCGAATGTTGATAATCATATTAATAGAAAATAAATTAGTACGGCCTTGTTATACTATTTTTTCATAATTAACAATTTTTAAAGTTTGTTAAGTTATTGGCATACACCCAGTACAAAGGAGTTTTATTTCAAAGAGTGCATGTATAAAATATTTACAAAATGTATGGCTTAACAATAATTTCATATATTAAATTAGGCATACATCCCGCTCTCAAAGTTATGTCACGTATTATCAATATATCAACTCATAATTTAATTATTATTCAACAATCGTCTTCAAACCAATGAATTGTCAATCCAAACCCATCGGACTGTGTTACCATGTCTTGAATAATAGCTTTCACTAATTTAACTTACGATTTATTCCCGCAATAAACTGTGTTCTGCGAGCATATCGAAATTTTACAGTTATTGTTTGTTTTTTTCGACGTAGACCCAACTACGATAAATGTATAAATGTCGAATTGAACGTGATTCAATAATATCTTCGGCCCTCTTTAACGGTTCGACGGAACGGAAACGGCCGAAATTATGTTGGAAGTTTGCATGCTTACGGGAGATGGTAAAACTGGCCCTTTGGACTCATTAAAACTTGTGCGCAAATAGGTTTCCCATTTAATACAACGAATTCTCTTAGAATGGGCGTTTTAACTTACGCCACGACAGCTGGGATTTATTTTCAATTTTGATCAATTTATTTCTTTTAAGTAGTTCCAGGTTGAGCTTTCAAAAAAACAGTATATTTTTTTTCATTTTTGTTGAATAAATTCAAACGATTGTTCCATTACAAGCATTAAAAAATCAGACAGTACAATTGGCTTCAAAAAGTTCGTTGTAAATGGAAAATAAAGGCTTTGATTTTGTACTTGGGATTCACCATAATGAAACATGGCTCGACTAGGCCGATTTAACAACTGATCAATGAGCTGAAGCATGCAAGAAAAATATTTCGGTGAATACGATTTACCCCCTTAAAATATAATATCCACAACGTGGATTTTATTCAGTATTCCGACAACCGTGGAAAAATCAGGGAGGCAGATATGCTTTTTAGAATTGGCGTTTTGTTAAATGTTGTTAAACGTTGTTAATTTTGTCTATTCTTTAAGTAAATAAACCGACATTGGGACGATGGTTTTTGTAGACTCGACCAAGTAAATCCTTAGAAAAAAGGAGCGACTAACTGAATATTGCATTAATAAAAAAAAATAATAAAAACCTGTTATACAGAGAAAGCAGAGAAAGCAAGAGAAAGAGAGAGAAAGAAAAAAAAACGAGTGGAAAAAAAAAGAGTTATAAAAAACATATTGCATTCACATGGCAGTAATGCAATATCACGCGTCATTATAAATCACAACCTCTCTCGTTAGCTAGGCTAAACCAGCAACACACTCCGGTCTTGCAAAAGTGTAGGTACTTTACGCCGTCCGGTGGTTAGTAACGTTTAATTGAAATATTTGATTAATTAAATTTCTGAATAAAATAATGTTGTTTGACAAACAAACAAGTCTGAATTTTATACAAGTATTAAAATATTGCGAACGTTTTTTAAAAATGAATTACTGAAATTACTGAAAACACAAATGATAGCTTAAATATCTTATCTATTTGTTCTTTAAGTTCTTTACATGGCGAGTTTACGAGAGAAAGATAGAGAGAGTGAGAGAGAAACAAAGAGAAAGAGATTGAAAATAAAAAGAATGCAGAAAAACAAACACGAAGCATCACACAATAAGAAAATTATTCCAAATAAAAGGAAACATCAAATCATAAAAAACCGTACAACACAACTAAAAGAATAAATAGATTAGCGGATAAGTATATTAGAAAGATATATAGATAGAAAATTGATAAAGAATGTACATCAAAAGTTATAGAGAAATCCTGATTAACGCAGAAAATTTTTAATTAAACCTTAACAAAAGAAGTGTGAGATTTTTAAAAATTTAAATCGTCAGGCTACTTGAAAAATGTGAAAACAAACAACTAAAATGAAATAAAAACTGGGAACAAAGCAAAGCAAACTGACAAAGAAAAGTCGACATGAGAGAAAAAAAGCGCGCGCACGCACTTGCAGTTAATATTTTACGTAGATTCAGATTTAATGTAATAATTATTACAAATTGCGATTCGTTGTTTTTGGCGGTGTTTTTAAAGATCGCTTTAGATTTTTTTTTTAATTTAAAACCTGGGTTTCTTTAATTGACAGCAGACGATTTTTTTTAAATTGATTGTTAAGCTTTCAGTTCATCATGGCATAAAATCATCAAAGGATTTTTAAGTCGACGGGCCTTTTATAACACGAAAAACGGTTCGTTACAATTATTTCCCCTTTAAAGTTCTACTTTTATTTCTTTGGGCCTTCCTATGCACAACAACACATCAAATTAACCGTTCAGATAAAAGTTTTAAAAGACTGTAAAGTTAAACAAAACTATATATTGAACTCCTTTTGCATAGGATTACAAGGAAACAACTGTGAACCGTGTAAACAGGTAAGTAAACTCTCAGACATATTTGTTTTATTCGGTAAACACGTTGAGACGTAGCTGAGTGGAAAAGTTGTCAATGGAAGCCCTCAGGGGATCGCACCCTTTCGATGCTTTCGAAGCCTAGGAGGGAGAAACCCGAAAATCCTGGGCCCTGCAAATAAAAACAAATGGGAACGGTGGAGGGCTGGATGACAGGTGAATTATGTGAGGTCGAAGTCTGAGAGGCGATTTATTTAGAGAAGGAATAAGCGTGCAGAGGTAGTGGCCGGAGTGATCGGGCCATCCATCAACCTCTTGCAAACACCGTGTCACTGATGCATGTTTTCAGACTCGTGAAGATTACCCTCCGTCGTTGATACGACACTGCTCAAGCCGTATTTTCCAATCAGCGCTCTCCCGAGGGATTCCTGTGTGTCTGAACATGAACAGTACTGTTAAGCCGTGCGGCTTTCCATAATTTTCACACTAGACCTGGCTTGAAGGACTGAACCAGACGAAGAGGGGAAAGAAAACATAAACAAAGAAAAAAATTGCAACAATAATTATCTGAAAACTGCATATCCTGTTAAATAAATTTGACATACTCGAAGAAAAAATAATACAGCCAAAGTTAAAAAAAAATCGAAGGTCAAAATACAACAAAATAACTTTTAAATCAAGACAAAAATTGATACTAAACATGGAAATGTTTTCGTTAATGCTGGTACCTGTAAACCATTTTTTAGCTTTTTTCAATGCTGGTGCCACAACTAGCTAACTAACCTTGATCCACTGTTGAAGATGCCTCCCTCTCACTCTATCTCTCTCTCTCTCTCTCTCTCTCTCTCTCTCTCT
>CM077107.1:7043195-7054008 GCA_039619505.1 Cimex hemipterus | reverse complement strand
TGAATTGATTCTTATGGCGCGACGCGATTGATTCGTATGAAGCGACGCGATTGATTCTTATGACGCGAGACGATTGATTCTTCTGACGCGACGCGATTGATTCGTTGACGCGACGTGATTGATTCTTATGACGCATGCGACGCGATGCGATTGTAATGAGATTCCAAATAAAAACGATCCTTAAATTAATAAATAAGCGTTCCTTGATAATTTGCGAGTCTGTTGAAATATCCATCATAAGACATATCCATGTACAGATGTATCTGCATGCAGTGTAGATACTTGTTATAGTTTTTTTACAACTGCATTCTTCGACACAACAAGTAAAACAGATAGTATTTACATATAAATTTATTAAAGGTGGCGTGAAAGCTTGAACAATTACCATCCAGTGATGGTGGCCGTTAGTACATCAATACGATGAGCGAGACGTATTCCATCGAAGGAGACTGAAGTCAATTGTTAAGTTTGTCGCGGGGCCACCGACGCTTCAGTCTTCTGTTGGGATTATTAGGTAATGCGGTGGATGACAGGTTTTTGACGAAAGGGTTCGAATGATGGAGTAGTTTGGAATGGAACGGTTTGTAGCGGGTTTGGGCTAGCTCGGTAACAATAGGGACATTTAGGGCAGTATGGATGGTGCGATTGGATACATAGAAAGGGGCTTGTAATATTGTACTGAGGATTTTAGATTGGAGCGATCGGATTTGATTGAAGTTGGAACGCTTAGCAATACCGTAAATTTCAAGTCCGCATGTCCAAATGGGGAAATGGCAAAGTTTTATCTTTTTTAGTGAGAGTTTAAGCATGAAAAATCGTGCATTACAGTCTGTGTGCGCTTATGTCGTGTATGGGGTTTCACGTCAGTCGTTTGTCCAGGTAGAGTCCGGGGGATGAGAACTACTATACTGGTCGGAGTGTTTTCATCTAATGAAGAAATTGAATTTTTTTTTTCATTTTTAAGTATTTTTTCATACAGTGGGTCCTCGGGTAAGAACAAGGAAAAACTACCGGTACATTTGAAAATAATTGATATTTAAATTTTACTTTTATTGCGCCTTGAAAAAATTGACCAACGGGTGTTTGGTATTTGAAAAGATAAGACGTATTCCCACTGTACTTCTCAGAGTTTATAAAATGCCGTCTATTGAGTTTTCTTATTAAAATAATATCATGCCCTACTTTTAGAACGGGACATGTTTAGAAATCTATCTACGAGAAGGAAGGCGAACGCGTTTTATGGATTTGAAGACTGTCTTCTGACTGGGGCTCTGATTACTAAGCCCTAAATACTGTTGTTATTAATAGAGTTTTATTACGGTTATTTATTTATTTGCATAATTAAACATAGGTTTAGGATTAGGGTTCCAGGCTGTTTTCCTCTTCTTAGTAAGAAAATTTTAGATAATATAAATATATAGAAAGGAAAATCGAGAAAATGTAAATGTGCAAGGGGAAACCAGCAAGGAAAGACCTTTTGTTTTAGGTTTCCAAATGAAAATATTGTTCCTTCGGAAAACCGACAAGCGGTCTCGCCAGAAGGAATGCTCGCCGGGAGGTAATTTTATCCCATTTATTTGAATTCCCTTAAATGTATAAATTCCCACAGTTAAAGCGTGGTGGCAAGGGTAAAAGAAGAGCTTGAAGACAAAAACATTTTATAAGAAATTTGTGAAATAGTGCGAAGTGCAACGAGGAAAAGAATTATGAATTTTCTGTAGAGTTGCCAAACGCTAATTAAAAATCTCGATTAAATTCACTAATTTCGTGGTCCGTTTGACCAATTTATATATGACAATTAATTAATGTTTTTAGTTGCGATAGAAATGGCAAAAAGGAGGAAAATTCAAAAGTTGAGATGGGAGGTCGGTGTCCGAGTGGATCGAGGTCAAGATGGCTCAAGTGGTAGAGCAGCGGCGTATCAAGCCGAAGATCGTGGGTTCGAATCCCGCTCGTACCATTGACTTTTTACCTCAACTGAAAAACTTAATTAATCTCGATTAACTTGACACATGCCGTTGGTAGACGCTACAGTAACTAATCTATGCCCAGTCTGATGAGTGGAAAGTTTTGAACGGAAAATAACATTTCAATATTATTTGAACACTCGGTAAAGAAAGAAGATAAATAAAATAATCGATACTTTACTCATATCGATTGGTATCGCACGTCACTAGTGAAGCTCTGTTTTTCTTAATCGCCGAAGAACCCTTCCTATCTTCCTATCATAGAGTGATCTGGCGACTTCTACTGTGCTGTATCTTTTCTGTAATAATTTCATGACCCTGACCCTGCCTCAATCGCTCAAATGTCTGACTGGAGAGGATGGAAAAGGTTTAAGAATAAGAATAATACCAAATGAAACGAAGTAAAACGTATAACTGTCGTAACAGAATTGAAGGTCGTAATGATACTTTTGTAAACATTGCATCAATTACTGTTTATTTTGCCTATGATAGTTCCTATGTTCCTATGTGGAAGGATGATGGATTTTATTTTTAAACTAAATAAATCGAGTGGTTCAAATTTGTTCATGAGTGCATATAAGCAATTTGAAAGTCTCACAAACCATGACCACACAGTGAACGTTTAAATAGAAATTACGTTTATTATACCCTCAAGGAAAATGGGGTTGGATTCATACCGGTTTCCCTTCTGGCGATTCTCGGACCCCTTTTTGGGTTATCGCTGGATTTATATAAACCCCCCCCCCAATGCCTCAGAACCGTAATTTTGCCCGGGCCGGACACGACCGCCAAGCTCAACTCCTTCGACCTAAAAACTAGTTTTATTCTCAATTGACCGTACAATTATTTATTTTCACTTGTTTGCCTCGTGAATTATTTTTCACCGCTTGGCTTATTTTTACTCATTTAAATACGTATTGAAAAAGATGTTAGTTTTTTTAATACATATATCGTTAGTAAGTAAACCGTATAAATTTGGACTTTTTACTAAGTCATACTCGATATCATGAAAACTGGAAAGAGACTTTTATGTTATTATGAATAAATCAATGATATATATTTCAAAAAGACCCACCTCATCATTTTTTTACGAGGGTTCGCAACAGCAGAGGTCATATAAACCCTCAGGATGCCGGTGTTTAAACAAAAACATTTGTAAGTATGTCGGGTTCGAATGCAGGGGCGCTGGATTTACACACCACCTTTACCTTACAGTTATGAGCGCCGTATCAAAGACTAAACCTTGCGGCCACCGGCGCCCCCTCTATTTTTTGTTATAAACCTTTAAAGTGGTATTTATTTCTAAACGGGATTTGACGTAACTCAGAAGGAATTTTGATTAGGTGGTTAGTTCTTCTGATTCGTGTTTGCCAATCTAGCGGCTCTATGTTCGAATCCCAGAACAGCCAATGGCATCTCAATTTGTAATAATATGTAAAAGTTATTTTCAAGTGGTTTGACCCGTCGTTCGCGACACTGGAAACGATCAACTTTTGAAACGAGCTTTTAAGTTGGATCGAAGTTTATCAAGTCGGGCAAGGGTGAACCGTGGCAGTTAGTTACCAACTTCTAACTTAATAACCGAGTTTTACCGAAGACGATTCGGGACCGAAAGAGGGGCTTCGGAGGGTTGGAAGTCAAAGCAGCAGGGCTGGAGGGAGGCGATTGAAACCGCGTCGGCATGGCGACGCGGGGTACAATTGGGTCGGATTCGAAGCGTGACAAAAATCCTTCAAATTCATGTTTACCTCCCCATCTATGAAGTTCCCGATTGAATTGTGTTGAAAATTAAAATGGTCCGTTTCGACGAATGACCTAAGACGAAGAAGACTGAACGAGCCGAGCGGGCGGCTTAGTCCAGAAAAAATCCCCCTGTCCGAAATCTCTTACACGAAAGTCATTACTCCATCCATCCTGGGAAAACAATTGTGAGCTTAACGCCAGTCAAAACGTCAAGTCTATTGAATGCTTCTTTGATCGGTCAACGACTTCGCTTGTACAATTACAATTTCGTTTCATTTAAATCTGAACGCATTTTTTTGCATTGACACTGTAGCATCAGCCATTATTTAAAGAAACCACGATGTGACATATAGTTCGTTGTTGAACTAAATATAGAGAAAGTTTATATATGCAATTTTTAGTATGCTATGTTTACATTTATAACACTTATCTATCATTATTTAATTACATGATTTATTATATGTTACCTTGTAGACGGAGATATGGAGAAAAATAGAAAGAGGGAATCAGAAAGAGAGAGAGAGAGAGAGAGAGAGAGAGAGAGAGAGAGAGAGAAAGAAAGAAAGGGGAAAGGGAAAGAAAAGAAAAAGAGAGATAGGTGAGAGAGGAAGAGAAAATTTGAGTGAGAGAAAAAGATAGAGAGTAAGATAGTGTGAGTGTGTGAGAGTGAAAGAAGAAGCGGCTATGAGTAAGAACGAGGGAGAAGGAAAGAATCTGAAGGAGACAGAAAAATTATGTCTTACAAGCATTTTATTTTCTACGGTTCCTACGTTAGTACATATATTTTAAGTGTTTTCTTTAATTTACAACTTTAGAGTTATCTACAACGAATAAATATAATGTTCCCAGAGATGACTTGTCCTGCTTTTAGACAGAGATATGGATATAAAATATAGATAAAGAAGCAGAGAGAAAAAGAGAAAGAGAAAAGGAAAGGAAAAGGGCAAGAGAGGTGGTTGATTATAGAAAGATAACAGCCACTCATATCATCTTCGAATGCGAAGCAACAGCTCAATGGAGGTTCAACCTAACGAACGAAAAAAGACTTAGAGAATCAGATTGCCCCAATAACCGTCAATGACCTGATACTTCTAAGAAGAAGAATTGACTCTTTTGACTGAACTAAGGTACAATAAGGCAGAAGGCTGCAGTGCACCTTGCTGGTGTTGCGCAGGGCAGTGTTCTGGCGCCCCTACTGTACCAAGTGTACACTCTAACCTTTGCAGACGATACAGCAATCCTTTCGAAGCATTCTGATACAGCCATTTCTACTCGAAACGTCAAGAACACTTCACACAAATGGTATCATGGTGTAAAAAAAGACTCAAATTCAACCCAGAAAAATCCACTCACATAACCTGCACCCTCCGCAAAAAGATCCCCCTCCAGTCTACTTCAATCAAAAACCTCTTCCAACTGCGGACAATTTGCGCCACCTAGGACTATACATTGACAAACGTCTGACGTGGAATCACCACGCACAACTGAAACGACGAGAAGTTATGAAATGGTACAGAGCACTTTTACGACTTCTTGGCAGACGATCTAACCTACCACTCTTAACAACTCTTAAACAAAAGACTAGTATATAACACCCTAGTGAAGCCGATATGCAAGTGTGGGGTTCAGCTAAACATTCCAATATCTTGTCATCCAAAGAGCCCAATTCATCGTCCTCAGAAAAATCCTTAATTTTTTAAATTTAAGCGTCCAACGCCACTACCCATATAGACCTAAATATTCCTTTTGTCCAAGATGTAATCCACTCCCGTTACCGAAAATTTTACACAAACCTCCCAACCACTATAGGAGTGGTGGGACTACTAACCGGTCACTGGCATCTGAGAAAACATCTACACAACACGGGTATATACAGCGATGATCCCATTTGCAGATTATGTAATGAGGAGGAGAAAACAGCCACTCATATCATATTCGAATGCGAAGCAACAGCTCAATGGAGGTTCAACCTAAAGTACGGAAAAGGCTCAGGAACCAAATTGCAGCAATTACAGTCAATAGGCTGATACTTCTAAGAAGAAGAATTGACTCTTTTGACTGAACTAAGGTACAATAAGGCAGAAGGCTGCAGTGCCTGGGGAATACAAACCTCGCTTCCTAGTATCCTTTCCACCATACCATACCAAAGTAGCGAACCCAGTTTTTCGGGGTTCAAATATACAATAATAAGGATTGCTCACTCTAATGTGAAATTAATGAACTTAATTTATTGAGTCATCTAATGCTTTAGACGAGGCTCAAAGATGGTAAGGTGTATGCACTACCTGCCCGCTGGTAGGAGGTGTAAAAAAAGAATAAAAAGGAAATGCGAGAGAGAAGACGAGCGTATGGGATGGTACCTTCAGAAAGGGTCGTTAGGGCGCAATCGGAAGATTTGAAGAAGAAGAAGAAAAGGAAAAGCCACCAACTTGACTATGCAGATAGACCAAAAAGTTTTTGTCGTTGTTTGCCTTTTAATGTTTATATATGTATACGGGAGTAGCATTATTTTGTTTTATTGTTTAAATAGATTGTACTGGAACAAGCTAAATTCTCATTTTTTAAAAAAGAGTATTATAATTTTGTTAAAATTACTTAATCTTTTTATGTAAGGTTTTGGTTGAAATGAAAAAGTTAGTGTCACGAGAGGAATTCGAACCCACGACCTTCTGCTAATAAGCCACTTCTCTTACCACTTGAGCTATCGTGACATTTCAACCAAAATCTTACATAAAAAGAGTGGGTAATTGAAAGAAGTAATTCGGTCAATTATTATTTTAGAGGTTTTGAAAAAATTATTCTTAGTCGAATCCAGTCGTACAAGAAGAGTAAACTTCCAAATACTCATTGAGTGTCAAACCGTTTTACAATACGTTTTACATATCAGTGCCAATAAAAGGTTCTGTGCTGGGGTTGGAAACAAAACCCTAAATGTGAGAAATTTGAATCGGAAGACCTAATCATTCAATTTTCGCGATCCCGAGAATAAACCGCTGGAGAACTTATACTTAACTTTATATATATATATAAACAAGTACTCGAGGCTGAAAGTCATAAAAAATTATTTTTAATTAATTGAGGTTTTGGTTGAGATAAAAAAAGTCAGTGTCACAAGCGGGATTCGAACCCACGACCTTCAGTCGGATAAATACGCCGCTGATATAACACCTAAGCTATCGTAGCATTTCAATCAAAATCTACATAAAAAGATTAAGTGATTAAAAGAAGTAATTTTTTCAATCAGACCACGAAATATAATGGATTTTTATTTTAGGCGTTTTGAAAAATTATTTTTATTTTTCAATAAATGGTGAGTTTTTCTATCAATCTTAATTAATATCATTTTGGCCATGATTTCTATTTAAAAAAAATTAGCAGGGATATTAGCACGTCGCAGGTGAGACTGTATCGAACGAAAGAACGTCAAGGACATGATCTTCGCAAGTGGACAGGTGATTGCAAGAAGACATCTACTAATTCAATGAAGGAAGAATTCCGTTGATTAGGCAGAAGTACGTATTCCTTAAAAGATTGGACCAGGACTACTCGGTAGACTCCTGCACGGAAATAATGGAATGGGAAGAACCGCATGTTACCCAGAAATAACGGTCGGCAAGGTAGGAATTTAGGATAAGGTAGCAGGTAGTAGATAAGATGCCTTTGAGTTAACCCAGCATCCCAACATACCAGACCCGATCGAATGCTTCCGCGAAGTCGAGAAAGACAGCCGGGCAATATTGTTTTTTCTCAAAGGATGAAGTGATAACTTTGAACTGTAGAGCGCTTATGTCGGAAAAATTAGGATATTATTTATTAATCTTCTAATTGTACTAATAATATTAATATTTAATAATAATATGTTATAATAATAAAATTATATATATTAAATTACAAAAAATTAAGGTTTTTAGTTGAGATGAAATAATTAATGGTACGAGCGGGATTCGTACCCGGAACTCGGGGGACTGAAAAATGGCAAAAAGGAGGGAAAATCCAAAAAGGTTGGTTGAAATGGGAAGTTAGTGTCCTAGGGGATCAATCTCACGATAGCTCAAGAGGTAGAGTAGAGGCGTATCGAGCCGAAGATCGTGGGTTGGAATCCCGCTCGCGCCATTGGTTTTTTTATCTCAACTAAAAACCTTAATTAATTGTAATGTATTAATTTTCGGTTTGCCTCTATTTTCGGTCTTTTTCTGCTTCTGTCTCTGGTTTTTTTGTCTGTCTGTCTGTCCTTCTTTCTTGTTTACTTTCTAACGCTTGCTTTTCCTATAGTAATTTGTTTTCCGATTGACCAAATTACTTCTTTCAATTAATTATTCTTTATGTAAGACATTGATTGAAATGAAAAAGTTAGTATGACGAGCGGGATTCGAACCCAGCGACCGAAGGTCTTATGAACACGGGTCCGCAAACCCTTCAGTTTCGCGCTACAAGCAAAAAACCATGAAAAACCAAGTTTTTTTGACCATTTTCGTGAAATTGTTACAAAACCGCCTGACCGTAAAATAGCTCTAAACAAAAACTGTAAAGGATTAATTTCTACTTGAAATAAAATTAAAACTAGCCTGATCGGCCGAAAATTTTTGGCAATTTTTCAAAATTCAAGGCGGTGACAAATAAAATTCACCATTTCTGACTTTTTATCTAAAATTCACGTTTTCGGTTAGCCGTTCAGAGATTTTTCGTACATTATTTCATTCATTGGGGGGTACCCATCAGAAAACAGTTCAAGTTGTGAATTCGCAACTGAACGGTTTGAGGACACAGGTTCATAAGATCTTTTTTACTGAGCGTTCAATTTCCTTTAAGATCTGGAAGTGTGGATGAATCGATGGAGAGAGTTATATATATATATATATATATTGTCAAAACCACCTCTCTAGTTAGCTAGGCTAAACCGGCAACACACTCCGGTCTTGCAAAAGTGTAGGTACTTTACTTATACAATTTATATACTTTCTTTTACTACCGTGTGAATCTAACATGTATTTTACAACTCATTCATTTCAGTCATTTTTTGACACACCATCGGCAATTCAACGTAGGTGCGGTTAAATCTGACTCCAGGCTTATTTCCTTTGATTAATAAAAGAAAGTCAGTCAATTTTCGGCGCACCATAAGTAAATCAACGTTGTTACTTGTAATTATGACACGGCACATTTTATTTTGTTAGTGTATTGTGTTAGTAAAAAAAACGAAAAAAACGACAAAAAAAGGCGACTCACTTTTCGGCGCGCCGTACGTTACGAATTAGTTTTAGCAAATTGGAAGGAAAATAAACAAAACCAAAATTATTAAAACACTATTTAAACACAATGTAAAAATTAGACTAGCCTACTGTGTTGCAGCAAAGGAAGGTCTGTCCGAACAATTATTATAATGATTTTGAACATTTTTGGTTTGCTAACAAACTAA
Organism: Cimex hemipterus; assembly: GCA_039619505.1. NCBI lineage: Eukaryota > Metazoa > Arthropoda > Insecta > Hemiptera > Cimicidae > Cimex > Cimex hemipterus. The sequence goes on along the minus strand of CM077107.1, from coordinate 7,044,882 downwards.
ATTGGTACATTTATTTAATTTTTTACTTTATCAGAAAAAATACTCTTAAACCTTAATCAAATCAATATGCGAAGACTTTTTTAAATTTTTACATTGTGTTTGAGTAATTTAATAATATTTGTTTTGTTTATTTTCCTTTGAACCTAGTAAAACTAATTTGTAACCAATAGTGCGTCGAAAAGTGACTCGTCTATTTTCTGGTACGAGACTAGCAAAATATAGTTTGCCGAGTCAGATTTAAACGCACCCGCATTGATTTTCCAATGGTGCGTCAAAAAATGATTCACCCTGTATATATATTGAACGCAGTATAAATTGGACATATTTATTTTTTATAACCGTTTTAAACGGGCGAATCACGATGATATCTCATCGGGTTTTTGGCCCGAAGAGCTGGCTCGGATGACAAGATAACTGGGGCGTATTTTTGACAGAACGGTTTCCGTTGACGTTTATATTAGATCCCATTGTCCGGGGACATTGTAATCTGAAAGATGAGATTTTGGCAGCGTGCAAAAAGGCGTTCGGCAATCCATTTGTTAAAAGTGATAATTCTGATAAAGAAAGGCCTCCTAAGCCAGTGAGATTTATTGACAATACAAATTTAATAATTTAATTTTTTACAACCAAGTACCTCGGAGTAAGACCGACTTTAATCTCTGTGCTAATTTTATTTACAAGTAAACAATCCCGAAAAGAAATGTTTGAGAAAATCTTGTTTCAACCTCTTTGCCTTTCTAAAATCAGAAAATTGGTGATAATTTTAAAACTTCTTGTTCAATCTACAGAAAACTCTACGGAGGCGGCTTAAAATTTTATAAACTACAGGTAATGACACAAGTGTATTAATTAAACAGACATTTCAATTGGAATGATAACAATAGGTATTTTTTCTACTTTTATTTTTAATTTTGAATATTTCCTTACTCATTTTACATGTTACTTATGCAACAATTGTAATGTACCAAATATTAAGAAAATAAATAAATGAAAATCAAATAGAACTGGTTTTATAAAAAAAAAGTATTTGAGGTGTTTTTGTTAATTGAAACCCTATATTTTCACTTGAAATGACACATCGCCCAAAATTGGTTGTTAGGTTAAAACGAGGGAGATTTTTCTTTATCTTATTCCCCCTCCCCACTCTCTCACATTTATTTGCCCTTTCTATCTCAACCAGTTCTAAAAGTCATTCACTCACTTTTTCTACATTTCTGTAGCTTTTTCTGAAGCTCTCTCTCTCTCTCTCTCTCTCTCTCTCTCTCTCTCTCTCACACACACACACACACACACACACTTTCACTCTCAATTAAGCAAATAATTAAGTCAACCGTCAACCAGGATGTACTTACTCTAAATGAATGAGGCACATAATCCTGGTTAACGAGTAATCCTAATAAATACAGCATAATTGGTGGAAAACTTATCTGTAAATTGTAATATATAAATATTGATCCAATATTACTGGAGAATCAAATAATAAGATATGAAAATGCTATGAAGATAGTGGCTGTCTCAATATACCATTGCGTTCGGTAAGACAAACTAGTCTTAACTTTTTTAAAAGATTGCTCCTACACACCGCAAGTTGTTTTCAACGATTTCGAGCATACAGTTCGTACAAATATTTTCTCATTTTCTATTTCCCCCTATTTCTCTTTCCCTTTTCTCTACCTTGTCTTTATTC
>CM077107.1:7018511-7038195 GCA_039619505.1 Cimex hemipterus | reverse complement strand
TGCCTCTAAAATAGCAATTGTTGAAAGCCTGGTCTCTCTCTCTCTCTCTCTCTCTCTATCTCTCTCTCTCTCCCTCTCTCTCTATCTCTCTCTCTCTCTTTTCTCTCTCTCTCTCTCTCTCTCTGCAATTCACTACCTTTCTCAGGTCGAAAGCAAACCATTAAACCCAAACTTCTATACCAACGAACGGATCGGAGTGTAAATATAGAGCACAGGTGATATTTGTACACGCGATGTTTTTCGGCTCTCATCCTTAAAAAAGGAGCCAACAGCCCTTGAATCCGGAGGAGGCTGATAGATCGTGTGGGGAGAGATAAGATCTCCAGCGCAGAAGGGTAACGTATATTCCCCAAGAGAATTCTATTACAGGAAGCCACTCTTCTCGGTTTCCAGCGTTCTCGCTCTGTTCTAGCCGGCAGGATTGAATTATGGACCACGGCTCCGTGAACACGATTGATTCAAGGTAATTCAGTTATGATGTAAAAATCATATGTTTTGACTTTTGAGAGAAAATTTGAATTTGAATATGAATTATCTCGCGTCTAGAGAATCACTTGAAAAAAATTTCGACCACCGTTTGAAAATCAACGTAAAATTGTTGTAATGCCTTTCAAACCACAAAACCTTATTTATCATTTCTCACAAAAAGATATAGCTCATAACTCATAACGTTTTTTTTCTATTTTGTAAAATGGCAATAAACTTGCATAAAAATCCTACGTTACTAAAAGATTTCAACGAATATTATCTTTGGTTTTGTGTGTATATTTTATCTATTTTGTGACACTTTTATTCCAACTATGTAATTAATAATTTTTACTTAAGCATATTTCAAGTTATTGCAGTCATTTATATACCGTGTGATTTTTATTTAAAAAAAACTGGTCTTACACTTCATTATAAAAGTAATTATTGTTCCAAAAATGATTTTTCTCACGCAGAACCTGGTGTACTTAGAATTTAATTACGCCAACATTATAATAAATGTTTCTTCCAAAATAAAACCTTTCTATTTTCCTATTTTCTAAGTTTCTGTAGAATGAAAAGGGGTTGCAAAAATGCAATTTTAAAAAATTCATCCTTCAAAATTCATCTATTAGTTTTGGAGATAACGAAAATTTTCTTCGGAACTCGATAGTTTAAATTTGTCGTCAAATTGGTTAATAAGGGACAAAAAAATGTAGTATCCTACTTTTTATACAAAGTCTGAAAATAGTTTCCAATTTACATATCTGATTCCAATTTTTTGATTCTTGCTTCTTGTTTTCAACGGAACTGGACTTTCGTGAAAGAAATAAAATAAAACAAATTAATCAATTATTTAAAAAAAAAATTTAAGTTTCATTTTGGAACTCGATCGTTTCAAGTTGCTTAACTCGTTAAAAAAATGAGAATACGAATAAAACATAAAAATTTAATTTTTGTTGATTATATACAAATTTAACTTTAAACAATAGCAATTAATTTAAGAATAATTTTTTTCACTTATTTTGAAGTCCCTTCCATTAAAAAAAATGATACCAAAAACTCAAAAATTCATCGATTCGTTCAGGCGATTTGATATTTTCATTAGTCTCTCGATTGTTTAAATTTATCGCGCAAATGGCTAAATACTTTTGTTAAACTTTTTATCGATTTTACTCACTTACTTTATAAGTTTCTGGTATAATTTTTTTAGAGTAGAAAGGACTAAAGGAAATTTGTGAAAAAATATTCATCCTCCGAAATTCATCGATTAGTTCCCAAGACATTGAAGTTTGCCTATGGAACTAGACAATTGCAATCGTTTAACTGATTTAAAAATTGAAATTAAATTGAAAGTTGAATATAACATGAAAAAATAATTTCTATTGTTTGTTTGAAGCCTAACTTTAAACAACAATAAGTTACAGGGAAGGGCGTCGTCGGTGGCCGCAAGGTTTAGTCTTTGTCACGGTGCTCATGACTGTAAGGTAAAGGTGCCGGGTTCGAATCCAGCCAAAAACACCGACATCCTGAGGGTTTATATGCTGTTGCGAACCCTCGTTAAAAAATGATAATAAAATAAGTCAGGACAACTTGTAATTATAGAATTCTGAAGGAAAATTTGAATATCGCCAGAGAGAAATTTTAGGCGTTAAGGAAAATTTATTCATTTCCTTTCAAGTCTAAAAAAAATATCGGTTTAATAAAAAATAATTGAATATTTCTCATCGCTTTATACTTCTCCAAATACAATATTGATGTTTTGTATATATCATATAAATTTTTAGGTGAAAGGGAGTGTGAAGAAAAATCCAGGAGTGACGGGATAAAGTTCATTTTGTTTTTTATTTTCATAGAGTATTATTATTTGAGCTTGATAAAAATGTTAAGAAGTATAAACCAGTGTTTTTATTACATTTTTGACTACTAATTTAAAAATCAAGTAGTATGATTTAATGTTGGGTTTTATTATTTACTAACACGAACCTGAGTGGAGAAAATTTAATTTGTTTAACCATAAAAAAAAAACATGTACTTAGGAAATTTACATATCTATAAAATATTCAATTGTACTAGTGTAATCGTCCATTTAAAAACAAAAAACAATTCATAAGTAAAGTTTTTATTAATTTTTTGACGGGACGGCAATCATCTGGTGTGAATTAATTCCGGAGTCTAAATTTGGAGTTCCCAAAGAAGGCAACGGTTTCCTCTTCGCGCAGTTCTCTCTTCTGCCTTTCTATCGTTACTCGCAGCACGTTGGTTTTGAAATTGCCGGTGACGAGATGTCCAACCGAGATCGCAATGAGAATTTCTTGTCCCGGGCGAAACTGCTCACGAGCGGTACGATGGAAGAATACTTTAAATTCAGCAGCGACATCATCGAGAGGTTCTTGCTTGAAAAGGTAACCGACGAAATCGAAACACTCACATAATCCGAAACGAAATATATTTTTTTCTTTAAATCATTTACGATTTGACGATAAAGCCGTTTATATCAGTCAACACATGTCGCCGCTCTCTCCTGTCTCCCAGCTGTATAAATTGAAAACAAAATTTAAGACACGTTAAAATCAATAAGAAAAAAAAAGAAACAGGAGGTATTTGTTTGAACACGGCCGCCTTTTTCTCTGTATTTGGAGAAAACTATCATTTTACTTAGATTTCTGGGACTTTCTCAATTGCTGGGATGCCGATCGATAGGAGGGAAGCGGGGCTTTGGCTCCCTGTGAAAATTATAAGTAAACCTACTTGCAGTAACGGTTTTGTCCAGAGAGGCATTTTGCCTTATACACCATTCCATTAAATATTATGATACATTCAATTCCAGAGAGAACAGAAAATAAACAAAACTAACTTCTCCCTTTTATACTTTTTAAAATTTATGCACAAAAAAAAATACTGATCAAAAACAGATAGGTTTTTAAATTCCATCCTGTTCGTTTGAAAATTACAACACTAGGTCGTAATAAATATCGCCTTTCGTTTCATGTAGTTAGCCAATGTCGTTAGTTGACCTTTGGTTCCAAAAAAATCCAGTTACATGTCCATTTCAGTCGATAGACATAAGCGATTCAAGAGAAACAGAAAAAATGATTATTAGTTTAAAAAAAAACAACGCAAAGTATATTATTTAGCACGCTAACGGTTCTGAGTTCGAATCCCGCACAGCCAATGAATTTTTAACGGAATATTAAAACAAAAGTCGGTAAAGCGGTTTAATTTCTTGCCCGCAACGCCCGACGGGGCTCAATTACTTTAGTTTACATAGAGCTCAATGGGCCTTAGATGCTTAATTCAAGTTTCTTGACTGTTCAACACTTCCCAAACCCCGATTTGAAATTACCTTGTAATCAAATCACTCGGGTTGTTAACCTCTGAGATCATCAGGTCATAAAGGTCGTAAAGTCGAGCATTAATTTTTAAAAAAATTGTGTTTTCCTCACTTCTAGATAACCTTGGTTGACAAAAAAAAATCGAACGTTAAAAATTTTTCAGCCTAGAAAATATTTTAGAGCTGAAAGAAACGAATCTAACGTGTAATATTAATCCAGTTACTTCTTTCTATCAATTAATTATTCGTTGAGATAAAAAAAAACCCAGAGTCACGAGCAGGATTCGAACCCACGACCATCGGCTATTCTACAGCTTGAGCTATGTGACTTCGATTCTCTCGGACACCAACTCTCCATCTCAACCTATAACCGTTCGAATTTTCCCTTTTTGAAAATGGTAAAAAGAGAGAAATTTCGAAAGTTAGGCTGAGTCGGGAGTTGGTCTGAGTGGATCAGAGTTGCAATAGTTAACGTGGTAGAGCAGAAGCGTATTTCGCCGAAGGTCGTGAGTCCTGACACTGACTTTTTTACCTCAACTAAGACCTACAAAGTTTCCAACTAAGCTATAAAGCTAATAATAATAATATGCACGACTTTACCAAGACTCATTTTTACATACTGTTTTCAAGACATTTTAAATTTTATTGTTGTTATTTAATGCAGCTAAATTTAACTATTTTTTTATTTAGTTATAACAGTTACTATAAAATCAATGTAAAAAATTATAGGTGCTTTTAAATATTTTAAATTTATTAATGATTTTTTTTAAATAATTGGCTCTCGGTGTGGCCTGGTTGAAAAACAAATAGACTGGTTAGTCATCAGATCAAAACAGTCTTATGTCTATACTTTGACTTAATTTAGTTTTTAATAAATGGTTTCAAATTTACTTCAAGACTCAGTCGCAACATTACCATGGACTGTAAAGATGATGAGACATGATGAAAAAAGATTTTTTTTCCCAATGATGATCGTTCCCAGAGACAGGTATACTATCTCCCACGAATTTTTGTTCCTCTCTTAGAGGTAAGTCTTCTCGATTTTTTTTCTAATTGAGCTCGGTACATTCTCCCATCTTAAATGAAAGCCTCCAATTATTTTTTGGCTTTGTCCGATGACGCCGTTTTAGTTATTATTTCCTCGTTCATTTTCAAGCCCCTTTGTCCTTGCGCACCTTTGCAGACTTCTGAATTCATCACAGACTAATGGGGTAAAATAAAGTAAAATAATTCGTGTTCTAAATAAAGTATTAACGTTCAACTACCCCTTGGGAGTCGTAAACGAAAAGTCAGAACCGCATAATTATTTCATACTATTCTCAATTAAAATTACATGGGTTGTCCTGGATTTTAAATCCAGAACCGTGACTAAGGCAAATATGAGCAGAACGGCCTAACCAGTCGGTACAGTGTCCCTTCAAGGTAAAATAAATATATTACATTTCGTGGTCCGATTGACCAAATAACTTCTTCCAATTAATTAGTCTTTATGTAATTTATTGGTGGAAATTATAAAGTGCCACGACAGCTCAAGTGGTAGGCGTATTGAGCCGAAGGTCGTGGGTTCGAATACCACTCGTAACACAAATTTTTTCATTTCAACCAATACCTTACATAAAGGTTAATTAATTTAAAAAAAGTTATTTGATGAATTTAATAAGTAAAACGGAAGTACATCTTCTCTATTGCTTTCCGAGGCCGTTTCACTTGTCTCTGAGAATCGAATCCTGATTGCAAGAAATTTGAAAAATTGCGGAAAGGCTGGAAAATTCGAAAGATAGGTTGATGTGGGAAGTTGTCCGAGTAGATCGAAGTCATGATGAAAGCTCAAGTGTTATAGCAGAGGCGTATTTAGCCGAAGGGTCGTGGGTTCGAATCCCGCTTGTGACACTAACTTTTTCAGTTCAAAACCTTACATAAGTAAAAAAAATTCTTGATCTGCTGAGAAAAAATTATTTAAAAAAATTAAAATTCTATATCGTTTCATGTTATGTATGATGTATATATTCTATTATTCGTTTTGTAATTGCTTCTTATTTCTTGTTTTTTAGGAAATGAGAGAGTTGATTGCCGAATACGACGAAAATCTATCAACAAGCGATATTCTTTACGGCAGAGGAGCAAAGGGGTTTAACCAAGAGGCGTTGCAAAAAACGGCGAAAATGTATCTTCTTCAGAACAACAGAGATTCGAGACTGTCGCCCGATGATACGGTAAACGACATCGACAACCACAGGAGAAGGGGCAGGAACAAAGAAAACGACGTCAAGTTCAAATCGAAATGTAAAATACAAAAACACGAATACGCGATTGATGACATAGACAACCAAATCGGCGCCAAATCAAACACGAACAACTCTTTCACTTTATATCCGGTGAATAAAGATTTCAAGTTTAGGATGGAGGATGAGTCTTCCTCATTAGGCAAAGATAAAAAAGGAGATCTGCAGACTGTGAGTGAACAGCCTGACAAAGAAGACGAAACGCAAGAAAAATCAGCAAAGGAAGAATGTGAGAAAAGTTTCGAACCAGAAGTGGTGCTCGGCGATGAGAGAATTCTTAACATGACATTTTTCACTGATGAATTAAAATCTCAAAACATTGTGGAACAGACAGCAGGGGAGGGTGTCACGTCCAACAACAGGGACTCGACGTGCGTCACTCCGTCCGATTTTCCTGCCAGCTCTATATGTTCGGCTTGTGCAATACTGAAACAATTGGACGAGTACGAACGAAATCATTACATAACAAAAACAAGAGCTCAAGAATTGACAGAGTTGAGAAAGCTCATATTTCAAAGCGTAGACCATAAAATAGGCTGTAGGAAAATGCGAAAGGACATATTTAATAAGAATTTGGAAGAAAAAGACATGTCCGAGCATTCGGATGGAATGAGTACCTGTTCCGAAACACCCATGGTACCTTTAAAATGGGCCAAGGAGACGTTGAGGAAAGTAGGTTACGAAAGGGCGGTCGAATTCATCGCTCTTACCTATGAGGAAAAACTGCAAAAATTCAAAAACTGGATTCCAGAATTCATGAAATACACTAAAACGAAGAAGAAGCAGAGAAGTGGTGCGAGACGTTGTAAAGCGAGAAACCGTGGGATACTCAGACGGTATCCACGTTGCAACAATTCGCACGACAACTGGAAAATCGAAGGCTTGCGAGACCCGTTCTACTTCGGAACGTTTGAAAACACAGGAGACCCGGAAAAATTTTCGACAGAACAAGAATCGAAAAACTCCCATTCTGATGATCCTCTTTTTAAAATGACAAGAAATAGTACACAAGGCTTTAGCTTACTGTCAGACATCAAAGTCGATGATGAAGCAAGCGATGAGGAAGAAATGGATGAAAACGTTTCCTCAGGGATTAGAAATTTTTCAAAATTTCCAGAAAACCTAGACCGACCCTTAAAAAATATTTACAACGACGCGCTTCAAAATTGCCCGACTAGTACAGATCAGCAGATCGAATGGGAATGCCATATGCTGTCATGTTTCCCTCCTTATGATAAAATGAACGGACTGTCTACGCCTACTGCACAGCTTTTGTTTGAAAATTACGTAGAAGACGCGATTTCTGCAGGTATCGATGAGAAAACGATGCCAGGTCCGTCCTTCAAATACTCTTGGACTCCTGTCGACAGAAATAACAGTTTCTTAGATGAAGAATTGCCGTTTTCATACCCTCCACCTCCGTCTCCGGAAGAGGCAGAATTATGCGAATACAACTCAGACCAGACAATGAGAATCGTCAACCTTTTTGGTACTATCGAAGCCGAAGTTAACAACGATGGAAGGTCGCATTATAACCCAGAACAAATAATGCAACACGATTTTTGCGACTGGCCGATAAACGACGGCTTCGCGTCGCCGGAAGAATGCGAAGACTATTCCATCGTCACCACTCCAGACCCGTCGTCGGATGATGCGAGCGATTCGGACTCGGATGGGTCCGCGGATAGTTTGGACACAGTCATCATCAAAGACAAACATGACAAGGAGAAGCCGGTTAAATCAGAGACGACACAGCCGTGCGAATCAAACGAGGAAAAAGAACTGGCACGCGCCGTAGCACAAGAAATCATTAACAGTCTGGAAAATGAGATATACGCCGTTATTCAGCAGAGCCAAAAAATGGACCAAGGTAGCTCCCAGAAATGAAAAATTAACTACAACAGCTATTTCGAAATAACTTCTTGGACTTCTTCTTTTGACTTAATCATCGTAAAAAGCGTAAAACTATCGGCGCCGAGAGTTGAACGAGTGTCATTTTAACTTTAAAATAAACGATTTTATAATCTTTAAGTTCAATACAATTTTTCACCAAAATGAGAACGAATAGTGGAAACAAAGACAACTTAAGAAACTATCGCCCTGTTTAGATTCTTTCGCATATTACTAAAATTTTGTAAGAAATCATCTGACTGTTACATGTTTCCAAAATTTATTAAATTTCAACTTGGCTTCAATGCACACTATATTAACAAATTTTCTGTATTTTTTTTTCAATTCTATACCATTACAATCTAGTTGAGGTAATCAGGTTGAAGTCAGTAGATTTTTCTTAGGCACATGATAGATTCGGCCAACATCTGTTATTCTTAAACACTAATCTGTCGGGATTTTTGGATAATTTTTGTCCTGGATCTCAAATTTTTTTACTATCCGTCAACAGATTGCTTTTCTAGGTAGTTATGAGTCAAGAAAGAAAAGCTTCCTCCAGTGTTCCACATGGCGAATGTTTCCAAATTTGGCATTATCGATGGCCTTTCTTCCATTCTAAAATTCACAGCTAATCTTCTTTTTTGCTTACGACTTAAAATTTTGGATGCTTTACTTTTTTCATTTGTCTTGGAAAGTTTATATATCCTGTTTGTTTTGAAAAATGGGTTTTTATGGTAGGAACTGAAACTTCTCATATCTTTACTTATTCTAATAATAATACTGCACTCTTAGGAGAATCGGTGGACGCAACGGTTTAGGCGTTGATACGGCGTTCATCACTGTAAAGTTAAGGTTCCGGGTTCGAATCCAGTGGCCCTGCATTCGAATCCAACATACAATTTTTTTTTTTCAAAAACACCGGCACCATGAAGGTTGATGAAACTCTGCGGTTGCGAACTCTCATAAATAAATACTGCTCTTTTTTCTACAACTGCTTGCGTCTGTTGAATATTTAGATTAATTGAAATTAATCGAATATGTAGAGTTAACCTGTAGTGAAAAGGATAATACATCCGTTTAAGGCGAGGATACTAAACCCTCCCGACCTATCAGCGTTTCAGAACCGTTGGTCTTTTGCACCGTTAAGGCTGTTACTTTTGTTCAGATCTCGTTCTTTATATTTCAATTTCTTCTTTCTTTCTTAGTTTTCTATTGAAATAAGTCAATCTCAAATAAAACTAAATGATAGTTACTGATGAAAAAATGGAACGAGTATCTACACTGCATGCAGATACATCTGTACATGGATATGTCTTATGATGGCTATTTAAACACACTCGCAAATTATCAGGGAACGCTTATTTATTAATTTGAGGATCGTTTATATTTGGAAGCTCATTACAACCGCGTCACGTCACAGGCGTCATGAGCGTCGCGTCAATCGCGTCGCGCCACACGCGCCAAAAGCGTCAATCGTGTCATAGCGTCGCGTCAAAAGCGTCATAAGCGTCAATCGTGTCATAGCGTCGCGTCATAAGAATCCATCGGGTCGCGACTTTAAAAACACCTGCCCACCAGTTCGTTCTCGTGTATCCTTGGTAAACAGTGCACCGACGCACGGGCGTGGTAACAATTTCCGTGTTAAACTTTCGGGCTGACCCCAGCCGTAAGACATATCCATGTCGAAAAATCCAAACCTTATAGTGCAGTTTTCGACATGGCCCGAGAGTTCGACATCCGGAAAATCTCTACAAACTAAGATAGCTTTAGAAAACTAAACCTGACCCAAATCAGCGTACCACAAGGAAAAAACTTGACCCCATTTTGTACGCTATTCTACTGATACTATTACATTTTTCCTTCTTCTCGGGAAAAAGTAATAAAGTTTAAATAGTGGCGGGATGAGCCGAGAAGAAACGCGCGAGAAGCAGGAAGCAATCCGCGGCCGGTAAGATCCTGATCGGGGTGGCAGTGGGTCCTGCATTGGAAAAAAAAACAAACAAAAAGAAAGCAGAGAAAAAAAACAAGGGCACAGTTGGGGATAGACGTTCCGAGGAAAAGGTGTCTCTGCGACGAAAAGAATATATTGTTGTTGTATTGTTTTAAAGTGTATGCGTGTGTGTGGTTTGTGAACCTCGTCGTGGGTTCGAAGAGCTCCTACGAAGAGGAACTGGCTGATCCCGGCAAGTGAGGAGCAACCTCATGAGTGGGCACATCTCACAAGTTCTGGCCTTTGATAGCTTTTATTTGAGAAGGATTTGTTTTGTAAATAGAACAGTTGTAATTAAGATTCATTTTTTTATCGTAGTTTTAAGGCCTAAGTAAAGTATTACTTTAAGGCATCTTGCTTATGTTAATGAATTAACTTGGATAGAAGCAGGAAGACTTCATTATTTGGCTCCCATCATCATGGTTGGAAGCATTATCAGGAAGAAGAGAACCAGAAGCGCTGTATCGCTACCCACCCCCTTTCCCTTCGTCCTATTGTCCTACTCTTCTTTTCCTTTTATCCCCTGGTTTCGATATTTATCCTTCCCAAAAAATACCGTGGCGCTCAACATAACACCTGTAAATAAACTTTCACCTCCTCACCCACCATCACTTGTCTCTCCCTTAAACACGTTCCCCCCTTCTCCACTGAGCTACCGCCAACGTACGTGCAGCTGCAGTAAGGAAGCTGTAACAAAACAAAGATTAAATAATGTTGACCTGCTACTTATTCCAAGACACCCTGTCAACCTATGCGGACTACTTCAATATTATGCACGAACCCAAATCCTATACTAAGCAGTTTAAAGTAAACTGTGATAAAATTTCACGTGGGCATACGCACCAAATCAAACATTGACCTAGACTCATCAATAGGGAATTCCTGATATTCACACAAGCGGAAAGCCTAGAAGACAGCTTACATAGCACACTGAGGTTGGCTCTACAAGAACTGAACAAAGAACCAGTACAACTAAGAAGACCAAAATCGGAACTGACAAACAGAACTATGCTCTGCATAAACTGCCAATTTCAACCTGACACACAAGAATAACACATATAACAGAAAACAAATAATTTGCGTCCTGAAGATGATCTCAATAACGATCGAAACGTGGCACGATAAAAAAAATTTCAAACGTGACACCAGACCACATCTCACGGTCTCCAAATAATCATTAACAAACGGTCACTAAATACCACACAGCTCTACAAACACATAATTCAAACTGTTTTGACAGATAAAGCACTAAGCACTATGGGGTGTTGCGAAGCTTTCCAATACTTCATCCATGAACACTGTTTTGACCACCAAAACTCAATCATTTCTACACGAGATGGGCTTATTAGACAATCGGAAGTAGAACTGTGCGGTTCCTCTAAGCCAATATCTAACACGTTGAGTTCATTCTATTCAAAAAGAAAAATTCTGGAAGCTGCCTATTTTATCTACAAGCTCACCATTCACAAGGACATCACCATACAGTTCGTTGAAGGCTTTATCCATACTCATCTCGTGGAGTTCTACTCTAACCTTTCGTCTTAGCTTAATCCTTTCTTTAAAGTCCTTTCTATTATCTCACATCCTCTGAATACCCTATATCGCCTTAAACTACGTCTTATTCGACTAATCCCTCAACAGCAGAATATCATCAAGGCTGGATTACCAAGAAACGTCACTTCCAAGTGCAGTGCTGAGTGTAGTGCGAGTACGCCACCTGGTGAAAATTATACTGAAAAATCCCATGAAATTGAAGGGTTAGATTATCAAAGTGTGGGTTTTATCAAAATGAACCAATAATTATCAAATAAGTAATAAAAGATATATAAAAATACTTGCATTAGTATGGTAAGATGAATATTAATCTTATAAAATCCATTAAATGTCGTGGTCCGATTGACCAAATGACTTCATTGAATTTAATAAGTAAAATGAAGTATATCTTCTTCAAAGCTCTCCGTCGTTTTATTTGCCGCCTTGAATCCGTTCCTGATTATATGACATTTAAAAAATTCTAAAATATGGGTTGAGGTGGTAAGTTGATGTCGTAATGGATTGAAGTCAGGATAGCTGAAGTTGTTAGATTTGCGGCGTATTTAGCCAAAGGTCGTGGGTTCGAATCCCGTTCGTAGCACTGGGATTTTTATCTCAACCAATACCTTACAAGTAGATATGGTGCCACTCGGGGCAGACGGTCAAAGTCCAACTTTCCCCCCTCCACCTTCCCTATTCATGGCGTCTGATGAGGTGAATGACCATGGGGTTTGACGAGTGTTGTTTTCACCCTAATTTTTTACCTTTTGACGTCACTACCATTTACCCCGTCCACCCTCTCTTTTCATGGAGTCTGACGAGGGTTGTTTTCATCATTATTTTTTCCCCTAATGAGGTAATATTTTTTAATTTACAATATTTTTAATTCATTCCTTTAAGAAAACTAATCACATTTTAGATATGGTGCCCCTCGGGGCAGAAGGTCAAAGTCCAACTTTCCCCCTCCACCTTCCCTATTCATGCCCCGAGTGGCACCATATCGTCAAACCCCATGGTCATTCACCTCATCAGACGCCATGAATAGGGAAGGTGGAGAGGGAAAAGTTGGACTTTGACCTTCTGCCCCGAGGGGCACCATATCTACTCTTACATAAGGATTAATTATACATTAATTAATCTTATATTTTTGATGACATAGTTTATACGTAAATTATGAACTTTTATTGGCACAATTTTTTTTTATGAATATGTAATAGTCTCAAGATGATATCAATCTATATATTTGTAGCTATAATGTGTAAATAAATTTTATAAAAGTCCTTTAGAAATGTTTTTAGCGTGATGGAGGACAATTAAACAAAGAAAAGCCAAATTTATTACACTGCCATCTTGCGCCTGTACCAATTCCTTTGCTTTGACGTGTCCCTTTCTACTACAGTGCCAAGTTCCTCGGTCCAATTTCCAAAACCGCATTTCTTTTATTACGGCCTAAGAGGAAAAGCGGTTGTAATTTATTCAACACCTAAAGTGAGCCCGACATCATGCATTTGTCTGGGCGAGTCCCCGTCGCTGGGGAATCGCCGACCGCGTTTATTTCTCTGGTTCATAGCAAAAGCTAAAATTCAAATATCGTTCACGCTTATTTTTTTTTTTTTTTAAATAATGAAGGCTTTTTGTTGAACTGTTATAACTTCAGGACATAAATTATCAAGAACCGAACGTTGGAAAATATTAAATAAATGTATAGCAAATGAGAATTTCTATTAGATAAGATTCAAGGGTTCTTTATATAACGTCACCTAAATATCCGTCATAAAACCAAAATCTTGTGAGATATGAGATAAATTATAAAAAATGTCTACTGGGTTTATATCATAAATACCAACAGGAAAGCAAGAAATGAACACAAAGAAAATTAATAAATTTTGTTGCCGCTATAGCACCTTAAGTTTACCGAAACGCATGAAATGCGTCGAGATATTTCGCATCATCAGTTAGAGGTGTTGACTTGTCACGTATGATAATAGGATTACAGATGATTGTCCTTTTACATATGAACAATACAAGGATTTACCGTTGAACTTAGATGAGCTTTGGAAGCCCACCTCTTAACCGATATGCTTTGGGGTGAAGTAGTTCCAAGTCTGTAACCAATTGATCTCTACTTTCTAGAATTATACGTTTCAACTCGACACCTATACTTTCGCGGCTAAACGCTGGCTTTCCCCTTTGTAATTCTCTCTTATCGTGTATGTGGGTGTGTGTGTCGCCATTGATAAATATAACCTCCCTCCCTACTATGTTTATTCCTTCTGTACTTTATTGTGTGCCTAACTGCATCTCCTCACATCTGGAGGTAATTTTGTTAATTTACGTTAGACGAGACAATATTTAAAAAAAAAAGCCGTAGGAAAGTTTCGCACCCATTTGTTTATAACGTTCGGGGCAGTAAGGGTTGCTAGGGGGTGTAGGGCTGGCCTTTGTGGCGCCCGAGTACTTGCCATAGAAGAAAAAGTAGAGGGGCGCTTAGCATCACCGCTAAATATTTCAGCCGAAGGAGCCCCCATTGTCCGCAGGGCTCGCGCTGATTTGTTGCACACTTAACACCCTATACTTTTTATACCTAAGGGCCTTACATTTTCAAAATTCATTCTCCCCCATTATACGCCGGCTCTCTTTTTTCAGTATAGAAGACGTCGGTGTGTTTATTAACTGTGTTCAATATGTCAGGGATAAACCTCGATCGGCAACAGTGCAATTATTTCACAATTAAACAATTTAGGTTAAATATGTTATAAAAATGCTAGGAAATAAGTAAATAGAAAAGAGTTAGAAAGAAAAAAATAAACAATACACACGTGTTCTCCATTCCAAAGACCGGTAAGAAACGAGCTTCATCCTTTAATACCCGATCTTAGAGGGAGATGGCTCTAAACATAATTATTTTTAATTATTTTAAAATTGTAGCCTTTCTACACATTATCCACTATCCATGCCTTCATGATAATTGGCACGACAGAATGCTCCACCGGTTCTTTAAATCCCTTCAGCTCATACTGTTTTTTGGCAATGACCTCTATTCCTCAAACAAAACGAAAGCACAGTCCACATTTTCACCTTCCCGTCGTTATAAATAATGAAGTCATTTTACTTGAAGTCCTTGTCATTGTTGAGAAGTCTGTATTATACTTCGGAGCCATCCAGTCGGTTCACAATATTTCTTTTACCATCAAAAAGGTCTCTTCCTATTATCCTTCTCTCTCTCTCTCTCTCTCTCTCTCTCTCTCTCTCTCTCTCTCTCTCTCGCTCACGGATTCGAACTCACGACCTTCGGCTAAATACGCCACTGCTCTGCCACTTGAGCTATCGTGACTTCGATCCACTTGGAGATGAGAAATTGTTGTCCGAGTGGATCGAAGTCACATAGCTCAAGTGGTAGAGCAGCGGCATAATTAGTCGAAGGTTGTGGGTTCAAATCCCGCTCGTAACACTGGCTTTTTTTATTTAAACCAATATCGTACATAAAGATCAATTAATTTTTTTTTTTTTGCTGGGGCTTCCGACAACCTGGTCATTTCAGCCCCACACTCAGTCTACATTTTATACCCGTTCAGACACATCATTCATAAGAATAAACACGTTCATACAATTAAACTCATTCCGTTTGGTCGGTGGAGTACTTGATATTCCTCCACCGACCTACAATTAAACTAAGCTAGATTGGGGTCGATGAGGTACTTTTATTAACATTCCGCCATCGATCCCGCACACACACTCACTCGCTTTCATCGTTCGAGGGGCGACGGTGACGTTCTATTCACCCTCACCCCTCGACATTCACACCAATAAATACTTGCACACAGACAAAACACAAAGACACATAACACATACTATATACACTAAAAAAAAAACAATTTCCCCTAAAAAGCGGAAAGGGGACTCAGAAACTAGCTACCGTGTTCGAGGATTCTTCTTAAATCCGGCGGCATGCCTGCACGCTCTCTGTATGGAGCCAAGGCATGACACGCCTCTATTATGTGGGACACATCGAGCAACCTATCAATTAATTAAAGAAGTTTTTTTGGTCAATCGGAACACAAATTACTATAGAAAAAGCAAACGTTAGGACGTAAACAAGAAAGAAAGAGAGACAGACAGACAAAAAACCAGAGAAAGAAACAGATAAAGACCGAAAAGAGAGGCGAAAAGAGAAAGAGATAGTACGACAGGAAAAGAGAGAGAAAGAGACGGAGATAGGTTTATGTAGAGATGGGACAAAACAGATAATTGTATAAACGAATAATCATATAAATTAATAGCTAAAAACGACAGTTCGAAAGTAAATGGGAAAGAGAGAAATAAATTAATGAATAGCGACAAATAGTAAAAAGTAGGAGATAGGCAAATTAACATTTGAATGAATATTATTTAGAAATCGTGATGTAGGTATCAGAAAAACATTTTCTTTATCGTGCCAACGTTTCGATCTTTATTGAGATCATCTTCAGGGCTCAAAGTGTTTGTCTTCTGTGTAATTGCGCCATTCTTGCGTGTCGTGTTGAGTGTGCACTCACTAATTTGAATGAATGATTGCAATAATTGTAATATTAGATAAATGGAAATAAAGGCAGAGCTCTAAAGCTCTAAAGCTTTTTCACAAGATCATGAAGGAAAGAAACCCGTCGTGCTAAAAGGTAATGGCTTTTCCACATCATTTATTAAGTATTTGAGAACTTAATAAATGATGTGAGAAACCTCAAAGAAAACGACCTATTGGCAACATTAACTGGGACTTTGGAGTGGAGATTTTCTCCAATTACTTATATTGGTGATGCCTCTGAAAAAAACTTTAACCGCTTTTAGAGAATAAACTCAATGATGTAAAGATTGTTTTTAAACTCAATAATAAAATTGGAAGGAGAATTTTTTCAAAACTAAAATATTAAGAACCGCTTCAAAACAATGTCAAATACTGTATATCCTATCCCATGTAAAAACTTCCCCATGATGTATTATAGTCAAATTTTGATAAAGTGTGGAGAGATTAGTGACCGTTAACGGATAATTATTCAGATATCGTGAGATGCGGTCTGGTGTGATGTAGGTATCAGAAAAACATTTTCTTTATCGTGCCAACGTTTCGATCTTTAATTGAGATCATCTTCAGGGCCTGGGATTTATAGAATATAAAATTTAATTTTTGCACTGTATAAATTCACTTTTCCTAATTCTATATGTATTTTCTAAATGTAAATTATGTTTGCAAATCCCAGGCCCTGAAGATGATCTCAATTAAAGATCGAAACGTTGGAACGATAAAGAAAATCATTTCCTGGGTGTGATAAGGACTAGAATTAAAATAGCAATAGCTGAATTTAAAAAATAAAACCTATTAATTATTTTCTAATAAAAAATAAATGTTAAAGTTCAACAATAAATGATTAGATCCTACATATGGCAGGTTTTGGTTGAAATAAAAAAGCCAATGTCACGAGGGGGATTCGAACCCAGGACTTTCGGCTCAATATGCCGGTGCCCTAACCACTTTAGCTATCATGACTTCAATCCTCTCGGAAATCGACGACCCATCTCAACCTACAACCGTTCGAATTTTCCTCCTTTTTTTGCAAGCTTATATGCCATTTTATCTCAACCAAAACATAAAAAGAGTAATTAACTAAAAGAGAATTGAATTGGTCAATTGACTACAAAATAATACGGTTTTAAACAGTTGAAGCATTACATTAATCGATATAGAGAGAAAAATTTATCAATTTATCTATTTTCATAAAGGGATATGTATTCTCTTGATTTCCGGTTCCGAGTTATACCAATTCACAATTTTCAGCGTTGGGTCAGGTCATAAAGCAGCGTGAATCAAAACGAAGCGTGTGGCGAGTTATAGGTTACTTAACCTGCAAGCACACGTGGAAATCGCACGATTCAGTTTAAGTTGTTTCTAGTTTTATCGTTTTGGATTTTTTTCTCATAAAATTACTAAAATAATCTTTCACATTAAAGAAAAATTTCATGTAAATGGTGTAGAAATTTATTATATTTATAAATTCGTTATTTTCCCCGCGCTTGTTTTCGTTTCTGGACGTCTGGATGTTCACCAAATACAATTACACCAGTTGTAGTTTAAAACGTACATCCATTTCAATTTGCTCGTGTTTGAAATCTATGTGAACCGTCGTGAGTTTTCTACCTCGTACTCCAAGGTTAGTCCATTTAATTTACCAGTTGGAAATTGTCCAACTGTGATTAAAAAGAAGAAAAGAGAAAGAACGATCGGTCAGAGAGAGAGTGGGAGGGAAAGAAAAAGAAAGGTCTTGGGTTAATGGAAATACCACAATTTTATAGAATTAAAATTCAACTTAGAGTCAGATTATGACGATTGTGAAAATAAATTTAATACCACGTACAAGGAAAAAACAAGGAAAGCACTGTTGAAAAACAAAAAGAAAAGAAAGGAAAAATGAAAAAAGTGAACTGAAACTTTTATACTCACATTTATTTATATGTTTTTTTTTTGTTTTTTTTTTTAATGTATTTTTACCTGGGTTTAGTTAATAAACAGGAAAAATAGTTGTTTGGGGAAATATAAGACCTATAACTGTAACACAAATTTTGACGATCTCATGACACCTATATAGTGTTTACAAAAAAAAAAAATTGAAAGTAGAATTGTCACAAAAAATTTCAACTACCTCAAAATGTTCCAAGCATTTTTGATTATTACAAATATTTTATAAAAAAAATATTATTAAATGACACTAAGCTGTAATACAATTGTGTATTTAGTCGCTGTCAACATTATGATTAAACTAAATAATTAATTTTAGTTACATTCAGTAGTTTATTGACCAACTAATTAATCTGTTTATATAAGGTTGAAAGGAAAAAGTTAGCGTCACGAGCGGGATTCGAACCCACGACCTTCGGTTCTATACCCGACTCTACCACTTGAGCTATCGTGACTTTGATTCACTCGGACATGAACTCCCTTAAATAATTAATGTAACTTTTTAAAACCAAAACCCCCGTATGACCGGAACAATGTGTCACACCTAATAGAAAGATAACCATTAGGTCTATACTGAGGCTTGTCCTTTTTTTGTTAACTATATATCAATCATTTGTTCTAACGTGGCCCAAAAGTCAGCAAACAGTGCAGAAGACATCAGATGATGGTTACAAAGATAGATTAGTAAATAATGTGCGTTATTATTTTATTAATGATAGGTTTCCAGATAGAAAAGTTCAAATTATATCGCGTTCCTTGTCCAGAATTGGTAGAGAAGCTCTAGCCTTCAGATCTGACCCGTAGAAAAAGGTCATCTTCACCCGATTAAGAATAGGCCGTGCGAGATTGAAACACTTTTGATCCAAAGCCCGCATATGTGCCCAGCATGCGGAAGGTTGCAATATATGGTCTAAATAATTGAACCAGTTCCATAGCTCCTTATAAAAGATGCCGCCCGATACCCCGAGTGATAGTTTTGTGACCCTAGCAAGTGGATTGTTCGTATGAATGTGTGGTTAAGAGATCTGAAAGCAAAATACCGAATGCCCATTGGCCCTAGGTACTGTAACATGTAAAGGGCGATGGAGTAATATGAAATCCAATTAACTGAGTGAAAGGTCTGTAATAAGAAAGAATAAGTGAGATGGTGAATAGGAGACTGATTACGTTGAGGGCGGAAATGACCTAACTGTTATAGCCCCTGATGTCCAACCATGGCGGGGGGTCGGATAAGACCTGACGGAGAGCGGGTGATTTTAGCAGTCTGCCGGTGATTTATTGTAATTTACAGCTGATAGAATTGTAAGTGAACTGCGAGAAGTTTCAAGCCCAATTTTATTGCATCCATATGCATATTTGAGCTTGTATCAGTAAGTATGGCTCAGTTTGCCTGTTTATTTTATTTATTCGTGCTTCATTGAATTTTACATTATTTTCTTTATAGTTGTTTCATCCAGAAGGATATTTCGAGCTCCCCCGAGATCCTCTTCAAGCAATTCTACCGTTTGCCCAAGAATATTAGTTTGTTATTTACACTTATATTTTTATTTTTTTAAATTTGTTTAAACTATAGTGTAGATTTTGTCATATTATTTATTATTAATAATATATTCATTTATATTACAATACATTTTTGTACGAGGGTTCGCAACAGCAGAGGTCATATAAACCCTCAGGGTGCAGGTGGTTTTTTTTTTTTTTTT
>CM077107.1:6970853-7018111 GCA_039619505.1 Cimex hemipterus | reverse complement strand
ACACGAATTATTTTACTTTATTTTACCCCTTAGTCTGTGATGAATTCAGAAGTCTGCAAAGGTGCGCGAGGACAAAGGGGCTTGAAAATGAACGAGGAAATAATAAGTAAAACGGCGTCATCGGACAAAGCCAAAAAATAATTGGAAGCTTTCATTTAAGATGGGAGAATGTACCGAGCTCAATTAGAAAAAAATTGAGAAGACTTACCTCTAAGAGAGGAACAAAAATTCAGGGGAGATAGTATACCTGTCACTGGGAACGACCAGTGAGGTTGTGAGATATCGAGCCATTTTTCAAAAGGTGAGGTTGTGTTGGGAAGTTAGTGTCCTACTGGACCGAAGTCATGATATCTCAAGTGGTAGAGCTGCGGCGTATTTTGCCGAAAGTCGTGGGATCGGATCCCACTTGTGACACTGATTTGTTTATCGCAACCAATACCATAAATACTTTCTTTTTCTTTCGTTTTTTTTTTTTTTTTTTTTTTTTTTGCTTCCAATTGTATATTACAACTGCCTTCATTTTGGTATCTAGTAAAAGTGTACGAATAATTAAACAACAAGAGAGGAGAGACTACCCACTTGTAGTACTCCTAACTATGCTTTATTCAATTTGCCAGTGGACAGAAGATCTCCTGGTCATTGTCTTTTTGGTCGGCGAAGAGGAATTCGTCGGGGTGGGAGGATTTTATTAATTTGAGGATTTATAGTGGTTGGTGAAAAGTATACTAGGATTGTATTTGCGGTGTTTGTATTCCCCAGGTACTGCAGCCTTCTGGCTTAATGTACCTTACTAGTTCTTTAGTTTAGTCAATAGAGTCAATCCTTTTTCTTAGAAGTATCAGCCCATTGACTGTAATTGCTGCAATTTGGTTCCTGAGCCTTTTCCGTACTTTAGGTTGAACCTCCATTGAGCTGTTGCTTCGTATTCGAATATGATATGAGTGGCTGTTTCCTCCTCCTCATTACATAATCTGCAAATGGGATCATCGCTGTATATACCCGTGTTGTGTAGATGTTTTCTCAGATGCCAGTGACCGGTTAGTAGTCCCACCACTCCTATAGTGGTTGGGAGGTTTGTGTAAAATTTTCGGTAACGGGAGTGGATTACATCTTGGACAAAAGGAATATTTAGGTCTATATGGGTAGTGGCATTGGACGCTTAAAATTAAAAAATTAAGGATTTTTCTGAGGACGATGAATTGGGCTCTTTGGATGACAAGATATTGGAATGTTTAGCTGAACCCCACACTTTCATATCGACTTCACTAGGGTGTTATAAACTAGTCTTTTGTTTAAGAGTTGTTAAGAATGGTAGGTTAGAACGTCTGTCAAGAAGTCGAAAAAGTGCTCTGTAACGTTTCATAACTTCTTGTCGTTTCAGTTGTGCGTGGTGATTCCACGTCAGACGTTTGTCAATGTATAGTCCTAGGTGGCGCAAATTGTCCGCAGTTGGAAGAGGTTTTTGATTGATGTAGACTGGAGGGGGATCTTTTTGCGGAGGGTGAAGGTTATGTGAGTGGATTTTTCTGGGTTGAATTTGAGTCTTTTTTTACACCATGATACCAGTTGTGTGACGTTTCGAGTAGAAATGGCTGTATCAGAATTGTTCGAAAGGATTGCTGTATCGTCTGCAAAGGTTAGAATGGTCTGCCGTGTACATTTAGTACAGTAGGGGCGCCAGAACACTGCCCTGCGCAACACCAGCAAGATGAAGGTGGTTTGGGGAAGACGCCAATCGTTCAATCGTTCGGAAGTACCTTGCTACGAAGAATAAGGCAGTAGAATAAGGGATTCTTTTTTTTAAGTACATTAAATTTAATGTCCTTAAAATTTCTTCCAGAAAGAGGTTTTAATATTACAATAATTAGTCCGTGCCGGATTATTATAGAGCGTAACATAATTGTAGCAAGATTATCCAAGAGATTTCCCCGCAACTGGGCCTTGTTATTATTTTATTTTTTCTACAGCCTGTGGGCTTTATCTGATTTTTCTCATGATATTGTATTTGTGACGTGTTTTCATTGGCGAATTCGTAATGACTGATGTTGGAAATTTTCTTGCGAATGGCCATGTAAAATTTAATTTTTTTTTGCTCAAATACATAAAGTATTATAGTCATGGTACAGCAGAGCAATATGAAAGTCCCGGAACATACTTTTGAACTGTGTATGATTGCTGAAATTACCTTTTATAGCTTGAATAGCGTCAGTGCTTGACTAAGAGAAATTACAACCTTCAGGATTGGATAGAACAAAGTTTGAAAAATTTACCCACTGACGCTCAGTGGAGTGAAAAAATTTCCGAGAAGAATATATGTTAGATAAGGGAACCGTATAATGACAGCTGTTTGGAACAACAATGTTGTAACAAAGGCCACAAACTTTGATTCTTCTGTTCCACTTCGCCAAGTTTCTCGATTCTCATATGAAACAAAAAAAACAGTTGTTCAGCTCCTTCTCGAATAAGAAACTATAACAAAAAATGGGAGGAATAGAATAGAAAAGAAATAGAAAGAATAGGAATTGTTGTAACAAAAAATATATTTTACTATTAAAGCTTATTTTATTGAATTTTCATTACTGATCTTCCTAGAACATTTTTAACTATAGTATTATCAAATTAATTTGATAGATGCTCTCTCACTCATTACAATATCTTAAACATCAATTATCTCTTTCTCCCATGAGGGTGTACTATTGCCTGTACTATGGTTTTTGTTGATTTATGATCTGAAGAGCTATACGTGTTAAATTTCCTGACTATTGCTATTACATATTATTAGAAACAAAGGGCAAATTGATGAATTTGTGTGATCTGAAATGAAAAGCATTCTCAGATAAGTAGAGAAGTTTGCGCAAGGAGTCTAGATGTCATGATGGAAAAAATCACACTAATACCATTCAAAAAGAAAGAAAGATTTATCTAAAAGATTAGACGATGGACTTGAGAACGCTATATCAAAAGCTCAATAAAAAATAGAAAAAATACAAAACGCACATGTGATCCCCAGATTTTGTAGTAAAAAAAGGGGTATACTTAAAAAAAAAAAAAAAACTGGTCGCATTCAACAAAGGAGACAGACCTCTGGTCAAATGAAGCTCTACGATAGTTGCCAAAATAGAAGATACAAAATCTATTTAAAAATTCCTTTCAGGAATTGAGACCACCAGAGGTTGATATACAAAAAGGAAAATCCCAATGAAAAAGCCAAATTTAAATCCCGGGAAAAAATATGAAAATAACTGAACAGGCTACAAAATCTTTGGAAAAAAAGGAAATTGGGACAGACCCTTTCAAATAAAAATAACAACATATTGTGCCACACAGATAGGAAAATAAGATAGATCATGGTGTAGGGCAGGAGTTAAAGACCCAAATTTTGGTTTGACGAAACACAATCAATTTTCCCAGCTGAGATAGATCCGATGGAACTCGTTGCATAAAAATATGTTGAGAGAAAAGGTGCACAGATATTCTCGGAAAGCTTAGCAGTATTCCCGGTCAATTAAAGTTAGGCTGGGACTGCCTATCCTTTCTCAAACTGCTGGAAAATTAAATAAGGTAACTCTGATGTGGGTGTCAAAATACGAATGGTTAACAGAGAAACTAGCCAAATCAGAAACAGGCCTTACAATATTTGTACCAGAACCGTGCATTGGCACAACACAAATCATACAAAAAGTGAAACTGACCAATGGAAAGTGAAAGAAACGACCAAACAAGATGAATTCACCAAGTGCAACGCAAATAAAGAAGTTCCCCAACATTTCAGCCAGGACATCTCTCCCTCAGCAGACAGGAAATAAAGAAAACAATACATTCTTTGGACCATGTCCAATGTGACAGTAAAGAATTAGCTCGGCGGTGCATTCACTTAGGAAAGGCGTCACTAACGACTCTGGGAATTAGCTAAGGGAAGTATGAAAATAAAGAAGGGTCAATTTCACAATAGATCTTTCAGGTCGCAGGGGAAGAAAGGGAGACTATAATCACCAGTGACCCAAGTAAAAAAGCTCGGGTTCAGCGCTGACGATTCTCTGAAAGTATGACCAGTTGTGTCAGCGTTGGTTAATGAAATTTGCTTATTCCAGTTTGGTTACGGTAAATCAACTTAGAAAAAACAAAATCATGATCAAAATGAAAAAATCAACACGTAGGATTTTAGTTAAGTACAAACTTTCCTTTTATTTCTTAGTCTTTTATTATTTCTCTACTGCACGAATCCAAGATAAATTAGCATAATACAGTCGACTATCCATAACTCGGGCCACAAGGAAACATAAAAATAATTCAAATTATCGACATTTTGAATTAACAAAATTTTGGCATTATCAAGAAGGCAGAAAAAATACAATTATTAAGAGGATACGTATTTTTAACAAATACCTATTAGTGTCGTTTTTAGATGGGCCTGATGAATTTCTCTTGAAGTCATGGCGCTATTTAAAAAAATCGCGTTTAATATTTTTAGCCTAGTTTCAAATTTTTACTTTTTTGGGGAAACATTGTACGGGATAAATCAGGCCCAGTTGAACTTACGAATTTCAAACGCGTCCCCACACATCTTGCCATATGATTTTAAAGGAGTTTTTATACTGAAAGCAATGGTGTAAATTGATTTTAAATTTGTCTAAAAATGACAACGTTATTGCAAAAGGTTTGGAGAAAAGAACAGTCATTTGGTTCGATATTTGTTAATCACATTTCATGTTCGAAGTGCCAGTTGCGCAAAGATGCAAACATTTGCTGTTTTTAATCATTCCTCATCGGTGGTCAGAGCGATATCATAGCGATCATCTGATAGTGTTGGCAAAATCACCCTCAATAAATTGAGGAGCTGAGCACCATTTAAATTATTTTCCTAGAAATAAAGCCCAATTATTTATTTAAGTCCACACCAAACGTAGATACTGTGAACCGCCTGATGATGGCAAGAATAAAAAGTCTCGGTTTTTCTTCTGCCCATGTTCAAAAATTAATAAACAATAACGAAAAATAAAAAAAAAAGAAAATGGAAAGGTAAACTATAGACTTTAACATTAGGCATTTAGTAAGAATCTTTTGTTTTCATTTGGCCTGGAGTCCTTTTTCTGAAACATTTTCTTGCCTAAGTTATTGGCTCAGTTTCGCCTACCACGTCTTCATCATTACGGACATTTTCGTAACAACAAGCAAAATTTCAGTGTCTAATAACGGTCCACAAACGGCCACGACAACATCGAAATCTACCAATTCTTTTCAAAGAATCTTCGAAAGAGGTCAAACAGGGAAAACATCCTTACGGTTTCCGCCAAGCTTTCGACAGTTTATACTGTCATTCTTCAGGGCTTTAAAAACCTTAATTGGGAATTAAATGACATGGTGGCACAGAAGTACATTATGTTCTTTTTTGGCTCAGCATGACATATAAGTCTAAAAAAACAGTAAAATACACCTTTCTTTGTTTATCAGGTACATGTGACCACAGTGCGTTTCTTAAATATATATATAAAATTATTTATTTTAAAATTTAAACTACAATACAGTAGGATCACAGATCAAATCAATAAAAACTTGTGAAAACCCCTACGACGAGGGGAAACAACGGCTACGGGATTATTCTCTGTTTGACCTCTTCCGAAGATCCTCTGAAAAGACTTCATATTTCCGGCAGGTCGATAATCAAGTCCATAGTTAAATCTACGAATGTTGTCAAAAGTTATATCCTGGTTAACTTCAGGAAGTAGGTTCCATGAGTCTCTCATGTCTATTTACATTTCTTCTTCCCTTGACTGCAATTCCCGTGGGAGTCAGTGAGTCTCTTGTGAAACAACATTTTTTAAAGAAATTAAGTATGGTAATCGGTGTCACATTCTTCCAGGCCTTGTCAGTCATCATCATCATCATTGCTGTTAATGATGTAATGCTAATAATTTCATTAGTTTCACTAGTTTTCGTGGTCCGCTTGACCAATTAATATCTTTCGATTAATTAAGGTTTTTAGCTCAGATAAAAAAGTCAATGTCGCGAGCGGGATTCGAACCAAAGATCTTCGGCTAGATACGCCGCTGCTCTGCCAGTTGAGCTATCGGGACTTCGATCCTCTCACTGACACTGACATTCTTATCTCAACTCGAAACCTTAATCAAATGCAAAATTTTCATTAGTCTCCAACTCTCGAATTTAATCCTTACGACTTATTTACGTTAAAGAGTTTTAAATTTCTGGATCATTCCATGAACCAGGGGTTGTAACTTTGTCGTATTACGGCGGGGGACTGAAATTTTACATTTTGTAAATTCGGCAGGTGGTCGTGAACAGTACAAAAACAGTCCAATTTTCTATAAAAAGAAGGATGTTTCTATTTTGTTTCCGGATTTCGTTATCGAAATGTAGGAACCGGCGAGTGAAAATTTCTGCTGTCGTTCATGCTTTTTTTCTTGATACCTACGGTCCATCTAGGATTCTTTGCCTTACCTAGGATTACGGGTTTTAGTTTTTCTGTACCATCCAAGTTTGTAGTAGGCAGAAAGACGTTTAAGATTTGTGAGGCATCCTTCACTTGCGAGAAATCTTGCAGTACCCAATTGTGTAGCAAACTCTAATGCTTTGGTTTTTAATAAAGCAAATCCAACAGGTAAATTTTGCACTCAACTTAGTCTAAGCCACTTAGTTAAAGAATCCTTAAGAAGAGAGAACTCAAGTTCTCTAGCCTGCTTTCGAATTTTTTTTTATCTTTACGATATTTCCTCTTTGTTCCACAGAATTGTGACGAAACGTTAAAGTATTTGGCGACATCTTTTTTTCAAAACCACTTCCAACAGCCGTGATCAGTTTTTTTATACATAGAAAGAGACGAGTATTTTTTTGTTTGTGTTCATTCTGACCACTGAATGTAGCAAACAAGAGAGAACAAAGAAATTTAAAAAAAACGTGCTGGATGGAATACATGGAAAAAGTTAGAATCATAAACACAGGAATCTAAAAAATTTCGAATTGTAGACCGAAGTCACCAGCTAAGAAGTCTGAATTAACAAGAAATTCGTACTACAGAGTTTCGAATTAACAAGAGTCGACTGTATAAAGCATAAGATGCTTTTCATAAAATCCTCATATTAACCACCCAGATTCACACGCGGTGGGTAGAGTTTGCATCAATGCAAAACGTCGCGGATAAGAGGGGGATTTAGAGGCGTACGGTGGCACACGAGGATTAAGGCACTTTTACCAGTTTTTGTCCTCTTGACCCGACCGGCACACCCTAGTTTACTCAGTCTTAAATAATCTCAGCCAATAATAACTTTAAATCACTGCATAATAATGCCATAAGTCATTATATTATTGTTTAAAAACAAGGTAAATTCGTCTACTTAATTTTATGATTTATGTAACGTTACTAAAATTAATATCTTAAAATGTGTGGTCAATTGCCTAATTATAACATCGCCAATTTACAACATAATAACAATTTTCGTAAATTTAAATAATGAACGATGTATTAATGGATTATTTTAACAAAAAAGAAGGATGGATTATTCAGAGCTTTAAATAATACTTAAGAAAAGCTCCACGTACAAAAATAGAATTCCAATAATAATATGAACTTGTGATTCTCTCTAGATTGCGAATAGGCCACATCAGGCTAATCCGTAATAGACTTTTAATAGGCAACAACCTTCCAACTTGCCCTCGATGTATGGGAAGATGATGCGTATCATTCTGACAGTAAAATATGTTTTGGTCGACTGTCCCACTCTGCAACCCTTTAGGCAAAGGCTCAACATTTTGTGAAATTTAAAGGAGTTACTGGGTCCCCAGTATTTCTTTCGAACAGCACTTTTCAGTTTATAACGAGATTTAGGCCTTTTCCCAAATTGTTATATGATTCAACGTTTGCCTACTAATGCTTGAATGAAAGTTGTGCGGCGAGTGCGAGATTTTTTTTTCAAAAATTTTTGAGGCTGCCGGAGCGGAAAAATTAAATGGAAAAACTACAAATTCCGGGGTAATAAACTGCAATGCCCAAAATCACAATTTAACTAAGAAAGTTAGTTCCTCAAAAAAGAAGTATGAAGAAAAATAAATGTTATTGTGTTTTGTTTCTTATTATAAAATTCACTAATTTCGTGGTCCGCTTGACCCATTAATTAAGGTTTTTAGTTGAGATAAAAAAAGTCAATGGCACGAGAGGGATTCGAACTCACAATCTTCAGCTTGATACACGGCTGCTCTACCACTTGAGCTATGGTGACCTTGATCCAATTGCATGTAAAAATGACAAAAAGGGGGAAAATTTATAAGGTGAGATGGGAAGTTGGTGTCCGAGTGGATCGAGGTCACGATAGCTCATCTGGTGGAGCAGCGGCATATCAAGCAGAAGATCGTGGGATTGAATGCCGCTAAGTTTTCAACAAAATAACATAATTAAGTTGTTAATAGATGGTTTTAAATTGAATTTTATGGTGTAATAAATTTTATCATATAAAATCCATGTTTTAAAGCAGAAATATTTGCATAAGGCAAAAAATCACTTCTCAATTTATAAAAAAAAACACCAACACCCACTTTTTTCCTTCCATTTTGGTTATTCGGGTCATCTTCAGGGCTAGGGGCTCCTCATGACTTTCGGTTTGATACGCCGCTACTCTACCACTTGAGCTACCGTGACCTCTATCCACTCGGACGCCAACTCTCCATCTCAACTCCACCTTTTAAATTTTCCCTCTTTTTTGCCATTTTTCATTGTTATACCATTAATTGTTTGCCTGCTAATGCTTCAATGAGAGTTATGCGTGCAAGATTTCTTTTTTTTTTCAAAAATCTTTGAGATGGCCGGAGCAAAAAAGGAAATGGAAGAAAATACCAATTGCGGGGTAATAAACTGTGTTTTCCGTTTCTGTGGTTTTTATGGGTGAGTGTATTTATTAGAGTGAATGGGAAGGGGCTGTTAATGGAGTGTCTTTTAAAAAACACTTAGGAAAAAATTGGCTTTCTTCATGTACAAAAATAGAATTCAAATAATAAGAATAATAATAATAATTTATCGATTGATTTGCAGGAGGTACTGGGTCCCCAGTGCGTCTTTCGAAGAGCAAGTTATTTATTGGAATTTATAATCAAATTTAGGCCTTTTTCACAAATTGTTATACCATTGATTGTTTCCCTGATAATGTTAGAATGAGAGTTGTGCATGCAAGATTTTTTTCGGATATTTTTGAGGCTGCCGGAGCGGAAAAATGAAATGGAAGAAAATACAAATTGCGGGGTAACAAACTGACTTCAAAATATGTATTGTGCGTTTCTGAGTTTTGTATGAGTGAGTGTATTTATTAGCGTGAATGGAGAGGGGCTGATGATGGAGTGTGCTTTAAATAACACTTAGGATTTTACTGTTTTATGTTTAGATATGTTGAAAATAAAATTCAATATATATATATATATATACATATACACATAAAACAGCAAAATCTCACTGGCACTCTCGACACGACACGCAAGAGTGGCACAAGTATACAGAAGACAAACATTTTGAGTTGATATAAAATATATTTTGCATTGTATAAATTCACTTTTACACATCCTAAATGTATTTCTTAAATGTTAACAATGTTTGTAAATCCCAGGCTCTGAAGATGATCTCAGTACAGCTCGAAACGTTGGCACGATAAAGAAAACGTTTTCCTGAAACCTACATCACACCAGACCGCATTTCACGATATCTGAATAACAATTAATATCTTAATGGGTGTGGTCAATTTCCTAATTATTATTTTTACAAATTTATATAATGATAGGGATTATTAATATATTATTTTAACAAAGGAGGTGATGGATTATTCAGTGATTTAAATAGCACTTAGTAAAATCTAAAAGCTTTTTCCATGTACAAAAAATAGAATTCTAATAATAATTATTAAATTCGCCAATTCCGTGATCTACTTTACAATTAATATATTACAATTAATTAATTTTTGTAGCTGAGATAAAAAAGTGAATGGCCCGAGCGGGATTCGAACCCACGATCTTCGGCTTGATTCGCCGCAAAATTCAAAAGGTGCGTTTGAGATAGGAAGTTGGTGTCTGAGTGGATCGAGGCCAAGACAGAGCTCAAGTGGTAGAGTAGCGGCGTATCAAGCCTAAGATCGTGGGTTCGAATCCCGCTCGTGCCATTGACTTTTTTCATCTCAACTAAAAATCTTCATTAATTGTAATAATAATATTATTATAATTAATATCTTAATAGTGTGGTCAATTGACTAATTATTACATCGTCAATTTACTTCATACTATTTTTTCAAATTTATATAATGAAAGAGATGTATTAATATATTATTTTAACAAAAAGTTGATGGATTATTCAGGATTTGCATGCAATTGAGCAAAAACTTGGCTCGTCTCCATGTACAAAAATAGAATTCCAACAGTAATAATAATTTACTATTTCGTTGTTCGAATTATATAATTATTACAAAAAATTATTGTGGTTTCACAATTAAAACGACATTTTCCCAACAAAGTGAATTTAAATTGAGTTAAAACCGTTATTTAGTTAAAAATGCTCAGAGGATTGCTAAGGTCAAGTATGAGAGGGAAATAATTTGTTGATATTTTTTTTTTAATTTTATCGAAATACATCTTAGTCTATTCTAGGTGCTTAACAATTAAGAAAGGAACTAAGAAAGCCTTAACGGGTCGTGCTAAACAAGGCTAAGCCGGGCGAAGCCAAACTTCGGCCGCCCCCCCCCCCTATCTGTTTCACCAGAAGGGTTAAAGTTTCGGGCATATTTTTAAAACGCGCCTCTCCAACTTTAATGGGGCGGCTCGGTGTAATTCGTATTCTCTGGAATGAGGAGGCCTGAGTTAGAAACAAAGCAAAAAAAAAAAGCAATTCAAGACGGTTTTAATTCTCTACACTGGCCAATTCAGATGAGAACGGTATTGAAAGCACAAAAGGACAATAACTCATGCAAACGATTTTAAAAAAATTATTCAAATCGAAATGAAAAAGAATCGATTTCAGCCTTACATTTAGAAGGTCTACTTTATTATACGAATATTTATATATTCGATTTTTTTTTAAATTGGTATAATTAATATATACAACCATTTATAAATAAATTAATTATTACATGGTTAATTTTTTATGCCAAACTTATTTTTACTTGTTATTTTTTTTTTTTTTTTTTTGCACTGTACATAAATTTATACAGTTTATTGTATGTCGTTTTCGTGTACGAAGAAAGAAAAATTTCGGAATTTAATAACTTCTCCTAAGATGCTACTTCTTTCTGCATCTTTTGCGTCTCGTTACAATGTACTGGAGATCATCAACACAAACGCTCACTTGGCATTGAGGTGAATCCTTTTTCCCTATCTTATGTAGATAGTTGCCACATAGACCATGATTCGTCAGCAGTCTATTTATGGTCGTGGTCTGCGCCCTGCCGTAGTAGTCTCCGCTAAGGGGAAAATTCTCTTGAAAAATTGGCCAGCTCCTGCGGATCCCCAGTCCACGAGAAGGGTCAAAGTTTTTATGTCTTTTTTTGAAACCGGTCTTGCCAAAGTGAGACCAGATTCCGTTGTTTTTTTGGCTAATTTTTCAGCTATGTTAATACCTCTCATCCCCGCTTGAGTTTGTAACCACAGTAACGAAACTTTCCGCCCATCTGACTGTATTTCATGGATACACTGGAGAATTCTCATTAATAATTGCTCCGTGATAAAACCCTTCTCATTCCTTTTTAGTTTTTCCACTACGCTCTTACTATCTGAGCAGATCGCCGTGTGCATAATTTGTTTTTGTTTCGAAAATTCCAGTGCCTTTAATATTGCGACCAATTCTGCAGAGTTCATAGTTATCCGGCCGTCGAGACATACCATTTTTACCATGAACCTGTGAAAGGGATGCGACTAAACAAAAATCACACATCCTACAATTAAAAATAGTGAATGTAGTAAATCATTTTTGAAAGACCAAAACTGCACGGATTGGCATATTAAAATTGTCAGAGATGGTCAAACTAAAGTTCATTACCCCACCGAATTTAGGAAATCTCAAAGAAAACGAAATTACCATTCCTGTTTCAAAATTTTAATAAATTATTAATTCTCTTGTTTGAACAGTATAAAAAAACTTGTATTTAAGATTAATTTGTGAGCCGGGTTATAAATTATATGTAATTAAAGTAAGTCAGATTCAGTACGAAGATAATTGCGACTTTTACTTAATTTGCATTCAATCTGAATTTTCCCCCCGTCAATATAATATCGGTGATCTAATTTAAGTCCATTTCCATCGGAGAAACGTTTCTGATTAGAAAGAAAATTAAGATTTCTTTTTATAATAAAACATCTTGGCATGTCGACCTTTTTTCAAGATTTTTATGCCAACGAGATGAAAACCGGTGTCGAGAACAGATGAAAGATTGAGCGACTGGACCGCGGCATGCAGAACATCGGGATCCCTTATTAAAATTTCAGCTCGTATACACTCTCCTTTTTATCTCCGGCCCCTCCTCCACGAAGTAATTACCCCTGGTAAAAACAGTACCTGCAGAGCGTGCAAAACAAATGCGAAGGCTGCACTATTTAGCGAGGAATTAATTCTTATGGGGGGGGGAGAAAGCCCCGAGCTCCGAAACGCGCTGTTGTGTCCGCTGTCGAAATTTTGATTGATGGAGGCTGGAAGATCGCTCCATGCGGACATGGTGTTTTTATCTTGTTATTGTACGATCCGTTTGATGAAGCGGCAGATTCGTCGATGACCCGCATGACAAACGGCCGAGCCCATCCGCTCCCAGACGGCTAGAACCGCCCAAAACAATGAAATATCCGTGGGTTTATGAGCCTATTAAACTAAACCTCTCGATAATAAATGAAAATTTGGCCTTTTTTGCAAATATTTGTCCGTTTCCGCATTTCTAGAACTGTCAGCAATTTATGCATATATACATATATGATATACTGTCGGGTTTTATGAATGACAACTTCGCCATATATTTCAGGAACTTCAACCGATCTCCACCCAGTAAACCTTACGTTTTGTCATTAAAACAAAAGGTATTTTAATTTGTAAACCTTTATAAGAGTTAAGTTACAATTTGAATGCCCATATTATCCCAATTATAATTATTCAGATATCGTGAGATGCGGTCTGGTGTGATGTAGTTATCAGAAAAACATTTTATTTATCGTGCCAACGTTTCGATCTTTATTGAGAACATCTTCAGGGCTCAAAGTGTTTGTCATTCTTGTCTGTCGTGTTGAGAGTGGTTTCCAGCCCTGAAGATGATCTCAATAAAAGATCGAAACGTTGGCACGAAAAAGAAAATGTTTTTCTGATAACTACATCACACCAGACCGCATCTCACGATATCTGAATAATTATCCGTTAACGGTCACTAATCTCTACACATTATCCCAATTATTGTAGGTATTCAATTAAAACACTGGATTTTAGCCCTTTTCGTATATAACCTATAAAATCGTTTGACTAAATACAATTAAGCTTTTCACTTTTTTTATTATTATCCAGTTTTACGTTTTTCTGTGGAAATAAAATTCGCTAACAATTAAAATGCAAACATACTAATAGTTAACTTTAATTTAGGACAAAATCATTTCCGTTAATAAAAAGTTAAATATAAAAAATCCCAGCCAACACTAAACAACCACAATTATCACTTCCAACTCTACCATGAAATCCTCCAAGACGATTGAAGGAAAGTGGCCTCCAGACGTCCTCAGCGAGTGACTAAGGCATAGAGTCACTGGACAAATCCTACCAAACGGCACAATCAGCATAAATCAAAAATAATATAATAATTTTAAAAAAATACATAAAATTTTTAAAAAAACATAGTTTCATTTTTAAACAGTACAATTTTCTTATGGAAAAGTTCAATTTTATTGCCGCAATGTTAGATTTCATTTTCAAATAGCTCGATTTGATTTCTCAGACCAATTTGATTATTACAAAGTTAAATTTGATTTCTCTAATGGTAAATTTGATTTTGAAACTGTTCAATTTGAATTGTAAAAAAGTTCTATTTGAACATTTAAAAGTTCAATATTATTTCCAATTAGTTCAGTTTATTTTTCAAAATTAGGTTTATAAAAAGATTATTTGAACAAAGAAATCACAAAGTCTCAATTTTATTAATAAAAACTCTAAATTTTATTCCCAAACAGTTCAAGTAGTTTATTTTTTTATTCAAATAGATAATTTTTTTTTGGAAAAGTTCGATTTAATTTTAAAAAGTACAATTCGTTTAGTAAAAAACCCGTTTGCTTTAGAAATGTTGAATTTTTCTGTTCAAAAGTTCAACTCAATTTGTCTGAAATTCGATAAACTTTCGTTTAAATTAAGAAAAAGTGCAATACGATTTGCAGCAGGTTCATTTGATTTGAGAAAAGTTCCATTTCATTATAAAAATTTCGATGTAATTTTTAAATTATCCAATTTGGGTTAGAAAAAGTTGAAATTGATTTTGAAAATTATTTGCAAAAAGTAGAATCCAACAATTTTCATCAAAATTAGCCCGCTTTTATTTCGGACAAATTTATTGATTAAAACCAAGTCCAATTTGATTTTTGAAAAGGGACGATTTGATTAGTCTCTAGATGCACTTTGAAAAAAAAAGCTCAATTATTAGAAATGTTCAACTCAATTTTATAGAAGTTTAATTTGATTGGTTAAACGTTTGTGTTAATTAAAATAACGTTCAAAAGGAATTGCAACAAGTTCAATTAATTTACAAAATGTTCATTCTTGTTCAGAGCATGTTCAATTTGATTTACAAAGCGTTCAATTTTATCGTTAAAAAAGTTCAATTCAGTTTGAAAAAGTTTTATTGGAGTTGAAAAAATTTCACGTTGATTAAGAAAAAGTTCAATTTGATTTGGAAAGTGGTTGGTTGAAACTTTATTTCGTCGACTTCAAAAGATAACGCCAATATTATTGCATTAAATAACGCATTGCATTTGTCTTTGGTTAAAAGCTAGTTTATCGACTCAACTTTAAATTAAATTTGTGATGATTAGTGACCGTTAATCGATAATTATTCAGAAATCGTGAGGTGCGTTCTGGTGTGATGTAGGTTTCAGGAAACCGCTTTCTTTATCGTGCCAACGTTTCGAACTTGACTGGGATCATCTTCAGGGCCTGGGATTTACAAACATTGTTACATTATACGTAGGATTTATACAATGCAAAGTTTTTTTTGTTATACTTAATCAAAGTATTCTGCATAGCACAATTACACAGAAGAAAAAGACTTTGAGTAAGTAGAAATACTTATTAAATATATTTTCGACAGGAAATTTTTTTAAATCTAAAATCAATTGACAAAACTAACAAAACGTGTTGATGGCGAGTCATGAATAAAGATCCTTGATTCATTTTAATTTGCTTTCAAAACCTAAATCAAACTTTGCCGTACACAAATTCAATTTCCGAACGCAGGACAGATTATTTGAGC
This sequence comes from Cimex hemipterus, assembly GCA_039619505.1. Taxonomy (NCBI): domain Eukaryota; kingdom Metazoa; phylum Arthropoda; class Insecta; order Hemiptera; family Cimicidae; genus Cimex; species Cimex hemipterus. The sequence continues at coordinate 7,002,653 of CM077107.1, read as the reverse complement.
GTTTGACGTGCATAAAATAGCATCACTTATCGTTTACAAATTAGATTGGCGGTGATGAAAATGCCCAAGAAAATTAGCGGGTGAAGGTTATTAACGAGAAAATAATAAATGTTACTTGAAAAATCAATACCGCCTTCGAACATCTGCCTACTATTTTCAGCTCACAAACCAATTACTAGGTCGTGACAAAAGCAGCCAATTATTGTAATATTATTTAAATATATTTTTAAATCATTAATGAAATATTAATCCTGATTGTTTTATCAAAGAATGTTTACATTATTAAACGGGCGGTTTAAATGGTGGAAATACAAGTTTAGGGAGCTTGGATTTTTAAGAATCATAATTGATATATTTATAAATCATTCGGACTTGCAAGTTTAAAGTTGATATCACTTCCGAAAAATTCTCACTTCGAAAAATCCAAATCATTGTTTCGAAAACTAATGTAGTTAATATTTCGAGAAGATTGCAGGACTCTCGGCTAGTAGACCCCGCGGTCGTGGGTTCGATCCCCACCATCGCCTCTGGAATTTTTCTGACTCCTAAGGGGACCGGTGGCCGCAATTAAAAGAAATTGACACGGCACTCATCAATGGAAGTGGCGGGACCGGATCTCAGCGACCCTGAACCTGGTCCTAACCCCCTTCAAAAATGAGTTTCTTCGATAGAAGAACACTGGTACAACGGGGGCTCAAATTCACTTTGTGTTGTGAGCCCTCCCCCAAAAATGGAGCCCAGGGTATAGTACAATAAGCTGTACAGCTGCAGTGCTCAGTCCCTGGTATCCATCCATCCACATCCAATGTATTGCAGCAATATCAATAGGTTTTAAATTATTGTCTCTACCTAGTTTATTTCCTGCGTCAAAACTACTAATTGTCAACAACAGAAGGAGTTGGACCGATTTTCCTGTAAAGGTTGTTGACTTCAAAGAGGAAATTTTACTTTTTTTTGTTTAATAATATCAAGTCTCTTGGCAAAAAAAGACACTAATAAACTGAAAAAACGATGGGATATATTTTCATGTCTTGTTTTTCCGCGTTGGAATGTCGACCCACGTGCAAAAGAAAATAATCAGAATATAAGCTTGTTTTGTACTGAATTATAATTAATTTTGGTTTATATCCAGGCGGAAAATTTATAAATATATACGTTCAAATTTTATGGACTAGAAAAAAAATTTGAAAATTATAATTTTCTTAAAACTTTGAATCCTGAATCGTTTTAATTCTTTAACTAGCTAACGTAGCACAACATGTATTTTTAACTAAAAGAAAAATTTTTATTTTTTTATTATAGAGAAGATTTAGAAAGTGTGAATTGATAACAAGAGAGAAAAGTTCAAAGAAAAGTTATTAAACCAGCTAAAGTAATACTTTACAAAATATTTTTTGTATATAACTTAAAAATGTCCTGGTAAGTTATAAACGTAAATATAAAAAGAAATCTTTAAAATCTCATTATATAGCAAAATCTTCAAACTTCGCGTCAAATAAGCATAATAAGCATATTCCTTCAAGGAGATCCTTGGAAGTCCAGGCTCTGTTCCTTTGGCAAGGAAAACACCTTATGAGAGTTTGTTTTTCCTTCATGCTCCTAATCCCGGAGTTATTTGTTTTCGGCCCGAAATCCTGAATACTGATGAGGGCAGCTCCTGTTTTCTCTTCGATTTCCCTAATTCAAGACCTCCTCGGGACCCGACATGGGCTGGGTTGATCCGTGATTGGAACACGCCCTACCCGAAGTAGATCCGGTTGATTTGTTGTTGTTTTTTTTTTCCTTCGCAGAATTGGTCAAAGAAACGTAAAAATCATCGAAAGATTTTGCTTGATTTTTTTCATAAAGAGAAATAATAACAATATTGGCTGGCCCAACCATACGCGTGGAACATATTTTAATATTGGTCGCAATTTCTTTTTTGATTTTTATTTTTAAAACTTTATTATTTGTAATGTAGGTTAAGAACACATACTGAGGGGGCGTCGGTGGCCGCGAGGTTTCCTCTTTGACACGCGCCTGCATTCGAACCCGACATACTTACAAATGGGCTTTTTTTCAAAAACACTGGCATTCTGAAGGATTATATGACCTCTGCTGTTGCGAACCCTCGTAAAAAAAAGAACACATACTGCAGCATAGGATTGTATTTTTTACAAAGCATTTTCGACCTCATGATTTTCAATGTTAATTTTCAATAGTCAAACCGGAGAACTTCCAAACAATATATAATTTATGTAGATCCATTAATTTATGTATATATATATATATATTTATGTATTTAATAAAGCAAAAACACGACGACAAGTAACAAGTAACAATACAAGCCCCGAACTTTTCAATATTAAATTAATGTAAATAATTAATGTAAGTGATTAGAGTGTCCGACTGTATTTGACCCCACCTTACAAATTTTCCCTCCTTTTTAACATTGTCAATGAGGAAAAATTCGAACGAAGGAAGGTTGCGATTGAGAATTGGTGTCCGTGAGGATTGAAGACACGAGAGCCCAAGTGGTAGAGTAACTGCGTGTCTAGTCAAAGGTCGTGGGTTCGAATCCCGCTCGTGACATTACCTTTTTTATCTCAACTAAAAACCTTAATTAACTGAAAGATATTAGGCCAAGCTGACCACGAAAATTAGTGAATTTAATAAGTTAAAATAAAGTATATCTTCATTAAAGTTATCCGTGGCCATTTCGTTTGTCGCCGAGAATCAAATAAATTACACGACATTTGAAATAATGGTAAAAAGGAGCGAAAAATTCGAAAGTTAGTGTCCGAGAAGATCGTAGTCACGATAGCTCAAGTGGTAGAGTAACTGCGTGTCTAGTCAAAGGTCGTGGGTTCGAATCCCGCTCGTCAAACTGACTTTTCCATCTCAACTATAAACCTTAATTAGTTTTATCTGTAATTATACTTTATTATACTTATAATTTATGTCATCATTAAAACACTTTACACGTAATTAACTCAACTATACTTTTAAACGTGCCGTACAAGGCCGTAATATTTTTAACCACGAATACCATGCCATTGATTGATTTAAAATTTTCAGGGTGTCTTATGCTGCGCTCTTTAAAATCTATTTTATCCCGCGTTTTCTGCCTAAAGCACATCGGTGGGACCTAATTCATTAAGAAACTTGATTAATAGGCCCGGTTTTATTGATTGAACCTCTTCAATGGTCATATTGTGCATCCCAAAACACTTCCACCTGGGGGCTAATGTTGCTCCGCAGTTTGTTAGTAGATATGTTGGTGTTTCCTCTGCTTTTTTGCAGAACCTGCTTGTGCCATCTTGGATTACTACAATTTTCTTTAGATGCCCATTTATTCTGCAGTGTCCTGTTACGATTCGCAGTCTCTTCCTGCCTCCTTTGACACATTCTGAGATTTCTTTCTTGCCGAAGTCGGTTAGAAGATTCTTGGATTGTTTATGTCCAATAAGTGAATTCCAGAATTTCCTTGTTTTCTTTTTGTCCTTCTGTGCCATCCTATGTGCTGACTTTCCCTCTCATGGATGTATTCCGTAACCAATGTCCTAAACCTCACAAACCCCCTAACCGCATATCCTACTACAGACCCGCCAGAGTATTCCTAAACTGTTCCAAATCATCCCCAACGTTCCACGATTCAGGAAGGTTTCAGAATTGTGTACATAATTTCCTCCGCTTTAGAGAACAAAATTCTCCTGGATATGGGCCGGGCTTTTGCTATTTGGCATCCAGTCATGCCTTTTGAACGTTTCGTATATTTATTATCGTATTTAAGATCGCAGCTGGAGGGTGAGGTCATGATATTTAGTCTAATAGAAGCCGGCGTCCCACAAGGGTGCATTCTTGGTCGCATCCTTTACACTATTTATATCTCCAACTTTCCTGTACATCTCAACGACGTCATTCAATCTTGTAACCCGTATCCTATTCAAGTAACCTCCAACATCTAAGAACACCTTGATTTTATAAAAGAATGATGCGAAAAATCTGGGACAAAAGTGAATTGGAGGGATTTTTTTTTCAATAAAAAAAACCAGTCGTGGGTTCGAATCCGACTTTTTCCCAACTAAAAACCTTAATTAATTAAAAATTATAATATAAATTAATCTAATTTATATAAGTATTCAATTAAGAATTAACTTGGTTAAATTTTTCAACTGAATATGCCGTGCCAAATTATGCCTATAAATAAAGCCAGATGAATTCACTCTTATAAACTCAACCGGACCTCTTTTAGGCATATGAACCCAACTTTTTCTCCCCCAGCTGAGTAGATAAGTAAACCACGGGCGAAGGTTAACGTGAGAACAATGATTATTTACTGGAGCAACTCTTTCACATTGGGAATGTTCTGTAAAGCGGTGATTGGTGTTATGTGGCTACTAGGAGGGTCCTATCTGGCTTGAAGCCAACCTGAAAGCAAAAAACACAACGGAGGGTTTGGGGGGCCCTCCTTCGTATCACTCGAACCTTTTTTTTCGAAACCCGTCTCCCTCAAGAAACTCTCGACATGACTATAAAAAAAATCTTTTAAACTAGAGAATGACATTGTTCCAACCACGTACAACCCTTATTCAACCCTTCCAAACAGAAAGGAGGACAAACATGTATAAAATATAATAGTACAATTTTACAAGCAAAAGGTTGGTATACAACTAGTAGCAACCTTTCGGTTATAAATTGTGGTCTTGTCTTATCATTAAAAATATTTAATTTATAGACGTCTCGGTTTTGTAATAATGTACTTCTAACTTTTATTTTCAATTTGAGCTAGAAACAACTGAAGCAAGTCCTCTCTATCATAGTAAAAAGGAAGATTGATGGGTTTTTTTAAGTTAAACGTAAACCAGGTACAATTTTCCTACTCACTTTTGTCCTCGATTTTTTGCATCAATCTTTTATAAAATCAACGTGTTCATAGTTGTTGGAGATTGCTTGAATAAGATACGAGTTACAAGACTGAATGACAGTGTTGAGATGTTGGAAATATCAATGGTGTAAAAGATGCGACCAAGAATGCTCCCTTGTGGGACGCCGAACTTTAGTCTAAAGGTCGTGGCCTAACCATCAACCTGCGAGACGTGAGTAGGATTCCAAAGTAAAATAATAATGAGTAGGTACGAAGCGTTTAAAAAGGATGCCAGGGTGCCAGATATCATTAGCACGGGCCACATCTAGGATAATTTTGTCCTCTGAAATCTTGCAGGATCGCGGAATGTTGTGGATGGTTAGGAACGTTTTAGAAATCACAGAAAGAAGGCTGATTGGTCTGTAAGAGGACATGTTTAGGGAAGAAACAACCGAAGCAGAAGACCGCTCAATCATCATAAAAAGAATTATTGATGGCTTTTCAATTTAGATGTAACATAAAGTTTTGTTAGATGTTGAAGGTTGCTTGAATAGAATCGGGTTACAAGACAGAATGACTGTGTTTGGATGTACAAGAAAATTGGAGAATAAAATAATGTAAAGGATATGACCAAAAACGCTCCCTTGTGGGACGCTGACTTGTGTTCGACTAAAAATCATGACCTCACCCCCAAGCTGCGATCTTAAATAGAATTCATGGATTAAATAACAAAGGTACCAAGCGTTTAAAATGGATGACTGGGTGCCAAATATCAAAAGTCCGGAACATATACAGAATTTTGTTCTCTAAAGTGGAGGAAATCATGTAGACAATTCTGAAACCTTCCTGAAACGTAGAACGTTGGGGATGTTTTGAAACAGTTTAGGACCACTTTTTCGAGTGCTTCGAAAATCAGAAAAAGAATGCTGATAGGTCTGTAGTAGGATATACGGTTAGCAGTGTTGTGAGCCGGAGACGGTGGGCCACGTGGCAGTGTGCTGCCCCCGGTACACTGTAGCGCGTGTTCAATGGCTCTTTGAAAACAACGCACAGACAGCTAACATGGAGGTGCTGAGAAACGCAATAAGTACGCCAGCAGGGCTAAAGGTGACTGAACATTTTTGGAAGTGTATAATGAAGAGAAAAGGTTGGAAACCAAAATAGATACGAAGAATAAGACGATACAAATTATATTCCTCCTCCACTTACCCTTACTTATCCCAAGCGAGCCGCCTCTGCGAGGCCCATCCCGGACACAGTTTAACTGTGACGAAGAACTCGTTAAGTGGAGTCGAGATGCGACCGTCTGAGAAATAGACTAAAGATAAAAAACGAAAGAAAAGAACAAAGCATAGCTTCCGTCTATAAACGAAAAAGCTATTAGTAGCATAAGCCATGAAGCTGCAAGGAGCCATATATGGCTTAGAAGCGGCACTGAAGGCACAGACGGTTAGGAGTGTTGTGACGTTTAGGACATTGACTACGTAATACTTCCATGAGAGACGAAAGTCACCACATAGGATGGCATTGTTTATTGTGGTTAAAAATACTACGGCCTTGTGCGGCAGGCTTAAAAGTATAGTTAAGTTAATTAGGTGTTAATGGCATAAATTGAAGTATAATTACATATAAAACTAATTCAGGTTTTTAGTTAAGATTAAAAAGTCACTGTCACCGCGGGATTCGAACCCACGGCCTTCGGCAGAATATGCCGCTACTCTACCACTTGAGCTATCGTGACTACGATCTTCTGGGGCACTAACTTCCCATCCGAACTCCACTTTTCAAATTTTCCCACCTTTTTGCCATTTTTCAAATGTCGTGTAATTTATTTGATTCTCGGCGATAAATGAAACGGCTACGGAGAGCTTTAGTAAAGGTATACTTCATTTTAACTTATTAAATTCACTACTTTTCGTGGCCCGCTTGACCAATTGATATATTGCAATTAATTAATCAAAAGTCAATGGCACGAGCGGGATTCGAAACCACGATGTTCGGCTAGATGGAACGCCGCTACTTTTCCACTTGAGCTATCGTGACCTCGATCCTCACGGACACTCACTTCCCATTTCAACCCCACCTTTCGAAATAACTCATTATACTGATTATTTTATCTCAACTAAAAACCTTTAATTAATTGAAAGATAATTGGTCAAGTGGACCACGAAAACTAGCGAATACATATAAAACGTTACTCTTCTTCTATATTTAAATACTGTAAAAAAAATCACGCGTTGAGAAAATATTTAAAGATCCAGTTAAAACGGGCAGAGAAATAGTTATTGTTGAATTGTCGTTCTTTGTTGGTTCTTAACAACAGTGGCCGAACATGTTAAAATTGGATATCGAGGATAAGAAATCTAAACTGAAAATAATTACCAGTCTGGTACGCAAGAGGAGATATATGTATATATAAAAAAGAGCCGGAATGTATCGGGAACCTCGCCGAGTTAGGCCATGTGTTCCCGACTTATATTAGAGAAGGGCGATTTATAACTTAATTGAGAACTCCCCCTCTTTCGCCCGTGGGTCCGAGCTTGGAAGGGGAAAAAGATCAATGCACCAAAGTCATCACTATCTTTGCCTAGCTGGTATCGCACTTACTAAATATTTAAATATCCGGAATGCGAGGGAACTCGGAGAAAGGGGAACCCGAGGGGTCGAAACTGTAAGGTACCAACTACGCGGTCCGAATTTTAATTCCGCATTATAAATTTACAGTTGATCGATTCACGTCCTTGCAGATTGTGGTAAAGGATAATAAAACAGCAGGACCCTCTTCTTTTTAATGTAGTGTTCACACGTTTTAAATCGGATATATTCAGATCATGAACCTCGTGTTAAATTAGAATATCTAACAGAGTAAAAAAAAAACCAATAATATGTTTTCAAAATCCAGCAGTTTTTATTACTGACACTTATAGCATTAAATTCGGTTCTCTCTTAGTTTATTCGTTCAGGTTAAAGTTGGTTTTAATCAAATTATGATTATTGGTTGCTATCCCTTTCTCTATACTGACGGCTCCAAAACCGACAAGGGTGAGGGAACTGAGATCTTTGGGATGAACCCCCAAGACCGAACTGACGGTAAACCAAGGTTTTCCAGTCTGAAACCATAACGATTTAACTATGTGTCAGAGACAAAAAACGAGGAATACGTTCCAGGAAGAAGGCCATTTTCCCTGATGGCCAGGCAGCTCTCAAGGACGGACTTAGCCACATGCGACGCGAAGGTAAAGAACTGCCTGGAGCCCCTGACGGAAGTCAGCTAACTAATTACCTAACGAAAAGGTTTTTAATCAAAAATGGTGCCAACATGGACACTATGGTCACAGAAACTTACTGCGACCAAGCTTGTCACAAAAGAGGATACATCTTAAAATGGATCCTTAATGAGTCCAAAACCTGGTGGAACAATAAATATCGCAGGTATGAAGCACGCCATGGGATTCATAAAATACCGTGAGGATGATGATGATGTGATATTTCAGGGTCGTATACTGCGCCCTTTACGAGCTATTGTATCCCCCGTTTTCTGCCTAAAGTGAGTCCTAATTCATCAAGAAAGTTGATTAATAGGCCCAGTTTTATTGGTTGAAGCTCTTCTATAGGCACATTGTACATTCCAAAACACTTCCTCCTGCCCAATGTTGTTCCGCAGTGTGTTAATGTGTTGGTGTCTCTTTTGCCTCCTTGCAGAATCTACATGTGCCATCTTGGATTATTCCTATTTTCTTTAGATGTCATTTAATCTACAATGTCCTGTTAGGATTCGCTGTCTGTTCCCGCCTCCTTTGACACATTCTGTGATTTCTTTCTTTACGAAATTGCTTAGAAGTTTCTTGGATTGTCTGTGTCCAATAAGTGAATTCCAAAGTTCCTTCATTTTCGTTTTGTCCTTCTGTCTGACATATTCGTTAATAGTGTGCAGTCCTATGCCAAAGAAGGGTTCGGGTCCTATGAGCAGTGAAAGGGTGTCCGCTTTCTCGGTGCCTCCTACTCTTATGTGTCTTGGGACCCAGCAGATGCTGACTTCATTCTGCACTCCTAAAGTGTTTAATTTGGTTTTTGCAGTTCAGCACAATCCTTGTACTAATGATAGTTGAGCTGAGTGCTTTGCTGGCTGCTTGGTGACATGATAGCTTTTGTACCCTTTACTTATATTGAAATGGATACATCTTTCAATTGCGTGAATCTCAGCTTGGAAGGTGCTGGTGTGTTTTCCCATGGGTTCTAAGCATTTGGTGTCGGGTCCAAATACTCCTGCTCCCGTACCTTCTTGTGTTCTGGATCCATCTGTGTACCAAACGATGGTGTCCTTTTTAAAGGAATTGTTTTCCTTTCCTTCCCATTCACTAGAAGGCCATCCGAAAAACTTACAAAAGAATTACTGGAAGGCAACCGCAACCGAACCAGGATTCTGGTTGGACGCCTGACTCTCGATATACCAAAGCCATTTACACTGTTTGGCATGTTGGTATTGTCATATAATAGCAAGCCTAGGAAATAAATACATTCACACAGAGTAAAAATTACGCATTCTTTAGATTAGTTAACCTAATTCGTTCTACAGACCGTACAGACCGTATTCACAATCACTCACGCAAATAAATACATTCACACAATTGTGTAATGATCTGGATTTTTGACGTTGGTGTGTCTGTGGGAAATCGTTATTTTATCACAAATATATCTAAACATGCTGCAATGTTCAAACACCTTTCATGCTACTTGCAAGTATCTTATACTATGCATACTTGTTATTTTGTTAGATTTTTAAATATTTTCATCAAGAGACTCGAACTTTCTTTTATCCTTATAAATACTGTAAAAAAACGATTAGTGAGCAAATTTCTTAAATATAACTCTTTTTCTTTATCAAACCTATTAAACGATGTTAAAATTATTAATTTTAGAAGCTAACTTTCATATTTATAAATGTTATTGACCAATTAATTATTTTGTCTTAGATTGTTTGACCATCTAACACTAGGGGAATTGATCGAATTATTTTTAATGAAGTATTCAACCGGTAGAAATAAACAACGGGCATTAATGTCAAATTAATTATCGTTTTGCAATTTCTGCCATTTGAAATTCAAGCATTCCGTTTTTGCTTATGATACAATAAGCCGAACCTTTTTCGCAGAAGAATCCCCGTAAGGAGGATGATGGCCCTTTTAAATCAAGCCTAACTGGGACGAGATGATGGAAGCATATCCTAAGCTGTGGGATGGAAAAGGGCCGAAATGCCCTTTAGACACGAGTCCCAAGCCTGTATTGGAAAAAGAGGATTTTGTTCGGACGACCCGTCTTAAGAAAGATGAGGACAGATCGCTTATTAATCCAATACTATTAAAGTAAGAAGTTACAAGGACTTTCTGTTCATATCGGATGGATAAAATGTGAAAAATCTGTAAATAAATTGTCTTCTGGGAACTTCAAAGAAGACTAAATGAGAAAAGACTTAAGCATGAAGAGCGCCATATTTCTCTAATCTTGACAAAATCTACAAAATATATCACCAGGTATAAGCCAAACTAATATAAGTTCCGCTTAAAACTTCAAGGAGCTTCGTCAAATAGAAACTTCTCTTTAATTAAGTTCGGATCTTTGCTTTTCTGCTCTGTTGCGTTTATAATTACATCTCTATGTACACAGGCCATTCAGGCCTGAACGCATTGTTCGTTTAGCGCCCTGAGTTGTTCCTGCGTTGTTGGATATCTAAATAATTAATTTTTGCCGTCTGGAAGAAAAAGAAAATGCGCTTTTATATATAAAAGTCAATTTGAACACTCAACGCGTAAAAGCTAAATAAAGTTAATTTTAAGAAAACGGCAAAACTGAGAGTTCGGAAAAATAAACGGGGCGAATTATGTTATAGTAGAAGGTTACTGTAGTTGATGTGCTTTCTCCCTTCGGCCTCATATTCACGGATCATATACTTCGTTCCATTTCTTTCCTTAACTTCAACCGGCTTAGACGACGTCGCTTTTACGCCTACTCACTTTACTATTTACACATTTAGACTATTATTGACATTGTTCCTGTGAACTCGATCCCACATAGGTCGGGCTATTTCGGTTCATTCTGTTTTAATTAATAGACAAAAAAACTTTCAATTTAAGCTAAGAAGTTGAGAAATTAGGTTGTAAGTAATTTACTCTTCCTGTCATACAAAAGGGCTGAAATCTTGGGTAATGTAATGAGTAGATGAGAATCATCGGAAACTATCAGATTTCAAATGATAATTGTAACATCTGAAAAAATATTTTCAGTTTCATTAGAGTTTTGATGTCTCTTGTAGTTCGCAACAGGGCAGTGGACGACCTTATGCAAATTAAATGAAAGCGGTTATGTAGATGACATTGTCATACTAGTCAGGGGAAAATTCGACTCAACATTACAAGAGCTCTCCCAAAGAGCACTAAACCTGGTGGTACGATGGTGTTCAAAACGGGTACCTCAAAAACCACCCTAATTGCTTTCACCAAGAAAATAAATGTAGAAATACAAGGTTTATATTTCTATAAAGAAATGCCGCAACTAAAAAATGAGGTTAAATTCATAGAAATAATCTTTGATAGTAAATTAACCTGTAACCTTCACCTGCAACCATAGGGGAAAGTAAAATATAACTAATGCCCACAAAAAGAACCTTGAGAAAACGTTATGGTTAGTTAAATTGAAAATAACCTATTGACTATTCACTGCAGTAATAAGACCCAAAATAAACAATGGATCATTAATCTGGTGGAACCAACTCGCCAAAAAGTAGCGAGCCCAAACATTAAGCAGAATACAAATACCGGCAAGTCTGTATGACATTGTAAGACGGCCCCGTCTTAGTTAAGCTGTAAAATAAGAACGATTTAGGTAAACAAGGAAAACCGACAAAGTGGTCCTTTGAAGAGGCAGACCCAAACCGGCACGACGTGACACATCTGGCAAATCTAGCTGGGAAATGGTCACGCACGTAGCCAGCTAGGCAAGAACGTCCAAATGCGAAGCAGACCCAGTCGGGAACAACAAGGCGCATCTGGCACATCTGGCTGGGAAAATGGCTACCCAGGAGCCATTTAAGTAAGGAAAGAGGGTTATCGTAAATTGGGAGTCCGTCAAATTTGTACGATACCGCCGTCTTTGTCGGCCCAGCCGCGTCGGGAGAACTCCCCCCGACTTTTGGAGTTTCCTTTTCACCCCTACTCCGGGAGAGACCGGGTATAAAAAGGGATGATTGCAAAACCAAAGGACAGTCAAGGATAAGAGGCTCACCCCCAGTCAGTCGGCATCAGATCCCCGGATCGGGACAGAAGCAGCCACACTCCGTCTGGGATACACCAAGGAGACGCAGCCACCCGTGGCCAGCGAGGACCACCCGTGTCTACCCATCGTGCCAAGCCAGAGGTCGTGACAAGAGATGCTGTGGACCTGGATCGTAGCGAGTATCGTGTGGGGTAAGTCCCGTTGTCAATAGACTCATCCCAGATGCAGAGTTGTGGCTGACTAATAAATAATCTAATATTAGCAATTAGAGTATCGTTAAGAGATGGTGTTTTGCTCAATAAATGTCTCTGAATACTGTCTCTGATTTATTGTATTCTGGAACCTTACCTTCCCCTACACAAAAATAAGTAGCGACGCGCTTACGCCGACTTATCTCTTGTCGCTTATAAAAAGAAAGCGAATATTGGGAGATAATTCGGTCCCCGCGACGTCGTCCGCTTACAACATCAATGAAAACAACCCCGACTAATGCATTAGAAACTCTGCTAAACCTACCTCCACTGGAAATATTTATATAGCGGAGACTAGGGGCAGCTCACTAAGGATCCAGAAACAATTAAACTGGATAGATACTAAACAATACGGGCGTACAACCAAGCTCAACAAAATCAGACTGCCATGCTTAGAAAGGAGGAAACCCAGAAACTGTCTTTACAACATACTACAAAATCTCAACGGATTATAAATGAGAAGTAGAACACAGGAGAGCATCAGATACAATGATATGGCTCCAAAACGAACGAAGGAACCGGGTCGGGCGTTTTCTGTACAAACCCAAAATACGAGCAATCAAACTCATTAGGAAAGTGAGTAAACATCGTTCGTTCAAACAGAAATGCATGCTATCAATTCTGGTGCCCCGGGAAAATCATAAAAGAGGTTACAATGGCAAATTATCATAAGATCTGATAGCCAAGCAAGCATTAAAGCATTAGCAAGAATTACATCAAAATGAGTCAGTGATTGAATCCAAAATCTCCAAAACCTGGGGAAACACAACAACCCCATTTGCAGATTATGTAATGAGGAAGACGAAACAGCCACCCATGCCATTTTTGAATGCGATTGAACAACAATAGCTCAATGGATATTTAACCTAACATACGGAAAAAACCAAAGGAGAGGGATTGAGTCTATTACACTGAACTAAGAAAATAGGAAGGTGCAATAACCCAAAAGGCTGCGGGGCCTGGGAAGCGCAAACGCAATGACGGTCAAGCAGCGACAATCAATGGCATGATACTTATAACGAGAAGGATTGAGTCGACTACACCGAACGAAGGGATGGTTAGGGTAGGTGACTGGTAGCGACAGTCAATGGCCTGATAAATCTAAGGAGAATGATTGAGTCTATTACACTGAACTAAGAAACTAGGAAGGTACAAAAGGCTGCAGGGCCTGGGAAGCGCAAACGCTTCCTAGTATCCTTTCTATCATACCATACCAAAGGTAAAAATTGCAGCAATAACGGTCAAGCAGCGACAGTCAATGGCCTGATACTTCTAAGGAGAAGGATTGAGTCTATTTCACTGAACTAAGGAACTAGGAAGGTACAATAAGCCAAAAGGCTGCAGTGCCTGTGGAGCACCAACCGCGCTTCCTAGTATCCTATTTTTACCATCTAGCTCTTCCATGGTACAGTTCTTTAATTTAGGCATCTATCAGAATGAAAAGGAAATTGGTTTATCTTAAATAAAGTGCTTTGATGGGCCTTTCTGTAGAACCAATGCTTCTGATTGTCTTGTCTCCAGTTTCTCCTGGTACGGTCGGGATGATTCTGTCTATGTTTTTCCAACCTTTTTTAGGCATTTTTTATACAAATGTTTAATGTTATGTATAATGTAAAATGTACAACTCAAGGTTAAGTGGAAGAAAGGTCCACGAGACCTAACATTGCGTGGTCAAAGAAAACGTTTAATCAATCAGTCAATATCTCATCTCTCTCTCTCTCTTTTCTTTCTCTGAGTATATGTGCGCGTACGAAAGATTGGTACGGGATAGTTCATTCATTATGAAAAATTATTCAGATTTGCTAATTGTGAACGACCCGCGCTTTTAATCAGATTGGATATTGTGTTTGAATGAAGTGTCGGAGTGTTGTCGGAATTATCAGGTGCTGGGTTTAGTTGCGTGAACAGTGCTTGCAAAGGGCCGAATATGCTGGTCACGCCTCCCAGCTTTTTCAATAATTAATCAGGGCTAAATTCTTAAAATCGGGAATTTGTATGACAAGGGCGGCAAAGCAAGATTTCAATAGGACTTCTTTTATACACAGAGGGTATTACAGTGCATTGCAGGCTTTTTGAACAAATATTTCTTTGGAACAATTAACTGTCGAGACAAAGCAATAAACGTTTCCTACTAATATGACTACCAGAAAGAAAAATCCTGTGAATCACAACTGCATCAAATAAAAATACAGATAGAAGATTCATTGAACAGCCAATAAATAGCATTAGGGACATTCTTTAAAATTGAAGTCTCATTTGATAACACTTTTGTATCAGTGATTACATCCCCGAAACAGCGAGGAACTGATAAAACCTGCTTACAGATTGATAGAATCAGTGCTAAGAAACAGAAAAGTACAGTCCTCCATGTTTCACTAAAAGGTTGAAGCAGTAGTAGCGAGAGGATGTACACAAGAAGAAATAATCTCGCCTGTGTTGTACACTGTGCAGTGGATGTTCTCATATGAGAATTAAATGAAAGCATAATCCATACCCAAGACCAAGATGATATTGTCATACTAGTCAGCGTACCATGCTACTCAACATTAAAAAAGCTCACCCAAAGAGCACTAAACATGGAACAAAGGTGTTCACAGCGGGCACTTACAGCAAACCCTGCAAAAACTTCTCTAGTTCCTTTCACTAAAAAATATATATATTATATACATATAAAAATTCACTATTTTCGTTGTCCGCTCGACCAATTAATATATGACAATCAATTACGGATTTTAGTTGAGATGAAAAATGGTTAATGGCTCGAGAGGGATTGGAACCCACGACCTTCGGCTAGATACGCCGCTGATCTACCACATGAGCTATCGTGACCTCGATCCACTCGGACAACTCATAAAAATGAAGTACACCTCACTAAAGCTCTCCGTAGACATTTCAATTGTCGTCGAGAATCCAAAGAGATTACACGACATTCGGAACATGGCAAAAGGAGGGAAAATTCGTAAGGTGAGGTTGAGATGGGGAGTTGATGTCCGAGTGGATCGAGGTCACGATAGCTCAGGTGGTAGAGCAGCGGCGTATCTAGCCGAAGGTCGTGGGTTCGAATCCCGCTCGTGCCATTAACCTTTTTTCATCTCACCTAAAATCCGTAATTAATTGTCATATATATAAACAGAAATACAAGGGCTACGATTCTAAAACGAAATACTGCACCTAAAAAAGGAGGTTAAATACCAAGGAATAATCGTCGATAAAAAGTTAACCCGGAAACCTCATTGCAGCAAATCATAACAAAAGGTAAAATATCGCTAATGACCACAAGATGTACCTAGACAAATCTTGGGTACTAAAATCTAAAATAGCCCACTCCCTCTACACGGCATTAACAAGACCCAAAATAACCCATAGATCATTTTTCTGGTGGTCCAAATCTCAACAAAAACGAGCTACCCAAGCAGTAGGTCAAAAATGTGAGAGAAGAATAGAAAGAGAAAGAGTGAGAGTGAGTGAGTGATTGTGAAAAGGGGAAAGAGAGAACAAGAGATAGCGAGGAATGGAGAAAGATATAAAAAAATTATTTGATTTTTTTTTTTTCAAAGTTTTATGAAAAGTAGCCCAGTCGTTTTATTCAGCGAAAATCAAAAGTTCCCAATTGACGTATTTTTATTATCGGGCGTTTTGCATTAGCCCATTTCTTTCCGTTTCATTTTACGGCCCATAAAACGCGACCCCCTTTGAGAATCCTTGGAACGGAATCGCCTGTAGAACACGGTGTAAAAAAACGTCCCCGCTGGCTTTATTAATTATTTGATACCCAGCCTGAGAATTTTTTTCTCTTAAGCTTCCTCGGTGGTTCTTTTCTCAAAATCAGAATAATGTTTTTCTACTTGCAAACTTAGACTTGATATGTTGAAACCGATTATAGAAAAGAAAAGTTTCTCTTTTTCTCCCCTAATAAAATATTGGAGTTCGTATTCTCAGTAAACGTTCGAATAAAACAAAATTAACTTAACATCTGGAAATATGGAATAATATTCTTATTTTTCTTAAGATTATTACAAATTTTCTTGACAGTTACATATCATTTATGCTATTATTTCCTTTGTATATTCCGTCCCTCATTGCCTGCACATCAGAGGAAAAAACATTATTTATTCAGATATCGTGAGATGCGGTCTGGTGTGATGTAAGTATCAGAAAAACATTTTCTTTATCGTGCCAACGTTTCGATCTTTTATTGAGATCATCTTCCGTGTAATTGTGCCATGTCGTGTTGAGAGTGCCAAGAGTGGACTCTCAACACGACATGGCACAACAGAAGACAAACGCTTTGAGCCCTGAAGATGATTTCAATAAAGATCGAAACGTTGGGACGATAAAGGAAATGCTTCTCTGAAACCTACATCACACCAGACCGCATCTCACGATTTCTGGATAATTATCGACGAACGGTCTCTAATCGTGATAAATTAATTATATTTTCGAATTTTGCTGAAGAAGAAACTGAAAAAATATTTTTTCTCTAAAATTTTGTTTTCCAATTGCCACAAGATAATAAATAATTATTTTGTAAAAAATTCAAGAAATAAAGTTTATTCTTTTATACACCCCTAAAAACCTCTGAAAATTAATTTTTTGTCTTCCCGCACTCGAGTTTTAAACACAAAAATTGTGATAATAAAGCGAACCTACCAATCGAAGAGAAACTTTTTTTTTTGCCATTTTTAGAACCATATAAAAATATGGTTATTATATTATTATAAGGTCATACATTTTTCATCCGTAAAGATTATTATTTAAGATATCAAATAAAATTTTTGATTAGTGTTTGTCCTTTTCAACTTTATTTTTCTCACTTGCATTGCCATTAAATCCAATGATTTTTGACATAGACTGAACGAGAAAAAATGCAGCTTTCCAACATCGGTGGATAAAAACCGGAGTATATATAAAAATTTTAAATGGAAGAACAGTGAAAAATCGGGAAAAAATTTCCGCTGCTGACCCATTAAAAAATTTGTTTGCTATGAAAATTCATAGTTAAGAAGTGTATAGAATTTTTTATTTTATTTTTTTCCTCCTTTACTGGAAGCTTTGCGAACCAAGAACATCTTTTCGTTTTTGTAACTTTTATAATCTAATCTCATTTTATACCTGCGAACCATTTTCTTGCACTATTACAAATTGACTAATATTTAAAACGCTTAAACAAATCCACAGGATAACAAAATAGTATGCACCTCTTATTAAATGAGATAAAAATATATAAAAAGTAAAAAAAGCCTGTTTCCAGTAAAGAAGGATAAAAAAATATAATTTTGAAAAATCAATTCTAAAATTGTTTTAAACACCCTTTAAAAGACCGAAAATACAAATTTTATTGCGAAAAAAATTTTAATGCTAGGGAAATTAGCAGAGAACATTTTTTTCATCTCAGATGTCTGATGGTGTGGCATTTAAAAATTCATAAACCTCTGGATTGTAATGAAATTCGACGGTATTTCACCCGTCGGAATGTTGTATTTTTTCTTCTCTCACCCTATTGGAACAAGGTTTAGATTTGATGTCAACGAAAGTAACGGAAAAAAAAGACCATAAATCCGCAAAAACAATTCCTCAAAAGTTTTATTTTATACCTCTCTTGTTTTGATTTATTTACGTATGTCAAGTTTGTGCCACTACTAAGGTCGTTATAGCGTCCTAAACCCTTGCAAAAGTTCACCGTGGATCGGTGAAGTTTCAAATTTATCTCTGTCTAGTTATATTATTTATTTATTTTGTGGTGAAAAAGCCTATAAAATTAAGTCACTGGTACAAAAATATTTTAAACTACTTTACTCGTAGTCGCAAAATTAATTATGTAATATTTTTCAGTAGGTGCTAATTAGATCGCCTGCAAATAAGTTTTTTTAACTAAAAATCTTTTTTTTTTATAAATGAAATAATTTTGATTTCCGTAGTCTGCTCAAGATAAGATTACATAAAGATTATGTAAATTTCGTTTTTAACATATTTTCTACGATCAAAGGGTACTTGGAAAGAACACAACTGTAATACATATTTTTCGAATTTTTTCTCGTAGGTTAAACTTAATTAAACAAGGAACAATATAAGTTCAATAATTCTGTTTAGATTTGAATAAAAATGAGTTCAATTTTATCGATTTTGTAACAGTTTTGTATCTATGTTTCTACGTGATTGATTTTCATAAATTTCATGTTCATAAGTTGTAGCCTTTGTTGAGTAATGGTCAAACAAACGAAATGTTTAAAGGCCTATCTAAAAATAAATCCTATTGATTAGATTATTTAAAAATTATAAAACATTTATTTTAATAAATGCGTTTGTAAACATATACTTTATACGATTTTTATCATCACGTATACATAATTTATACATCCCTTAAAGGATTTATCGCGTGTAGAAATGTCGGCTGAGTTTACCAAGTAAATATTTCTGTACCTGCTTCAAACAAACCAGCGATGAATTTTACGTTTGAACGTAGTTGCTGTAACATAAAATTAAATTTTAAAAAAAAGACCAAAAAAAATTAAAATTTTCCCTGAAAAAGTTATTTTTATTAATTCATGAACAGTTAAAAAACGTATAATTCCCAAACTTTGGAATCAAAATGTGTATAAATGTTGTTGTTTTGTTTTTATATTTAGAGCGTAAGATCATTAAAAGCAAAACTGTCGATGCCGAAGGTTTTTATTTATTTTTAAATACATCACATTCGTGTTCAGAGGTATGCGTTACCACGGTTACGTAACCGGAGGTAATTTTGAAACATGGCGATAAACACATGCTATCTTTCAGACTTCATAAGTTATTCAGTTCGATGTAAATGCTGTCAAATCGTGATATTCATCAGTGTTAATGTACCTTTTTGTGAACAAATTTGTTTTAAAAGGAAGCTAATTGTTTATTTTTTTAATTATTTATACCTGATTCGGTGTTCCAAAACGCATAACTCTTGAAGAAAATCGTACAAAATGTCACTAATCACAGGCACTAACTAGTGGAAAACTTGAGTCAAAGACCTCCCTCTGCCCCCGTAAATCTCGGCCATTAGATTCACTTTCAAGACATTTTAAAAAGAAAACATTCACAATATTCGTAGAAAAGACGAAGACACAATTTAAAATATGATAGGCGTCGGTTAAAGTTTTTTTTTTTTTACAATGTGGAACACTTTTTCCTACACTCGCTTCCTCCGTGGTAGAAAATCGCCTGTCCACGACCGTGCGACGGTGTCATCTTCGCGTCGGGAGACACAAACCACCATGCACTCTTGTGAATTGACGTAACCGGCGAGAGTTGCGACCGTCCGACACGACTGCAATTCAGCAAGTGCTGCCAGCAACGGGACGTCGCCGATTGATGTTGCCACCCAAACCCATGGAAATATCCCTTTCGGCCGGGCCGTTTTCAACCCCGTGTTCAATACTATCGGATTTTCCCGGGTGAAAACGATCAAAGAAACGAGGCTTTTGGTGGATCGAGAACAAAAATATTGTTCGTAACGGCTAAGACTTTGGTAGTTATAACACACAAAACCAGCCTCGTGTGTAACAACCCGGCATCCATCCCACTAACACAGACGAATATCCATTTCGTTTTTCAAAATTCGTATTTCAAAAATATTACGGTGAAAACAATTCTCTTTTCTGCTTTAGACATAGATTATTTTTATTCAATACTTTTCTCTTTTTATTTATTTTTTTACCTTTTTTCTTTAAGCTTTTCTTGCGTTTTTGTTTTTGATTTTAAATGCTTTGATGTAAAAGGAAACGAAGGTGGAGAGAGAGAAAGAGAGAAAGAGAGAGAGAGAGAGAGAGAGAGAGAAATTGGAATTGATCATTCAAGATTTGGTCACGAAAACTACTATTTATCTTATGTTATTTATGCTTCATTTTTCAGTCTTCAATAACTTTAAGATTTTACAGATTTAGAGATTTCTATAGATTGTTAGAGAGAATTTTTAGTTTTGGTTTTGATTTTAACGATGGAAGTAACTTCTTTCGATTAATTCATCCTTATGTAAAACATTGGTTGAAATAAAAACGCTAGTGCCACGAGCGGGTTTCGAACCCACGACCTTCTGGATCGTTTAAGTGGATCGCTCAAGGGGTAGAGCAGCCCCGTATTTAGCCGATAGTCGTGGGCTCGAATCCCGCACGTGACACTAGCTTATTTATTGCATGAAGATTAATTAATTGAACGAAGTTATTTGGTCGATCGGAACATGAAATATAATGAGTAGAAGTAACGTCAAAGAAAGATTAGAAAAAGAAAAAGAGGAGAGACAGACAGAAAAAGAGTGAGACCGGGAGGATTTATGAGAGATAGATAAAGAAAGAGACGTGTGAGAGAGAGAGAGAGAGAGAGAGAGAGAGAGAGAGAATGAAAGAACTTTTATTAGATACAGTAGGTTCTGGTTCTGATATTAACGACAGAAAGCATGTCGAAAAAATATTAGATAAAAGCAAAAGAAGGGGAGAGAGAGAAGGTCAAAAAACGTAGAGATGTCACATAGAATGATGAATTCAAAAATGCTATCAACTACCAATCACAGGGCCAACCAGAAACCAGAAGGTAGTAATCAACGGTGTTTTCTACTTTCGGTTTGTTCCAGACGTCGTTTTGTTTTTATAACGAGGGTTGGCAATAGCAGAGGTCATATAAACCCTCAAGTTGCCTGTGTTTTTGAGAAGAAAAAAAAAACAAGCCCTAAGTTTGTCGGCCCTGTATTCGAACCCGTGACCGTTGCGGCCACCTGCAGCTTACTATTCAACTGCTAAGTAAATTTAACGAGTTAATAAAAAAATTATCCCACGTTGAACAACCAGTAAAAAGAACTGCCAAGAAACTGCCGTTGTACATTGTTCATAAATTCAAGTGTTGAAAAAATCTCATTAAACAAAACGGAAAAAATAACAATACTAGCTAAATTAGCTTATACTTCTAAAAGTCAATTGCATTCGTATTTTAATTTGTTTTTGTTTTTTTAATAGGATTTTGT
Source organism: Cimex hemipterus (assembly GCA_039619505.1). Classification (NCBI taxonomy): domain Eukaryota; kingdom Metazoa; phylum Arthropoda; class Insecta; order Hemiptera; family Cimicidae; genus Cimex; species Cimex hemipterus. The sequence continues at coordinate 6,981,304 of CM077107.1, read as the reverse complement.
TTAAATAACTGAATAAACGCAAGCCTAAAAAATTAAAATTCATAAGCAGTTAGATAATGAGAAATTTTATCTTTGTAATAAAAATTGAAAATAACATTAATAACAAAACCTTTTTATGGCGATGGTGTTTTCCAGCATCCGTAATTAGGAGCACCTCTCATTACTAAACGTGTAAAACTCTTCTGATTACCTATTGAACGTTAATCCCAGTCTGATTAAAGAATGATTTATTCATAATTTCTCCGTGTATCACATTACGAAATAAAAAATAAAGTATAATCTTCCTCTATTATACTTAACAGGTATTTTCCAAAGCATGGACAAACTTTTTCTATTATACACCTTTTTATTTTAACGAAGCTGCGAGAATTTTCGGTGCGGGCTGAGGGTGATGTACCTGTAATTTGGTCGTTGCCGGTTTTTCTGTATTCGCTGTATTGGTCTGTCAAGAGCGTTTCGACCTTTCACCATCTTCAGGTGGCTCATCCTGCAGGACACGGATACAACCCACATCCCTCTCAGGTGGTTCAGACAAAGTAGTAAGCGTTCGTATGTGATACCTGCTCCCTAGGTAATTAATTGCCCTTCTTATATAACCTCTCCTGTTACCACTGCAATCTCTGCCTCCACGTGGCGGTACTATAGACTCAATGAAGGACTGTAGCAAAGGAAAGCCTTGCTCGATCAGGTCGTAAATGTAGCCGAGCATAAGTGCTTGCGCTTTATACCTGGGAAAGGTGGAGGTTATAAAGCCTGTGATCCGAAGAGCTCAGTGACACAAGGGAGGGGGATTTTTGTAATGGTTTTCCGGGCTGAATCCAATAATGTGAAGAACGATAATCCGAGTCCGACCTTAAAGGGTGAGCTCCTCCGCCCAGACACTTTGTGTATCGAAGATGGCCAATTTGCTGCACCATTTTGGCAAGAAAGTACCTCTCCTCTCACATCCTCCCAAACGCTGCTGCGAGTACCGGGCACCTTGGCTTACTGCAGGCTGATGATGGATGACACCCTCCGGCAAACAGTAGTGGCGACCAAATGCCTCGGCTTTGAAGGTAACACGTGTTAACAAACTTTAGTCGGTAGTATGGGCCTTAGAAGATAAGTGGTCACATTTTCGTTCCGTGTATGATTAGTGGTCAATGCTTCTACTCTTAGGGTGCGGCCGCCTAGGACGAAGTGCAAAGGATGCATCTAAAACCTCCGCCGAAGGAACGTTTCGCAGTACTGCAAAACGTTTTAGCTCTGTAATTGCTCATGGTAGGCTGAACTCGATTGGAGGCTTTTACCTTAGGCAGTTTCCTCTACAGGGTGGTTAGTAATTCTACTTTGATCGAAATCGCGGCCGGAGCCGATCCGGTAGTTTTTACGTTAGGGAAGCTCCAATACTCTGGGAGATAGAGTGGCCTTCTCTATCTAGGGAGTGCGCGGGAGACCGGCTGATGTATTTCGGCTTAGGTAGCCCTTTGCGCGCGGCCTACGGTCTTATACTTAATGCAGGCCCGACCACTAGGAATGAGCAAGCGGGGAGCGAGGTTGTCTTGGCCTTTCGGGGCTGAGCTACCTCTACACCAACGCTGCAACAGTAACACACTTCTGTTGTATGCGGAGATGCGTCAGCTCTCATCTTGAAAATCAAAACGTCAGATAAGGCCAAATAGGTTAGGTTCGAACGTTAAAGATCCTCATTGTCCTTTTAAGGACGGAAGAGCATTTCATGCCAACTTATGTTTGACCAATGACAGCACGTCCAAACCGTCACTCGCTCTTTAGAATACAAGGCTCGTGGAGGCCCGCTTTACAGTTGGTATTGGTGTTAAGGAGATCAGTGGAGTACTCGGAGTCGAGTAGCAATATCTTCATGTAACTAGTAGGTCATTCGCAGACCTACTATACCGGATGTTAAATAGAAGGCTGATATGACCCTGGGGTAAGGTGGCTTCTTAAAAATCTCGCCCATATTTATACTGTAATCACAGAGAAAGAAATACACCATCTTAATTGTTCAAGCAGTTCAGGCCGGTCAGTAGTTGTTTATGTTGTTGCTGACTTAATAACAACCCAACTCTGAAGATGCCGAGGATAGGCTGGCAAAATGTTCGGTAACGATCTAATTTCAGATCTTACTGTATTGAATATTAAATTTTAAAACTTTCCCAATGCTAAACCAGCAACACCTTCCGGTCTTTCCGAACTGTAAACACCTTTCACCTCAGCACGGCTTAGTTTATCCTGTGATAGAAAGTCGACGATGCAGCCTTCTTTTTTATTTCATGTGCATTCTGGTTCAAAGCCCCCTTTTTAAAGACGTTTCGTGAGAGCTCGGAACAAACTGTTCAATAAGAAATTGGTTTAGTTCGTCAACTTGCTATCACAGAATACTAATTTCATCTGACAGCCACCAAAATGTTTCATTTGGTAGTTTTATACTTTTAACTGCTAAACTGTATTTTTGGTAAATAATGAATTGTAATTGATTGTAAACATGGAATTAAAACAATATACGATATACAACAACAATTTTAAGAGCAAAGAAAATGGAAGAAAGCCCAAATTTTTTTTTTCGAAAGTTGCCATTTTTCGTGAAAACGTGCCCAAACGACGGTAGTCTGAGTGAGTACTGTTCAGAATGGTTTAAAAAATTTCGAGAAGGAGGATTTAGCAGTGAAGACAATGAAGGTCGTGGGCGGATTTCATTCCCAGGTGATGATGTTCTGCGAGCTTTGGCCGAAGAAAACCCCAAGACATATTTTCGAAAACTTACAGAGAATCTTTTTGTTAGAGACCGTCGCTGGCCAATTTATGGCAATTGGAAAGGTGAAAATCTTAAGTTGGATTCCTCCTGCATTAAACGACCGCCAAAAATCATCGTTATGAAGCTTGCGCATCACTTTTTTGTAGAAAGAGAAATGAACACTTTCTGATTTGTTAGTTTTGATGAAAATTGGTTTCTCTACGATGACAGCAGACCTTCTAGGCAATGGCTCGCCAAAGGAGAAGAGAGAACATGTTCTAAAGCAAAATAAAAAATAAAAGGCTTCTTGAATCCTGGCAAAACCATCAATTGAGAAATGTATCGCTCTCAAATTGACGCAATACACCAAAAATTGGCATTATTGAAGCCATCTTTGGTCAGTTGGAAAAGATCGATTGTTCCACTTCACCATAACTCAGATGTGACACTGAACCCTGTTGGTTATGAGGTTCTGCCTCACCCACCATATTATCCAGATCTACCACAGATTACCATTTTTTCACACCTTGGACACGTTTCACAGAATAAAAAATTTATTGATCGAAAGTCATTAGAAAATGTGTTTATAAAACTTCTTAATAATAAAGACACAAAATTATATTCAGAGGGTTTCCATCACTTTAGCATTAGTATTTTAATCAATAAAATAAAGTTTAAAATCAACTATTTTATTGTTTTTATTTTACTTTCCATTATTTTCCAGACAACCCAATACAATTTATTCCAATTCGTTTATCTGGAAACAATTCGTTCGCCCTTCTTTTCGTAAGGACGGCCAAGAGTGAGATAAATTTCATTAATTAAATCCTATAGCCACTCGTCTCTTCTAACTACGAAAGGCACGTTTCTTTGAACAGACTAAACAATTCATTCTAGAAGAAAAGCTGAATATAACTTTACTTTAGAAATTTTGTTATGGTTTAGTTTTTACTGTTTTGATTTGGAATAGTCTCTGTGTTTTTTGTTTGTCATAGTGGATTTATTTTGAATCCCATTATATTTAGTGGTCCACTGACGGAAGTACGTCTTTCAATTAAACTTTATGTGGGGTGTTGGTTGAAATGAAAAAGTCAGCGTCACAAGCTGGATTCGAACCCACGAACTTCAGCTCAAACCTTTAAACTCTTGAGGTATCGTAACTTCGATCCACTCGGACACCGACTTCCCATTTCAGCCTACCTTTCGAATTTTCCCATACAATAATACAGATAAAACATAATCTAATTGGGGTCGATTGGATCTTTTATAAATATTCCGCCATCGACCGGACGTACACACCTCAAGGGAGTGGATGCTATTTCACCGTCAGCCCCTCCCCATTGACTCTAGTAAATATTTTCAATTAATTAATCTTTATGTAAGGTTATTCAGATGTGAGATGCGGTCTGGTGTGATGTAGATTTCAGATAAACATTTTCTTTATCGTGCCAACGTTTCGATCTTGATTAAAATCATCTTCAGGGCCTGGGAGTTATAAGCATTGTTTAAATTATACAAAATAAAAGAGGTTGATTATGTAATTATTTAGAGATCGTGAGGTGCGGTCAGGTGTGAAGTAAGTTTTAGAAAAGTATTTTCTTAATCGTGCCAACATTAATAAAAAGTAGCATTGTTCGAACTTTCTGAAGATAGAGAACAGTGGAGTATCAGTCAATGCTCAGGGGATGGAGTTACCCAAGTTCACTGATGATATTTTATCCGACAAAATATAAATACTTTCTAAGACCACTGAATAAATTTACCCCATATCATGATCAGGCACATGGAAAAATCCTCTCTACCCAAGTACCACACTGTATTTTCGAGTATTCGAGATTATTAACCTTTTTTATGTAAGGTTTTGGTTGAAATTAAAACGTTAGTATCACGATATCGAAGTGACACTAACTTTTTAATTTTAACCAAACTCTTGGGGCGTCGGTGGTGGTCGCCGGTCTAGACGTTGACGCAAGGCAAAGGTCCCAGGTTCGAATCCAGCGGCCCTACAATCGAATCCAACACCTTACAAATGGGCTTTTCTTTCAAAAACATCGGCACCCCGAAGGTTCATACAACTTCGCAGTTGAAATACCCTCGTAAAAAAAGTCTTTCATAAAAAAGATGAATTAATTGAAAGAAGTCATTTGGTCTTTAGACCATTGAATATAATGGATTCTAGTTTATATTCAATTGCAAAAATATACAATAAAATGGATTTTAAAAGAAAATTGCTCCTAGAACTAAAGCTATATGATGAGATGCCATGATGATGTATATTTGTTTTAACTAATTATGTTATAAACTGTTTTTGCCTTTAAATAAATTTTTAAAGAAAAGTTAATTTGCAGTAATAATTATTTCTTGGAGTATAGTTCAGAGAAGCTCAATGCCTCAACGAATTACACAGGGATCAAATTTCGTCCGACGTGGGAGCGGCGTTAAACGCGAGTTATTTCCATACAAAACGGAACTTTGATTGAGCCGAGGTAGTTCCAGATGTTGTGGGCACGTTCGATATCGAATAGCTAGTCTAGTTGGCAAACATAAGTTCGTAGGAAGTAGGCGTTACTACTATTAATTCCGTATAATGGAATGGGGTGAAGCATTATAGGAAGAACGTGCCCGGGCCTAGTCCAGTCCTGGCTCACGGCGAAGAACAAAAGATATTTTTCACATTCACATGCACTCAACATAAAAAAAACAAAAGTTACATTAGTTGTAAAATGCCAAAAAACAAACCTATAAAGAAAGCTCAAGTGGTAGACTAGTGGCGTATTGAGCCGAAGGTCGTGGGTTCGAATCCCGCTCTTAGCGCTAACTTTTTCATTTCAACCAAAACCTTACTTAAAAATTAATTGAAATAAGTAATTTCGTTAATAGACCACTATAATAATTTGATGGATTTAATAAGTAAAACGAAGTATAACTTCTATAACAGCTCCCCGTGGCCATTTGGAACGTCCGCGAGAATGGAGTTCGACATTGGAAAAATGGTAAAAAGGGAAGAAGATATTCGAAAGGTTGTAGGTCAAGTTGGGGAGTTGGTGCCCGAGTGAATCGAATCCTCGATAGCTCAAATGGAAAAAAGGTATCGTATTGGGACGAAAGTCGTGGGTTCGAATCCCGCTCATGACACTAAATTTTTCATTTCAAAAGGGAGATTAATTGAAAGAAGTAATTTGGTCCATCAGACCACTAAATAAAATGGATGTTTCTGAAAATATTGATTTAACATTATTTAAACCAGGTTTGTTAATAGCAAACGGCCAATATTTACATTTTGTAACCAATTCCTATAATTTGGTCTTTTCTTATCGTCTTCATCAGTTTTGAAGAGTTTCCTGAATGCTGATGGCCTTGGAAAGATGGTTTTGACAGGGATATGTTTTATGGCGGGAGTCAGCCCGAAAGTTTAACACGGAAGTTGTTACCACGCCCGTGCGTCGGTGCATTAAACAGTGCAAGGATACGCGAGAACGAACTGGTGGGCAGGTGTTTTTAAAGTCGCGACGTGATTAATTCTTATGACGCGAAGCAATTGACGTTGACGCGACGCGATTAACGCGTGTGACGCGACGCGATTGATTCTTGTGACGCGACACGATTGATTCTTATGACGCGACGTGATTGACGCTGGCGCGACGCGATTGATTCTTGTGACGCGACACTTATAAGGCTTATTACCCTGCGCGATTGACGCTTATGACACGACGCGATTGACGCGTGTGACACGACGCGATTAATTCTTATGGCGCGAAGCGATTGACGCTTATGACGCGACGCGATTGATTCTTGTGACGCGACGCGATTAATTCTTATGACGCGATTGACGCGACGCTCATGACGCCTGTAACGCGACGCGATTGATTCTTGTGACGCGACACGATTGATTCTTATGACGCGACACTTATAAGGCTTATTACGCTATGCGATTGACGCTTATGACACGACGCGATTGACGCGTGTGACGCGACGCGATTAATTCTTATGACGCGATTGACGCGACGCTCATGACGCCTGTAATGAGCTTCCAAATAAAAACCATCCTCAAATTAATAAATAAGCGTTCTCTGATAATTTGCGAGTGTGTTTAAATAGCGATCATAAGACATATTCATGTACAGGTGTATCTGCATGCAGTGTAGATACTCGTTAGTAGTTAGTAGTTTCAACCCGTTTTCATTGTTCTTGGTCTTTTGATGGGAGCTTATCGTATTTGAAAAAAAATCTTAACCACTTATCCAAATTGATGTAAATAGTCGAATGTACAATTGATATATCCCGCACGATTTTCTTGTATGGCGTGAGTGTTGGTCTTCAGTGCCGTGCTTGAATTTTGTACCGTCAATCTGATGTATTTTCCTTCTATACTTTTTAATTTTACTTATTTATTTTGTAATACATTACAAATAGGTAACATGTAACGATGTGCAAGGTAAATCTAAAATAAAAACAACGGATCGAGGTCACAATAGCTAAAGTGATAGCTGCTTATCTAGCCGAAGATCGTGAGTTCGAATCCCCCACGTGACACTGACGTTTTTTATCTCAACTTTTAACTCACTTTAAAACCAAGAGTAAAGAAAATATCCATTGGTTTTAATTCAATTATACTAAAAATAGTTCCTAGGAGATCTCTTATTATCTCTTCAGACATCAGGCCACAAGGTTTCTGGTGTGCTGCCTTACAGTTGGGAGGGTTTGGTGAAATTTGCAGTAACAGGAATGGATTTCATCTTGAATGAAAGGGATATGGGAGTATGTTTATGTACTAAACAGTTTTGTGTATGCCACAATCTCTCCATTTTGTTTTTAAATTTTTTTTTAAATTGAATGTTTTTATTTTATCAAGGGTAATGGTTAATTTGTATTGAATGTGGTACATTTCTTGTCTGTTTTAGAAGTTTATTTATTTTTTTTTATTATGATGGTTTTGTTTTATAATTAATTGTGTCAAGGGTTTAGCAGTCGTAAGCTGTATTTTGCTAATTCTTATTTAGATTGTTTCAATACTTTAAGTCAGAATGTATGATGGAAGTTTAACGATAAATCTACAAATTTAATTCTTGTTTGGAAAAATAACTTTCAAAAATTTTATGTGTTAAAAATTTTATTGATAGTATCATGTTTATTTTGAAACACTGATCAACATTATGCTGCCAGAAGTTGCCTACTTTGAATTATTTTGGTCGATCCCGCTGTCTCTTGTAACCAAATGGTGGATTGGGCAAGGCTGTTATTGTGCGTGCTTTGAGCAGCGGAGTACACTTTGTACTCCATCAAAAACCTGTACGGGACTAGATACGCCCCACTGTCTGCGTTCTCGTTGAGGTCCATTTCCGGAAGTTCTCCAAGCTTGGCCAAATAAGCCTCGGGAAACATATCCGGTGGAGCTTCTTCTGACAGACACCACAGTTGGAAATCGACCCTAAATATAATTCAGTTTATGAGTATTGATTTTTTTTTTTTTTTTTTTTTTAACTTAATATAGCAGGTCATTTCAAACCTTGTTCCAACCCAGTTGTCTGAATCGAGATTCATTTGTTCCATCCTTTTATCGATATAGCGCAGAACTTTCATTTCTCCTTTTCGCACTTCTTTGACTTCTTCCCTAACATTGACTTTCGGCGGTCCAGATATGTAAACGTTTTTGGCGTCGAGAAGAGGCCATCCTGGATACTGTCGTCTTCCCATGGCCAATGCTCTGTCCATGCATATCTATAAAACAGGCAATTTGATACTTAAGTTTTTTTACATAAAAAAAAAATTAATTGCTGTTTTCTAACTCACCCAACGTAAACGGAGTGTATGAAATAAATTACCCCATCGTATTGTTTCACAGATGTACGAGGCGAGTGCTCGTCTCGCCTCATTCTGTGGCATTTGCTGAAGGCCTAGTGGTGGTGGAACAACAGTATTGCTGAAGTCTACAATTTCAAAATTACTAGAAAATATTTAAAAATTATTTTTTTTTAATAATTTCATAATATAAATAACGTATGCTCGATGAAAAAAAAATTTACCCACTGATGTAGCATCTTGAATCTTTATATTTTGGAGTTTGTTCGTACGATATACGAACACAAGAATTGGAGCAGAGTGAACAATTTAAAAATTTCAGTATCAATAATCCCATGTGGTCCTACAACATTTCATATTTATCACAATTACATTTTAAAAACAGTCACAAATTTCTTTCACCTTTTCCATATCCCATGTATGTACAAAGAAATAACTTAATAATTCAGAGTTAATCGTTCTTAGTTCATTCATAAGTGATGAAACATTGTCATCTTTAATGTTAATAGAACTATTTTCCGATCCTTTTAATAATCTCTGAAATTCCTGCAGGCTTTTCACAGCTTTGAACACAAGCGTGCTTTGGCTTAAAGAATTCTCTTCAAAATATATCGTGCAAATAATGTTGTACTCGGATTTCATTATCTGAAAGAAGAAAAACAAAATTGAGCGTTGGATTAGAACAGAAAATTTAAAGCTGGCAGGTTTGCCACTTCGAATTATTCTACCTGAAGTAAAATACCTGAAGAAACGTGAAATTGGCAACTTCTTTCATCTCTGCTTGAAGTGATCTAGGGTCTCCCGCCGATGCTGATATCCTTGTCTTTGTCGCATTCAGCTGTGATTCTATCATAGGTGCTAACTTTCGAAATTCCTTCCTCATGACCCTATAGGCGATTGTAGCAAATTTTGTACTTATCTTGCTTACTGAAGTGACAACCTGGAAAAATTTAATTTAAAATGAATTTTGAGTATTATAAACATTTATTATAAGCAATTCTAACTCCTGAATTTGAAAAAAAAAAATCCAGTTTGATTGATTCTCATTATGCTTTGTCTGTAACAGATGAACTGTTGACAGAACAACCAACAAGAATTGACAGACCAAAACGATTAAAGACAATCAAAAAAAAATTTTTTTTTTTTTTTTTTTTGTGCTGAACTCGTAAACACTGATTAACTAGATCCATATAATCTCACTAATTTCTCAGTGAAGATGAAATGCATATAAAAGAAAAATGAGAAAAAGAAATGAGCGAGATAGATGGACCCGGTAAGATGATGAAAAAATGGCCAAAAAGTGGGTTCATCCACTTTCAGACCAACGGAACCTCATTAACATTATGACAATGTTTCAAAAAAAGAAAATTGGTTTTACTACCTCATCTGGGTCCAGTTCAGCAACTATTTGTTCGAGAATCTCAATTGGCAATTCTGCCAAATTAACCCTGACCACGACCATTTTTAAATTTTATGTTTTTTTTTTTCTTTTTATATGTAAACTGTAAATTTTTTTTTTTTTTTAGTTCGAAAGTTAAATGGGTTTGGATGTTTTTTCGTTACTATAGTTACATTAATAATGTAAAGGGTAAAATTAACCAGTTGTGAAAAAAAGTATAAATATGGTTAATTTGTAAATTAATTTTTAAAAAATCATATTTTGGTCAACCTGGATTTTTTTCTTATAAAAAAAATGACAAAATAAAGCATCGACTACATTTTGACACTATTTATGATTTAAGGGATTTTCAGAAATAATCTAAATGTATTGTTCCCCATTTTTAACCCAATCACTCTTTTCCAATCATTTCTCCTTGACAGTTTAACATAATTGTTTGATTTTTTCGTATATTCTGCGCAGTGATGCACCAGCGATTTGGTCATTACTGATCATTTTAGTCTGACTATTCTCACAGTG
>CM077107.1:6947876-6970843 GCA_039619505.1 Cimex hemipterus | reverse complement strand
CAGTGATGCACCTGCGATTTGATTATTACTGATCATTTTAGTCTGACTATTCTCACAGTGCAAAAATGGGTAATGGCCAAATTACAAGTTAAACAAAATATCCATAATAAATGTTATTACTATTAGCTATTTGTTTATAAAAATAGAAAAAAATGGATTTTCACAAAATGGTGAAATGGTCATTGGTGGGGGTGTTAAAAGCATAAATAAATAATATATTTAATATGATAATCTGAAGTTAATTTGCACCAAACAAAATTCATGTAAGAAATAACAAATTTTTTTGTTAAATTGTAAATATAACATAAATTATATTAAGCTCGTATCGTAGCTGTAGACTTAGCATTTAACAATCTATTGGGTGTTGTGTTGGGTGATACATTTTTCATACAGTAATAAATTGAAAAGCCATGTGCTCTACCAGGATTCTAACCCAAAACTGCTAGTAGCAAGGCAATGCAAATGGACACTTGAACATTAATGTTCTTTGCGTTTACAGTAATTGGACAGAACACCAAATTATTCAAGTACTGAAAATTTCTTCACCAGGGATAATCAGTCTGCCGAATGTTTCAATGTGATATCACTAACTGTAGTACAAGGAGCCATGAAGCTATAAATTGAATCTGCACTACTTCAACTGACTTACAATATTCTAAATTGTGAGGATCAATTGTATGACAAAACTAACCTAAACATAATAATGTGCCTTTTTGTCTCTTGAGCCCTCAAGATATCTTCTTAAAGAGGTTTTATAGGAAAAAGGATTTAATCAAATATGGTTCAGTTTAAGGGTTGATGCCCCTTGTTTACACTAAGTTATTGCTCAGCATGCAGTCTTCATATGATGGAGAACCATTGTTAAAGTAGGTCGTAGGTCTTGGAGGCGGTAGATTGCTGGCCTTCTTCTGCTAAAGGGCTTCTCTGGAAGACAACCAGTCTCTTGTGACAAGTGTTATCAGACCTCCACCTACCTGACACCAGATTTTGATTCATTCTATCGATTTGACTGGCTCTGGTGTCTGGTACTAGTCTTACGCCCTGGCCTCACATTACAAACCTAGAGCAATAAGACCTTTCTGTTGAGGCTGTATGTATTACCTCAGTGGCAAAAACCTTAGAGCCTTGGAGATTTTTTTTATAGGTTAGGTTGATAGGGTTGATGCTTTTGCTTTGCAAACCATAGCATAAAAAAAAATCAAAATTCAAATTAATGCAAGGGTGTTTTCCAACTGGATAAATAGGTTCAGTAAAGAATACAACTGGATTAAAAAAAAAAAAATTTCAGACAACCCAGACTGCTCTACACTTACTGTAGTACAAACATCTTTGTCTTCGTTTTATGATGTTTGAATTGTACAAATTATGCTTGGTCAAAGAGGCTTGGCTTTCTGATAACATCGTAAATCCTATCTTTGCTGGTGTAAGCAGATGACGTCGCGGAGGCCGAATTATCTCCCAATATTCGCTTTCTTTTTATAAGCGACAAGAGATAAGTCGGTGTAAGTGCATCGCTACTTATTTTTGTGTAGGGGAAGGTAAGGTTCTAGAATACAATAAATCAGAGTCAGGATTCAGAGACATTAATTGAACAAAACTCCTTCTCTTAACAATACTCTAATTGCTAATATTAATTTATCTATTAGTCAGCCACAACTCTGCATCTGGGATGAGTCTATTAACAACGGGACTTACCCCACATGATACTCGCCATGATCCAAGTCCACAGCATCTCTTGTCTCGACCTCTGGCTTGGCACGATGGGTAGACACGGGTGGTCCTCGCTGGCTCTTTTTGGCTGCATCTCCTTGGTGTATCCCAGGCAGAGGGTGGCTGCTTCTGTCCCGATCCTGGGATCTGATGCCGACTGACTGGGGGTGAACCTCTTATCCTTCACTCCTTTTGGTTTTCCAGTCATCTCTTTTTATACCGGGTCTCTCCCAGAGTAGGGGCGAAAAGGAAACTCCAAAGGTCGGGGGGAGTTCTCCCGACCCTGCTGGGCCGACAAAGACGGCGGTATTGTACAGATTTGACGTGCTCCCAATTTACGATATCCCGCTTTTCTTACTGAAATGGCTACCTGGGTAGCCATTTCCCAGCCAGATGTGCCAGGTGTCTCGTTCTTCCCGACTGGGTCTGCTTCACATTTAGACGTTCTTACCTAGCTGGCTACCTGCATAACCATTTCTTGGTTAGATTCGCCAGATGTGTCACGTCGTGCCGGTCTGGGTCTGCCTCTTCAAAGAACCCCTTTGTCGGTTTTCCTTGTTTACTCTTATTTTGCAGTTTAACTAAGATGGGGCCGGCTTACACTGGCTATGGTTTAACCTTGGCTATGGAAACCCCAGGCCACACCTTAATTCTTGTTTAATGATGAGGGCATAAAGAAAAATTTTGCTGATCTGATTGACAACCATAAGCTCTAGTAAAGTCCCGTCATTTCTAAACTTTCCTATATCTTTCCAAAATTTTATTATTCTTATTTCTGCCTTGCGGAATTTACCCAGATAGTATTTTCTCAAAAGTAAAAGAAATATGTATCTTTAAGTCATAAGTAGTTGTCTTGATTATAAATAGTCACAATTCTTTATGCAACAAAAAAATTTGTTTTTTTTTAATACATATGTTTGTGTCTTTGTTTTTTCTTTGTTTTATAATGAAGGAAAATTGACCTTCATTCGTTGTCATTTTTAAAGTTTTTTTTTTTAAATATTAATTTTGCTTATTTTTTGAAGCAGAAACATTTGTTGTACATTTTATTTTTAACCTAACAATTATGTAACCCATAAATGTTTTTAGTTTTAAAACAACATTTGTTAAGTTTAGTTAAGTTTTATTGATTAAAAAAAAAAACAATTCCTGTTCCAAAATTATTGTATTATACATTTTTTGAACTTTCGACTCCTTGCTTTTCGGCATTACTATTTGTTTTCAAGAAATTTGTAATGGATTGTGGCCAGCATATGTGCAGGTATCATTCTTATCCTGTTGTGACACAAGCAACATTCATAAGCCCTAAGACGTACAATTCCAATGCTGAAATATTTCTCCTTCCCGATACTGTCATGGAAATAATATTTAACCATTTGTCGTACACAGAGTTGTCCAGCATAAGATGCGTGTGCCGTTGGTTCTACTATGTTATCGGTTCAATGATGAATCAAAAATTCTTGTCGTTGAGAATGTCAATAGAACGTGAAATAGGGTACTTCAAGAGATCGAGAAGAAAAACAAATGATGGATACTTGAGAATCCTCCACATTCTTAAATCCGAAGTGAAAATGTTAGAAGCCAATTGTCTGGATTATATTATATCAAATATGTTTTTCTTTCATGGTGGCAAGATATTCGATTGTATCAATCAAATCATGACATTGAAAAATAATAGCGACAACTCGCACAATGTATCAGAACTGTTTGTTCTCATTGACAATTTTCTTGACAACTTCGATTCCATAATAGAGCCGGAAATAATAAAGCGTTCCATCCACCTTCCGTTTTCTTGGTTTGGTAAGAAAATCGTCGATACACTGGAATGCTACACAAACTTTGATTATCAGCTTGTCTTGAATCCACACATGGGCGAAAATCACTGCAAGCTTAATGGAACGTACGAAGCGATGGATATTTCAAGCCTTTCCTCACCACCCGTCCTGTCAGAAAGCCATGCAAATATCACGGACATGTTCTTACTTCTAAAGTACATAAGAAACCACATAAGATGGAATAATGTTTTGAATTACATTAACACCGTAAATAACAATTTTGAACTTTTTGAAAATAAAATGTGGTCCCAGAACACACCTGAATTAAGGATAATGTACAGCAGGGAAGCACAAAAAAACCCCGATCCTGCAAACCAACAGAGTCTGACAGTTTCCCTTGAACTGTTCTGTCACAAGGTACTCGCACCGCTCAAGTGCAGAGAGCATTTAGGCAGCCTGTACGTGCTCAGTTCAAATAAGAAGATGGGTGGTGGAGAATCTGTCATTCCGCTTGATACCATTCCACTAAAATCAAGTGACTATGAACTTAACGTGGGTATCGAAATGGTTTTCAAAGATAAGTTAGACGAAAGCAGATACAAAGTCATAACTATTCAAATTTGCCATGTTGATGATTGTTGCTACATCGCATCGAACACAGATTACATCAATTGAAATCTAAATAGTCAAAATTTTTGACTGCAAAAAATTAATAAAAATTTTAACAAAATGATTTGAACATTTAAGTAGTTTAATATAGTTGGTTGCATATGTGATAATAAATTAAAAAAATTCATGTTCGTAGTGTATTGTCTTCTGAGTATGAACAAAGCGCTTAATCTAAAAATAAAACACAATATAAAATTCACAATAAAAGCAAAGTTTATCATTTTTTATTCCTTCAATGGTAAAACTTCAGTTTTTTTTGTTTTGTTTTTTTGTTTTGTTTTTTCTAAAAACAAAAACATTGAATCACCTGATTTAACAAATATGAATAGAGGAATTTTGTATATCTTTTAGTAATTGCCTAAAGTCTGCTTGTCACAAGTAAATCAGATAAGATGCGGTTTTTGAGAAGTGAAAAAATGATAATGTGCAACATTTTAATAGACCCTTCGGCTGCATTCGATAGTGTCGCAAACCTAGGTGAAGTTGGTATTGTGCAGTTTCAGGATGTAAGTTTTCAGGGTAAACTGAAATGTTGCTATTGATAATCGCCCGAATACAAAGACAAATAACGATCTATAGGCCTGTAAAATTTATTTTTATAAAGTATTACAATATATACCAAACCCTAGCCAACACAAATATGTTTGTTTTGGTGTAGAGTCTTTCTAACCTAAAAATAAGGGCCTCTATTTTAAATATAACCAAAAAGAAAATCAATAGGAGTATTAGAGTGGTCTTATATGGGAAAAATGAATTAAATGTACAAATGGTTTAGTTTACGCTTCGGCGCCCTTGCTTAAAAGTTTATTGCTCGGCATGCAATGAAGGAAGACCATTGTTACGCTGGGCCATAGATATTGAAGGTGGCAGATTGCTGCTATCTTCTGCTGAGGAACTCCTATAGAAGATAACATTCAGACTACAGTATGGAGCCAAATGTTGACTCTGACTCATAAATGATAGTTTCTGGTGCAGGCCCATCTTATGTCATAGTACAGCCAGAAACAGCCTTGGGTTGCGAACCTTCAATGGCAAGACGTTGGATCCTTGCCGACGAGGCTGAGCATGTGATGGAGAGATCCCACTTTATAAATCTTGGGTAGCTCTTTTTGAAGCCAGGACCAGGGCATAGGACTCAAGCACTTGCTGGTGGGGTGCAATAATATCAAAAAAGTTAAAATTTAGTTATAAATTTACCTCTCAACTACTTTTAATCCATTATATGCACTGTAATTTTAAGAAATTTCACAATTAATATAAATTAAATAATGGTTTTATTATCTTTTTCCCCAAATCATTTTTAGTTAAACGAAGATCAGAATCCTCACCTCAGAAAATTCGCTGCCCAAATTAAAGCAATAGATGCTCTCGAACAGAAGTTAGATATACTAAATAAAATTTTAACACATAACAATATTAAAATTCCCAAATGTAAAAAACCGGTTGATGCTCCAACCGAAAGAGAAATTTTAGACCTTGCTGTAAGTCGAAACGAGCTTTTTAAACTTTTTATCTAGTTTTTCAGACTTTTATTTAATGTTGTAGAGCAGGAACATTGAGGATATGGACATCCTCCGTGTAAGTTTCTGATTTTATTTGACCCATTTGAAAAAGTATTACCTTTTTAGGATTATCTTTTTTTTTTTTTTTTAGAAAGTAACAGAGAGTATTTCTGAGGTAGCATCAGATGTCGAAAAAATTAAGGAAAATCTAGGATTAAATCAAGATTGCAGAAGTATTCTTCAACTCGCTCTGAAATTAATGAGTTCAGTAAGTTAAAATTGTTTTAGGGAATTCGTTTTTATTTAATTTTTTTAATTAAACTAGGGTTTGAATAAGGCGAATATTACTGCATCAACAGATGAGAGTGGCAGACAAGAGCCTTTTAAAGGAGAAAATATAATAACGTATATATTTAAGAAAATAATTTTTTTTTTTAAACTTAGTTTTAATTCAATACAATCTTTAGAATAATTGGAGGCATTATTTCAACTTCTCGTGCCTACACTTTTGAAACTGTCATTTCAAGAATATGCCGAGGAAATTTCATACTTCACACAGCTCCTAACTATCCTCCTAAAGAGCGTCATACTGTAAGTATTTATGAAATAAAATCGTCTATGTGGTCACTGAATAAATATTTAGGAACCGAGGACTGAATTTATTATATTTTGCCATGGATATGGGATTCCAAACAAAATCGAAAGCCTGAGCAAGTCTTACAAAGCAATTACTCTAAGAATCCCGAACGAAAGGTCAAAATGTATTGAACTTATAAAAGACTGTGAAAACCAAATACGTGACATCCAACAGGTAAGAATTTATCCGGAGCTTTAATTCGATTACGATAAATTTTTAATTGTGTTGCAGACATTGGCTAGTGTGTTGGACCAGCAAGAACAAGAATTGAAAGCAGTAGCAAAGCAGCACGATTGCTGGAATAAAAAACTCAAAAAAGCAAAAGCTATATATAATACACTCAACAGTATGGACACAGATACTAATAAAAGTATATACATAGCTCAATGTTGGGTACCAGAGAAAAAAGTTAATAAATTAAAAGAAGTTCTTAGAAAAAGTGTAAGTTCGTGTAAAATCTATTACAGTTAAAACTAAAACAATAATGAAATAGATCAATTTATTCGTATAAGCTTAACTTCATATGTACAGGATTGTTAAGATTTTGGCAGATCATACCTCAATCTTAACCATCCCGCCGTTGAAGTTATGCTCCAGGGGCTGTCAACATCGACTTCCTTTCAATCACCAATGCATGCAGTTTTTAAACCTATAAATTCTATAAAACTATAATCTAATTGAGGGTCGATGGGTTCTCACTATTCCATTGGCTCTCAACACTACACAATTTAGCTAATAGATACATTCACTTTCAATATACACAAAAGGAACAGAAAATAAAATATATAGCAGTACTATATGAAATATCGTTATTGCCTCCAAAAATGAGAATCTGAGCTCAAACACAATATTGGGTAACAATCCTTCACGCTCCCTATATGGAGCCAAGTACTGACACCCTTCAGTTAAGTGGGACATTGAACAACCTTGTCTAACCTATAAGTTCAGGGTGTCGAGACAAGGGAGCCAGAGCCTACATCATCTCTTATCACTCCTAACCCATACCAAGTCACTGATAATTCAACTTTGTAAGCAGTGGGAGCAATCAAAAAACAATGAAATTGAAGAAATACTAAAATATCATAACATTGAGCTTCAAAGATGTCAAATGTAAACTGTAAAACCTAACCTTACAGTAGTATTTTTAAAAAACAAATATCACATCATAACAAAAATTAGAAATTTAGGCACTAATGCATTTTTATCACTTTCAGGACAAAATTTTAAATTTCACCCTCCCAGGTAGCATTTTTTTGTATGCATTAGACCTGCCTTCAGCCATCCTGCTGGTTTTGCTCTCTTAAAGACAGCCAAATTATTAATAATTTAATCATCGGGCAAACAATAATAAAAACAAATCATACGATGAGTAAACCATTTTTAAAGTGGATTTTTTATTTTCTAGGAAGAAAAGGGTGATATGAAAACTATCGTCCAAATACAAGATACCGATGATATTCCTCCAACGTATTTTGAACAGAACAAATTTACACAAGCGTTTCAAAATATAATAGATGCTTATGGAGTGCCTAGTTACCAGGAAATAAATCCAAGTAAAAACTGACAAAATTTATCACACTTTTTTTTTAAAATAATTTATTTCATTCAATTTATTAACACTAGTGCCATTTGCTGTCATAACATTTCCTTTTCTGTTCGGAGTCATGTTTGGTGATATTGGACATGGGTTCCTCATGTTTTCTGCAGCATTGGCAGCTGTGTATTTTGAAAAGCCTTTAATAGAGAAAAACATCGATAACGAGGCAAGAGAATATTAGTAAATTTTTAATCAAATGAAACAAATAATAACAAGTCTACTGAAAAAAGCTTGTTTTCTAGATATGGACCATGCTGTTTGGTGGTCGCTACATCATTTTACTGATGGGCGCCTTTTCGATCTATGCTGGCTTTATGTATAACGACTGTTTTGGAAATGCCATTAATTTTAAATCTAGTTGGTCATCCAATTACAATCTTTCCACTGTACATACCAATCCGTCGTTGGAATTGAATCCAACGGTAGATTACAAAGGGACACCTTATCCTTTCGGTCTTGATCCGGCGTGGGTTGTAAGTATATAAAATATTAAAACATCGGAAGGAATATTTTAAATTTCTTCTAATACATCGTCTTTCCAGCTAGCTGTAAATAAGATCGATTTTCAAAACAGTTTTAAAATGAAAGCAGCTATCATATTTGGTATAATTCAAATGGAATTTGGTCTTTTTTTAAGTTTACTTAATGATCTGTAAGTGTCGTGTTTTTAAATCGCAAAATAAGAATTGAATCACTTACAACTATCTTAAGGTATTTCAAGGAGTACTTGAACATATATAGTGAGTTTTTACCAAGACTTATATTCTTTACAAACTTGTTCGGCTATCTTGTATTCTTAGTGTTTTACAAATGGTTAAACTATGGCCCTGGAAATGGTAATTACTTTCTCGATTGAATAGAAAAGGAAAATATTACACTAATTGTTTTACAGGAAATTTGTACAGCAGTGCTTGCGCTCCTTCTGTCCTCATCACTTTCATAAATATGATGCTGTTTAAAAAGTACGAGACTCTGCCAAATTGTGCACAGCAATTTTATCCAGGCCAGGTAATATTTTAAAAAATATTCAGAAATAATATAATAGAAATACTTCATTGTTTTATATTTTTATTTTGTTATTGTTCATTTTTAGTCTATTGTACAACCGCTACTGGTTTATGCTGCTGTACTCTGTCTGCCTTGGATGTTATTGTTGAAACCGACTATTTTATTAGTGAGACTTTCCAAGGCAAAGAAAGAGCCTAAATCAGCCAAAAGACAATCGGACGAAGGAGTGATGGACATTATTGTTACAGCAAGCATCCACACAATTGAATTTGCATTGGGATGCGTAAGCTACACAGCTTCATATCTCAGATTATGGGCGTTGTCTCTAGCACATTCTCGTAAGTTTATTTTCAATTCTGATTTATAACAACCTCAAATCCGCACAATGTACATAAATATACGTGAGTACGGAGTTGAGGTTATCGTTCTGACAGTCCACTGGCAATTTCGGTTTTCGAGATTCACAGTGCATTACAGGTAGACTTTGAGAATCACCCACCCTGGGTGTTGGCAGTCGGGGGCAGTCCTCAGCCTTATCTATCCAGCCACCGAGGTAGGTTCCCAGAAGCTATTAACAGCTGTGTCATTTCAACCATTAATGTAATCCGTTTCTCATTCACATTCTCAATCACCCCTCTTTTCTATTTATATACCATTTACTCAATTAATGAGGTTCGATATTCCTCCATACTTTCATATCGAGTGGCATTCCTATACACTATATTTAGAGCAAAGGGATTGCACCCTTCAATTAGGCGGGCCACATCTGACTTTTCTCTGCCTGCTTCGGCCCAGAATAAGTGTCCATGTGTCCACCTGGCAAGGCCTATTCTTAATCAGGTGAATGATGTTTATTCTCAATTTAGAATTTCTTTAAGTAAGGGTTTTAAGTATTGTTATTATATAAAAACTACTAATGACTAGAAAAACACTTTAATTTTTTTTAAAAATATTAGTATTTACATTTTAAAATAGTTTTAAAAGTTAACTCTCTGGTTTTTCATTTCTTTCATAATAATTTAAAGAATATTCTGTAGGGCCGACATAATCAATTGGTGCGCTTCCGCAGCAAACTTCCCCTTTGTAAAACACAGCAAACTGTCCTGGTGTAAGAGCCCTGACGGGCTTTTCCAAAATGACGTGAAGTTTGCCGTCTTCCAGTTTCATAACTGAACTACCCAACAAGTTATCGCGATGCTGAAATCTGAACTTGCAATGGAATATTTTGTTATTTTCTAGTTCAGAAGGCTCTGAGTTTATCCAATACGGTACGTGCGTAATAAACTGGCTGGAATGAAACAACTGATGACTATGACCCATTGCGACAAGTATATCTTGAGCATCTGTCTTTAATCCGACATAATACGGTTTCTTGGTGCCTGGAATGTTGCACCGTTGCCCAATGGTCAAACAGTGTTTGCCTAAATGTTTCCCTACTATTTTCCCTGAGTCGACATCTATCAAGTTGCTCTCTTTAGGCTTGATGTATTCAGAAATGAAGCTCTGAAAATTTCTACTGCCGATGAAGCAAATTCCCATCGACTCCTTCTTTTTGGCAATCCTCTCAAAATTGTTTTCAAAGGCTATTTTCTTCACTACAGATTTTAACATGGAGCCAAGTGGAAATATAGTCCTTTGAAGAACACCCTGAGGAATCTGGCTCAAGAAGAAAGTCTGATCTTTGCAGGAATCAACTGCTGTCAGCAAGTTAGCTCCCGACGGGTGGAAATTCTGCAAATCTTCACCAAAGGAATTCCTGGCGTAGTGGCCTGTAGCGACGGTATCGCAGCCCAGACGATTAAAAGCATAATCACTAAAATGCTTGAATTTAATGTTCTTGTTGCACAATATGTCTGGGTTCGGGGTCAGCCCTTTCTCGTAGTCGGCTATCAGCTCTGTGAACACTTCGTTCCAATACTCCTTGACGAAACTAACAACTTTAAATTGAATACCGAGTGTTTTACATATGCTCTCGGCGTCCTCGAGTTCTTTCTCGCCATCGCAAAAGCCCTGTTCGTCCACGATGTCCCAGTTTTTCATGAATACACCGATGAGTTCGACGCCTCTTTTCTTCAAAAGCAGACCGGCTACGGAGCTGTCCACACCTCCTGACACCCCTAAAGCCACCTTTTTGATGCCCTTTAGCACTTTCATCTCCCTTGTGCTGAATTAATTACATTATTAGGCTGGAAATGTTGGAAAAGCGTCGAATACGACCGACCAACCGCTCCTGACGTTCAGCAGTAGGTTGCACCTGCAGTCTGCACCCTTGCAGTAATAACCACGTGCCGGCAACGTGCTCCCCTCCATGATGACGTCTTGTACTCACGTCTCATTAAGTAGAAGAGACCAGTCCGACCGAATAAACAAAAAGCTCTTCAAATATCAATAATTTAATTGATTTTAATAAAATATAGAATGGTAACTGTAATTGACAATCCTCATCCACATTAGGAATAATTAAATCAGCAGTCATTCAGCCTTACTTACTTATTCGGTTTGAACAAAAAACAAGCTTACACTAGCATAATATAAACTAAAAACAATACAGCAATTTAATGCAATGCTATAGTAGACAGTGTGTTGTATAATACAGTTTCCTATCAACGAAACTTGAATGTGGCAGTCAGGTAGATGTCCTCTTCACTCATGCTCTTGATAGAGTCGACCACAATCTGGTTAAACTTAAATTTGTCTGGTTTACTTGCCGATATTTGCCCTGCATTTGTAATTACTAAACTAACCGTGAACAGGTCGTGAAGCCTATTCCAATTACATCTGGAGTGTACACAATTGGGTCCTTTATTATGGTGACCTTAAGTTTGCCCTTTTTGATGTACCAAATGCTGATAATTTGATTTTTTTTTCTTCCTTAAAATCAACACAAGACTCATTATCCATCAATTTATTGACACACTTAGTAAAAAATTTAGGGATGGTTAGGTTTGTTTGTTGAATTTGTTGGAAATTGGACGATTTGGCCGAGCCCCACAGCTCAATTCCTTAGGTCCAAATTGGTCTGATGGATGTTTTGTAAGGGGTTAGTTTGTTAATGCTTAGTATTGATTTTGGTCCAAGTAGGTGTCTGAATAGTCCCTATTGTTCCTATTTTTTGTTAAGTTCTTGCTGTTTGATTCATTGGCTTGGTTCGATGGTGGTATTATCTTGTTGCGAATATGCATTGATGGATAAGTTTGATGTATGAGTTGCTGGCTTTTTTGTTCATTTAACCTATCTGCCACAGATCACACGAGTCAGTAATGAGGTTCAGGTGTTGTTGAATTGCTTCTGTTGTTAAAATAGGATCATAGTGTGTTCATAAGATTGCAGCGTTGTCTGCGTAGATTGTGAGTTGTGTGTTTGGATGTGTGGGTTTGTGAGCAGTGAAGATGGTGTAGACTGTAGAGGATTGGGCCTAGGATTCTCGTGGAATGCCGGCTTTGATTGACATGATAGAAAATCAGTGTGATTCTCACTTTAAACCATTGATCCGAGAGGAAGGATTTCAGGATAAGTTAGTAGGAATGAGGTTATATACTAGGCCGAGGTGCCATACTTGGTCAAATGCTTCTGTAACATCCAGAAATACCAGTGAGCAGTATTGATTTTTCTACAGCCAAGGACAGCGTGTTGATTACTCTGAAGCACTGCTGAACAATGGAATGGAGAGGTCGAAACCTAAAATGATAGTTATGAATTAACGGTTCAGAGTCGAATATGGGAATTAGTCTTTTAAGGGAGGATGTTCAAAGATTTTGGATAAAATAGGAAGGAAGCTTATTGGTCCATAAGAGGATGGGAAACTCAGGGATTTGTGTGGTTTTGGTATTATTGGGTATGGGGTCGTTAAAGTTAGTTTCCACTGGACAGGAAAATAGGTTGTGCAAAATATTGCATTCTAAATAGATTTTTTTTTTTTTTGGTAGATTTCAAAGGATTTTAGGGATAATGAGATCATGGCAATCATCAATAAGTTTGATATTTGCAGCTGACTTCCATTTGTGAGCTCCTAATATTCCTGGGCTTTCCATTGGTATATTTGCATTGTTGGGTACACCATCGAGCCATCTAAGCATAGGCCTCTTTCTGCTTGTGCGTAGTTGTCTTGGCACTTTCCACCCCTTCATCCTCACAGTGTTACCTGCCCAGTTTATTCTTGATAACGTTTTACATTTACGACGTTCGCTTCTTTGCATAGATTCGTTCTTCTTCACGATTCTTTTGTACACCTTATTCCTTCTTCGTTTCTTTCAGTATTGGGTGGATGAGTGTTTTACAGTGTGTTCCCGGAGATTAAGATGCTTTTTATTTTGAAGGGCCAAAATAGTTCCTATTAGCAGCTCGCTTGATAATCTGAGAGAGATGTTGTTAAAGGAGTAAATTGGGAGTCAAGGTAGATAAATTTTTGTTTTGAATCTTTCAGTTTGCCACATCCTACTACATATACCTGGTCTTCTTGTTAATGGTAAGACCTATAGTTAAAGCTAAGTTAAAAATTTATTACTTGGTTTTGCTTTTAATAAGGTATTAAGAGCAAAATTAGGTAAAAAGTCTTTGAGTGTATTATAGATTTATATTTTTGTAAGCTATTATAAAAAGCTCTGCTGATAAGAGATCAGCAAAGTGCTTTCATTCAAAATTAATGCTAATATTTCTTCTTTTTTTTCAGAATTGTCTGAAGTACTTTGGAAAATGATATTAGTAAATTCCTACATGCTTGTCCCAGATATTGTAGGTTTAAATTACTTTTTGGTGTACATAATGTTTTTGGTTTGGTCTTTTCTTACCGTTGGTATACTTGTACTGATGGAAGGGTTGTCAGCATTTTTACACGCACTTCGGTTGCATTGGTAAGAAAATTTTAATTCTCCGATTTAGACAGAATATACATTGAACTTTCTACTCCGTTTTATTTTTCAGGATGGAATTTCAAAGCAAATACTATGCTGGTACAGGCTACCTTTTCGTTCCCTTTTCCTTTAAAGGAATAATTTATGATTAATAAGCGTGTTTTTATTGTATTTAAACATTTGCATTTAATTTGTAAAGTATGTAAATCGCAATAGTGTGCATTGTACAAACTGGTTATAAGAGATCATTGCATATTTGAAATTTTTACTATATTTTTTTGTGTGTAAGCCTAGGTTTATTAGCGCAAGAAAAGCAATTTATTTAATCTTTAAACATATTGAGACTCAATTCATCAGCATCAGAGTTTTATCAACGAATTGATGGAATGATAATGATGCTTAATATATAATTTTCTTCTTTTAATGCACGTCATATTTTGTACAAAACTTTGATCTAATGAAGATTGTTTATTAAATATGTCCACATATGTTTCCTTTTTTTATTTATAAATGTGCAGTTTATAAAATTAGTAATCCACCAAGGTTTTAACAATTTTTAGCATTACAGAATTAATTATTGTGTATAAATATATACTCATTTGAAAGAAATTAGAAGCAAAACACCCTAAAGAAGGGTTCAGAGAAAATATCAATTAGAAGAAAGCTTTATAACAAAAAGCACCAACTCTAAAACATGATGCCATAACCTTCTCCGAAGAAACTAACCTTACCAAAAGCTCAAGTACAGAAGTCATATAGACAACATATTACATAAAGCCAAAGCATTGGCCAGAGATTATACAGCCAAAATTGGGTAATAAACCCACATTGTCGTATTGACCTTTTGTCATACAGTAATCCCTTAACATTTGCGGGAGTTTGGTTCCTGAAAATTACCGTGAATGTTAAATTCGCAAATGTTGAGTCTATTTTCCTATGTTATAAGGAGGGTTACGTTCCATGACTGAAAAAATTGTGACGTTTTAAATCAAAAGAATTTATTTGAAATACATTTGAACAAAAACATTTCCTTATCTATGCACATTAAATTAACTTGTATTTTTAGACGTGTATGGAAGAAAATAGCTACTAATAGTTGGCTGTTTCACACAAAAATTCAGTCCTTTCAGCATTTCCACATAAGGAATGGAAGCGGCCTCAACATCCCTTTTAAATTGTAAACTTTGGTTCAATGATGGGTCATTTTCTTTTGAACAAGTTGGTCCCTCATCGTTAGAATTTCTCTGATGTTTTGCAGAAAAACTTGGGCCTGAGAGAAAATATTAAATGAATAGAAATGTTAAAAGTAAGTGCATGAGGAGTTTCACTTCAGAGGGTAAATGTACATGTGTGCATTTGTTTTTATTAAGCTATTCTTCGAACATGTGCCTGGAGCACCTCTGAATGGAAGGTTTGGGATCAGAGGAAAGCAAGGCAATCAGAAAAAAATTCAAGGAGGGTAGAGGGTTTAGTTTGAATGTGGTGTAGAGGAGATACAGGATGGGCCCGAGCACGTTGCCCTGTGGAACACCCATTCTCACAGGACAGTATCGCATAAGTCCAATCCTTGGTGAACTCTCGTTTACAAGAATGTCCAGATTCTGTATAAACAACAAACATGGAAAAAATATCCAAAATATTGTAAGGTAAGAGTCAGAATGTCAAAACCATGTAAACTGGCCAATTTATTTTCTTGTTCATAAACATTGACCATTTGTTAAATATGTGTGGAGCAGTCAGTCAAGCAGTGGTAGTTTAAAAAAAACACCTTTTTCATTTTTTGCTGACTTGTGGTGCTATTATTGTGGTGTCATATCAAGAATAGCGCCACACTTTATTCCCTGAAGACGGCCCAAAAATAGGTTGAAACGTATGTTTTTCTAAACTATCACATTGTTGACCACACCTCACAAATTCTAAGAAACGCATGATGAACAATTGACTACCATTTTAAAGAAATGTAATTTACCATGATCAACAGAAACAAACCCTTATCTGCTGAGCTTGAAAAATTTACTTAAAAAACAAAACAAAAAACAACGGCCTGCGTGGCTGATGTCCTAAAGTTTCAACCAACCCTTGAAAGTGTTTTATTATTTAATACGAATAGAAATAAATAATTTAACAATTTTTTAAAAAAGTTTCACATTTATATTTAATTTTTTAAAAATTTATACAATGTATGTATATGTACAAGAAATACTTTACAAAGAATAAATAAATTATTCAAGCAAAATTATTCCATGAAGAAGAGAAGTTATGATCTTGATCTATGCCGGCTGTGTTTTTTTGGTGTTCTACTTCTGGAATGTCGCCTTTTCGAACTCCTTTCTCTTTCTTCCCTTGATCTAGAACGTTTTGCTGATCTATGCTTTTTATGTTTCTTTTTAACAGATTTTTCAACAGGGCTTATCCTATCTTTCCTTTTGTGTTTACTACTTTTAGACCTGTGGTGTTCGTCTGATGATTGGGACGAGTGGCGTCTGTGGTGTTTTTTTCTCTTGGGCTTTACATCGTATTCGGAACTTGGTGATCGATTTCTCCTATAGTCTGCATCAGGAGAATGTCTTTGTTTCGATGTTCTTACTCTTTCAGGTGAATCAACAGACGAGTACGGACCGTTCTTCTCTGTCTTTGAATATCGGATATTTTCACCTTTATGAATTGCCGCCTTTTCATCTTGTTTTTCCATTTTCACATTCGATATCTGAGGTTTTATATCAGAAAACTCGTTAAATTTTTTCAAGTTCATAACTTTTGAGTTTTTATTGTATTCGGACTGGTTTACGAGATCGACCATGAACTCACTCAGAGATACGATGTCTCCCTGAAGGGCGAGTTTGACGAGAATTCTTCCTGGGAGATCACCGAAGCCTTCTACTTTTCCATATAAGTTGCTATGAGGTCCGGTTTTGACTTTGACAAATGCACCTTTTTTCATAACTAAATCCTGATTTTCGTTTTTGTTTTTCTGCCCGAGCATTGTTTTGTCTGCACCGAGGCCCATGCCCTTCGGTCTTAAAGGCGGCTGAACTGGCTGGACCACCTTTTCATTTAACCCGATGCCTTTCTTCTCATCCCAGCCCATACCTCTCAACATCGCCAGGCCAAAATCTGTTATAGGCATGTTGTTGTAATCATCCAGCGTCGGTTCTTTCTCACTCACAACACCGATTGAAGGTAAAGGTACTTTAGCATTTGCATTTATACTTTCTTCCGCGTTTTCCCCTTTTTGAAGGTCTTCCATGATCTCTTTAGCAGCCATTTCGTCGAGGGTGAGCGGCTTGGGTTCACCGTTCTCAACCGTCTCACCGTTCGCTTTAGGCTCTCCTTTATCATCTTTTTTAGCTTTTCTTGAATTCAATGTGTTGATTATGCTTTCTCTAAGTGTGCTGGCTACCTTCATCGGTATCACTGGAAGATCTTTTTTCTTCTCCTCCCCGTTGACCAACTTAATCGATTTGTTATCCAGGCATGCTATGAATTCCACCTGATTCTCTTCTTTTTCGAGTTTGGCAGTTTGGACCAGATTGGTCTTTTTATTGATTTTACTAAATCCGAAGGATATCTTCTTTGGCTCTTCTGCCATTCTGATTTTATTCAATAGTTTTTTTAAAATAAATTATTTATCCTGCTGCTAACGGGAACATGGAAAAACGCATTTACAAAGTACACTAAAACACTTTAAAAAAACAAAACAATCACAGAGCGTTAGTTTGTACGATTTAATAACCAACAGACAACACTAACACATAGGTTGCCCTGTTCTGCAAGTGTTACAGCCCATGCTGTACTCTGTAGCGCCTGTTACAATTCCCGTTTTTTTGCATTTTTCCCCCGAAAAAAAAAATACATACAAACCATAAAATATATACACATTTTTACATAAATTCTATATATAATAAAAATATTGACAAAAAAAAAGACGCGTTTCTAAAAAACTTGTAACTACATTCTCGAAAGCGCTATCGCACAAGCAAAGTTTATTTATAAAAAAATTAACGTTGAACTTTTTCTTTAAAATAAATTGTTTTCTAGCCAATGCAATTTTCATTTTAACTTTCCACATAATTTATACCATCAGGGATGCCTTATTAGATCCTTAAGGCTTATCTGATGGGTGGTTTGCTTTAATTTCTGCCTGAATGCATTTTTTGAAATCAATGATAGTCTCATGATAACCAAGATTTGCCAAAAATTTAATTCCAACTCCACTGCTTGTAAATTTTTCAGTTCATCCGAGTAATCGCTCACGCATTTTCAGTTTCAACTCCAAAAGAACTGACAGTGGATTTATTGATTCTGGAGTTTCACCGGCGTCCATCTTAGATACACTTCTATTTTTCATGTACATCTCTCCTATACTTACTTCCCTTTCACTCTATCTATAAGATGACGAAGAGATGAAGAAGAAACTGACAGTTATTCTTGCTGATCCTCCTCTCAGCATTAATAATTTTAATTGTGTATTAGATACATGTACTGTAGATACATAAAAGTACCTTTAAGTCTTAAATGATTGTTAGTTGAGGTGGTCTGGACACATTTGTGGGAAAGTGGAAAAAGGTTGCTCAATGAATTCTACCTAATTGGAGGATGTTTCTTGGCCGATGGACTGTTATTAAATTTGAGCTTGTAATGATCCATCATTCATTTTAAAAACTTGTACAGAACAACCCCCCCCCCAAAAAAAAAAAAAAAAAAAAAAAAATTCAGTCCTGTTCATAAATCGATTTATATGTTATTAAACATTTCGATGTTTTAGCTAACAATTCACCTATTTTGAGATTTGCTCTTCAGTATAATTGGAAATGACCAAATTACAGGTTCAACATACCATAAATCTCAAAAAGATTTTTATGAAAGTAGCAATTTTAATTTTAAATAAAAAACATTTATTGTAAAACCATTACCTGGAAAAAGTATTTTTTATCCCTTGAAATTTTCTTGCAGTCTGTCTGATGAGTTAATTTTTTTCTCTTTTATTTATTCATAAAAAAAAAAAAAAAAAAAAAATGTAGCAATTATTTTGGAACAGGCCTTTTTACTTCTATTTCAAGTAAATCTTCTGCAAGCATTATATCACAGATGAAATTTCTTTTATTACATTCTAGTTCAGCTTCTTTGTGTAGGATGTTAACGCTTGTCTTATCATCGCCCTGCATGTTAAAAAAAAATTAATAAACTCTTCGAAGTGCATTTTTAAATTTAGGTTATTACATCTTCTCCAGTGTCGCGTTTGTATCGTTGGCTGAAGTGAAAGAGTATTAATTTTTTTGCAGCGATGCTTTCGGCAAAAGAGACAGCCATGACAGGTGTAGAATGGCCGTGTTCGATGGCCTTGTCTTTCATACCTTCTTCCAATGTCGCTTCATGAACAAGAACATCACTGTTGCTGTTTAAAATTAAATAATTAACAAATAATAAATTGACATTAATTTATAAAACGAACAGAGCTATATCTTTAAGTGCCGATGAATCACAGGTGTCTCCAAGGATCGTGATGCGCCTACCAGGTTTTGGAGGGCCCAAGACTTCTTCGGGCATGATCTACAGTCCTATTAAGGATTTTATTATAAATACAAAATTAAAGGGCAGTATTTTTTACAGATGGTAGGATACAATTTTTCCACTAGGCAATGTGATCGGATGCCCGTCCTTGATTTGTTTGTAAAGAGGGCCAGGAGGAACGCCCTCGTTCTTAAGCTGGAGGACGTTCAAAGCCCCTGGCATCGGGCTTTCTTTTACAACATAGCCAAAGCAAGGAATCCGATGTACGAGGGGACCAGCATATACAGAAATATTGTTTTCCAGCATTCTAAAAAAACGTTTAAAAAATACCCCAGTGTATGAAGATCAACTTAGATCAATTTTTAATTATTAATGAACGAATTTTTTTCTCAACAAACTCACACATTCCACACCCCTTGCTTTTCATAGATTGTATCACCTAGCTCTTCTTGCGGATGAAGGGATCCGGTTGCAATTTGCCACTCTTGCGACTCGGGAGTGCCTTTAAAGTCACAAGGGACCAATTCATGAACCTACGAGGCAAACAAAAAGGCATTAATTTATACACCATACAAATATTCAATTTTCATACTTTGTACTGAAAGGGGAGAGGTGAAACTGACAATTTAAGACTCTCTCTCAGGTATCTCCTGAGACCCAAGGGACCGTAGACGTCCAGAATGAAAGGTTCCTTCTTGTCCTGCACCTGACATCCCAGCGTACAGACCAAACCCGGAAGGCCAAAAAGCTGTAAAAGCAATACGAAAACGAAATTTTCCTCTTACTATTCAATCTGGTAACTCGCTCACATGATCACCGTGCAAGTGTGTTATAAAGATCTTTTTGATTTTCCCCGGAAGGACTGAACTCTTCTGAATCTGCACCTGCGACCCTTCCCCGCAGTCGAATATCCAGACGTTACCATCTGCAAATTATGTTATGATCTATTAAGAATGTTGTTTATGCATGTTGGCCATTATTAGAGACCGTCGAGCCTGAGGGCAGTGCAGCTAACGCCCCTGTGTGCTGTAGGGTAGCAGGAAGCTGTCCCGAGGAAAATCAACTGCATTACTCAGCTGAAGTCTGAACAACTGGAGATTTTAGCATAAGCAGTACTTTCTCATGTAACACACGTGGCTGTCACAACAAGGAAACAATTGTGTAACCTCTGCTTTTTTTCTAGTTTTCGTTTAGATGATTGAATCAAGAGTTTTTCTGTTTTTATCCCCATTTTTATGTTATTTTTTCGGTCAATTGAAGTTTACGAGCTTAATTATTACGCCCAATAAACTCAGAATGATGTATTTTATGCAAAATATGTCGAAAAAGCCAGCCTGAATCAACAAAAGTAATTGTTTTTTTAACTGGTCGAAAAGCTGCTATTGATCTTTGTTGTAACAAAACAACAAAAAATATCAATAAAATAACTATTATATACTACACTGATGGACAAACTTAACGCACCACTCAATTTATTTAGTTTAAAATTAAATTCTTCTTTCTTGATTACTTACAGGTAATTAGCTTTCATAGTCAAAACAAACTGTTAATAATTCTTGTAATTTGTTTACTTTTTTACTGATTAATCCCATTTGCACTTTGCTACGACTTTCAGTTTAACTTTTTCCTTTGTTGATTTCATTTGATATAATATAATTTTCAATGTCTTCTGTAATGCATTTGACAGTATAAGGGCGCTGGCACATGGAGCGGTTTTGACCGAAGCGTTTACCTGCTAATTATAAAAAAGAAATACAATTACGTAGCTAAAAACAAAGGATATCAAGAAATATTTATCCATAGGTTGCTAGCAAACAGAAATAAAAAATTAAAAGAAGCAACAATTTGACTCAGCCACTCCACTAATTTGGTTTTATTTGCTTGCTATTTATTGGTGAAATTTCAGAACGACTAGGTAAAATTCTTAAATGAGAATGTTTTAGACAAATTTCACTTTCATTTAGAAACATTCTCTCAAAACTTAAAACATTGACAACGTCAAAAAGCGGGGGTTTACCAACTTAAGTGTAATGATTGCTATCTTATTACATAAGACAAAACGGCAGGAAAATTAAAACGATAGTTAAAGAACACTTGCTTGCATTGAACAAATTTTCTAAATTTAAGGTCCATATAAATGAATTCTAGTTTTAACAAAGGGAAGGAATTGGTTTGTGAAATTTGAATTTTAAAAATGTAAAATTAAACATGGAGGACAAGTGCATGAATAATATCATATATTTTGATTTACCTCCTATTTTAAACATGTACCAAAATAATATTCGTCATACAAATTAATTACAATTTTTTTTTTTTTTTTACTTCATTTATTTATATCTACAGCTGTACATGCATGATATACAACCAGCAGATTGGATTTCAGACTGTGTGTTTGGCATTATGGGCGTTATAGAGAAAGCTACCCACTGGCAGCCGCTCTGGATTAATGAAATGATATTAATCATTTAAGAGGTCTCTTATCCATATTCTTTTCAGACGTTTACGTGGTAATTGTGGGGAATGGAGTGATTGTATTTGTGTGTTGGTGTGATTTTGTAATTTACTATGAAAACGTCTGTAATATGTTTTGATGGATGAAAAAACTGTTGGGATTTGAAGATCTCTGTGAAGTGTATTATTGTTTACATAAAATGGGGCAGAAACAATTAGTCTTAAAATTTTGGATTGAAAACTTTGTAATCTTTGAATATTGGAATACTTGGCCGATCCATATACTTGGCACCCACACATCCAAATTACAAATTTAAAATTATTTTCTAACAGCATTTATTAGGATAATATTTGGTTCTGTAGTTAATGTTTTTCATATGTTCAAAATTGGGCAACATTAAATCAATGCTATGTAGCACTGGTGGTTGATCGGCGGTGGGTTCACAGTTCATGTTGAGAGATGTAACTCCTTCGACCTGATGATGAGCATAAGTAAGCAATATCTTTTAAAAAGATTTAAAAAAAAACAAAAAAAAAACACTCACCTCATCTTGATAATTTCTATTAACGTGGAATAAATCTGAAAACATTCTGTAAAAAAAATGTGCGACTAAAGGCAAAAATTAGTAACTCCTATTTAAAAAGGAAACTACTTAGTTTTTCGTGTTGTATAATTTATTCTTACTATTTAATTTTTTTCTTCGTATTTAATAATAATAAATGAGTAATATAAAACATCTTTTTGTGTTACGAAGAACTATTGGGTTGTCCGGAAAATAATGCAGGATTTTAAGTTTTCATTAAAAAAAAATCTATATAAAATATTCTGTTTACGTTTACAGGATTACTCATTTGTATGAATGTCAACACTTATTAATCCTCTTCCAAATGATATTGTTTGTTTACCTCTGTAGCATTCCGCTACTTGGAAATAATTCAGTCATCCTTATAATGTCAAAGCGAGAATTTCGTACGATTTTCTTTTACGAGTTTAAACTCGGCCGAAGCGGAGCCCAAACGGCTAGAAACATTAACCAAGTCTGGGGCGAGGGTTGTGTTAATGAGTGCACTGTGCAAAGGTGGTTTAAAAAATTTCGGGAGGGAGATTTCAGCCTTGAAGATGAAGAAGGTCGTGGAAGGCCTTCCTCTCTTAATGATGATGTTCTGCGATCAGTGGTGGAAGAAAACCCCAAAACAACTGTTCGAGAACTTGCAGAGCAACTCAAAGTCAGTAAAACGACCGTCGCTGACCACCTC
>CM077107.1:6892929-6940537 GCA_039619505.1 Cimex hemipterus | reverse complement strand
AGGTTCTGGCGATGGTTCGGGTTCTGCTGCAGGTTCTGGCGATGGTTCGGGTTCTGCTGCAGGTTCTGGCGATGGTTCGGGTTCTGCTGCCGGTTCTGGGGAGGGTTCAGGCTCTGCAGAAGGTTCAGGTTCCGCTGCAGGTTCTGGTGTGGGTTCAGGTTCTGCAGCTGGTTCTGGTGTGGGTTCAGGTTCTGCAGCTGGTTCCGGTGAAGGTTCAGGCTCTGCAGAAGGTTCCGGTGAAGGTTCAGGCTCTGCAGAAGGTTCCGGCTCTGCAGAAGGTTCCGGTTCAGCTGTTGGTTCTGGCGAAGGCTCAGGATGAGGTAATTCAGGCACAAAAGTTTGTACATCTGTAATAACATTTACAGTGTTTACTGCTTTGCTTTAAAATTTATCTCTCAAGGAAAAGGGAACTCACCTTCTGTGCATGTTTTTTTATCTTCACTCAAGCTGAAATTATCTGGGCACTGGCAAGTAAAATCAAGCGTATTCTGATTGAACAAACACTGGTGAGAACACCCGTAGTTATTTTTTTGACATTCATTCTCCACTCCTAAAAGTTAATAAAATGAGTTGGAGTAAAGCCCACTATTGTTAAAACGTGCTCACTGTGGGATTTTAAGGATGAAATGGGGATTCTGTAGTTGTATATGTGCCCTTTGTTGCTGACCAGATGGGATTCTAGTCTAGCCTGCAAACTTTCCGCGTCAATGGGATCGCTGGCCTCTGCATCCTTGAACGCCCAACCGACTCTGTACGCGACAATCACACTTCCGGGCCTGCAAACCAAAAAAATTAAGAACCATGGAAAAGTCGGACGAACTTTATCAACCTTACTTGAAGGACATGACTTTCACATTTAAATCCTGATTTCCCTTTAATATTTCTGATTGGTCGAATAGAACTGCTTTCAACTATATTT
Source organism: Cimex hemipterus (assembly GCA_039619505.1). Lineage (NCBI taxonomy): Eukaryota > Metazoa > Arthropoda > Insecta > Hemiptera > Cimicidae > Cimex > Cimex hemipterus. The sequence goes on along the minus strand of CM077107.1, from coordinate 6,939,618 downwards.
GACAATCAATAAAAAATAAGGTGTTAAATGTTTTATTTTTATATGATAATTTTATGAAAGTGTTTATAAAATAAAAACATACCTCGTTTTCTAATGACGCAGCAAGGAGTTTGAATTCTGTGTTGTTGTCCTGTGACAGCTCGTGCGAATATCCTAAATTGTCGATAGTGAGTTCACCTTCGATGACTCTGGACACTGGAAATTTAAGAAGCAGAAATTAAATCTACGTTTTCTCCTCGTATCTGTTTATACTTTCTCATAATTCTGAATGTCTTTGAAATTTTAAAGGAACTATTTCCAAATCGTATGACACTAAAAATGGAATATTTTACTGGTTTTTACCGAACGTCTCTGAAACGTCAGTCGTGGGCTTAGGAGGTAAGACAGTGGACCGTGGCGGCGGCGATGGTGCGACTCCTCCGAAGCCTGCTCCTTGGAACTTGTTCTTGAACGTCCTGCTCTCTCCAGGTTCGTTCGATTCTTGAGACAGCGTTATTCCTGCATGGGAGACGGCGATTATTTAACGAAACAAATTCGGTAAAAGACGAAATACTTACCGACGAATATGGCAACAGCGACTGCTAATACTAATACACCTAAAACTCCCCAGCAACATTTCTTCTTCCCACCACCTATACTTCTTCTCTTATCTTGTGTTACGTATAATTTTTCTCCCCTAAAAAAGTCCATATTCCAAATTGTCATGTTTAGTTTGTATTGTATATAAAAAGATCGAAATAGTTACCTCATGTATTTCTTGTGTTGGTTAACAGGAACGAAATACTCGTCGTATGGGTCGCCGATGTCGAGTTCGGTCGACTCTTTTTTGACGGGTATGCCGTTGTTGTAAGGCTGCAAGTTGACCAGCTCGAGGTTGACGGCTTCGGCGATCTCGGCGGCTTTGGTGTTGCCGTTCTGTGCCTTGTCCGCATTCCCGTTGGTTTTCTCCTGGTTCAGCCTTTCAGTGCCATTCGGGTACTTGGATGCTGCGGGCGGTGTCTCGGCTTCTTGGTCCGCCGACTTGGGCGTCTCCGCCCTGTTCTCTGTGTCCTCGAAGCCCGCATTGACTTGTCCGTTTCCGGGTATTTCTAGATTAGGAATATGTTAATCTTCGTCGGTACGATTGTGAAGCGCGTCCTACTGACCTATTGTGGTGGATGTGTTGAGCTGCGGGTCGTCAGCCATGGTGCCTTCGCTCATCTTTCTTGTTTCCCGATCATTGGCCAATTTATTTCATTCAGTACGACTCCTTATCTGAAAATAAAAAAAGTGGTAATTAAAAAATCAAAGAAAACAAACTGCATATTGCAAGTTGGCAGTTTAATAAATAATTGTGTGTTTTGGCTTGTTTCGTAATTTGCTCAAGTCGTGATGAACGGTCAAGAATGAGGTACTTTTAGAAAAACACCCTTTTAATTCTTTTGCCGATGTTTCGACCTTTATTGGGATCATCTTCAGGGCATCAAGTGTAGTGCTATTATTGTGGTGCCATATTAGTGTGTGTATGAAAGTCCCATCGTAATACTTCCATACAACATCAATATGACACCACAAGAATAGCACCACACTTTATGTCCTGTAGATGACTCGAATAAAGGTCGAAACGCAGCAAAAAATTGAAAAAGGTGTTTTTCTTAATTAATAAATAAAGCTTAAAACTTAAGTTACGTGCCTACAAGCAAAAAAAAGGATCAATAGCTGTGCTAACGTAAATTTTTTTTAAATCTCTAGTTGGTCTGTATTGAAAATACAATGAGATTCTATGATATTGAATTAGATTAAAAACGGAGATTAAGTTGACCCATGGGACCTTTGGCTTTGTTATAGCTGTTTGATATTTCTTCCTCGGCTCTATACAGAAAATAAGTAGGTGTTTGACATGTATGAAATGAAAGCATAAAAACATCGATGGTTTGTTTACCAATGAATCTGAAAACCAACAACCATAGTTGCACATTAGCTATAGCAACGCTACTTAACAGCATGAACTCATCGCACACTCAACAACCATGGGGGCTGACAGCTGTCCGAAGTCCAATCCTTGCTCATCAGCTATAATATTTGTCCGGCTCATACCGAGCACTGCACATAGCCGACTCGTGAATTCACGGCGTTAAGCAGCTCCTCAAAAGAACACCTTCTTCACAAATCTTGATTGGCGTTGGTAGTCAATCGTTCTTGTTGGCAGTTGGTAGTAAGATAAAACTAAGTGGACCCATGTGGTGGTTGTGACCGTTTGTGATTTTCCACGTCGGACGAGACGAATCCGATCAGTAGCGTAAAACATTCTTCAGTCGCTAACACGTCGTTGAAAAACACTGTTCAACCCAGTCAGTGACACGCGGAACCGACGACGAGATTTGTTTATGCGTAGCCCACCGCTTGTCTTTCTTTCCACCCTGGCCCTTCGCACCCGGTGAACGAACCCTCTCAAAAATTATGACGTTTTTCTACATTTCTTCTTTTCTGTTTTCTCGGCTCATCAAAGTATACAATCGAGACGGCCTTTTCATGGGGCTTTGTCGCGGCACAATGAACTCGCCGTCTGACGGGGATAATTCGAAACCCCTCCGGGCGCAAACTCAATTACAGACTCTTTGTACCCGCCGGTCGACCTTTATAAAATAAACCTCATTTAGAACGTCGTGCGAGGAGGGGTGTTAATTAGAAAATTTCCCTCCCCGGGCCCGCTATCGGGAATCTCGGGTGCAACAATGTTCCGTTGCTTCATCGCTCATAACCCATTGTGAATTCACAGCAGTCATCCGTTACGAAACGGCTTTCTAGACGGCGATATGATGATGGGTCCGATGAGGCGAGCGACCGACCGAATCGAACCGAAGCCCAAAAACAGAGAATTATTACGAACGGGATACGCTATGATGTATCCATGGTCATCCTTTTATCATTTCGCCCACGCAAACCTTTTTTAATACTCATTAGTCATAACACACATAACATGAGTAAATCAGCTGAAAGTTCCCATGGCTTATATGAGGAAGTTATCACTCAATCCAATATTAAGCACATAGTACTACATACTACTTAAAAATTACTTGACCTCTATCTTTTATGGATTGTTAGATATAACTAGAGGAGCATCGTGATTGAAAAAGATAAATATAATTTAAAGTAGAAATCGAGTTCTTGCATAGTCTGGAGCGCATGGAATACTGAATTTTGTGAGGATAGTGATTCCTATACAGAAAGGATCATCGTTTATTTGTTGATAGTGTTGGTGAACATTCGAGCTTTCCATTGACTCTAGAGGTTAAGTATTCCTTTTGTCCAATTAATTTTAATATTTCGTTGTTCTATATTGTTCTGGCAAAGTTTGGCTTGTCGGTCCAGTAATATGAACAGCAGTTGGTGTCTTTTAGGGGGGATAGTCAAGTATGTCTCTCTCAATGCCGGTGTAAGGTATGTCGTGAGATATCCTATGCTGTGCAGGTAGTGATTGAAATATAGTCTTATCCTCCTATGGTGTGCAGGTAGTGATCGAAATATAGTCTAACAGACATAACCAACAAGCTAAGCTGACCTGGATGAAAGGAAACTGTTAGTTGTTCGTTATTTTCGTTATTTGCTGTTGAAATTAGCAAAACGATAACTAGTTTAGTAGTATCATGTTGCAGGGCATCACTGCTTGCCGTGTGAAAGGCGTTTCGACTTCACGCCATCTTCCGTAGCGGGTTCAAATCCGTTAAAAATCAAAATGTAAGAGATTTCTCCCTGGGGTCTGCGGAATGATGTACAGCCTCTGGTCTGTCTGCTGCTCGGATCATCATACAAAATGTCGTCTCCCAGACATAACAAATATTATAAGATGACCTAAAAGCTATCAAGATATTATCTAAAGATTAAAGGATTAAGGTTAAAATGAGTCTTTTTCGACCTTCGCAACAGTGGTTTATTATACCTCCATTATTATCTAGCCACTCATTAAGCTTAGTTTTTTTACCAGATAACGAAACTTTGTTAAGGATTCCCTTGTCTACCTTCATCCGGCGTTTTTCCTCGACCAAGAGTAAGAATCTCAGCTTGCATAAGCCTTCGTACTAACAGAGGACATATTCCGCTGTCTCTTCTTCTTTTTCGATATATATTTAGGCTCTGAGTATATACATAATCCTTAGCAGTTTGCAGTGCCGTCAGCAGTACAACTCCCAGTTGTTTTAGTTCTGCCATTAGTTTCTGCCATGGCCTTTTGATGGCTTGTGTTATTTCTTTTTGGCAGTTTGGAATGTCGCCAAAGGTTCAGGGCTAACAGTTGTCCTCTTCGAAATTTCTTGGCCAATTTATCGTTCTCTTCGTCGCCGTTCTGCCCTGCGCCTTGGTACCCAGGCAAAGGTGATTCTGTTGTTTTTCCAATGTCCCACGGGAAGATATTCTAATTGAGTGATATTCATAAACGGAATGGCAGCCGTCCACTACCAGCGACACAATAACCGTACTTTGTTCTTATATTGAAAGGCGAAGAAGATTTTGAAAAGAGAAAACGCGCCTGTCACCGGCGAGGATAGGCAGGCCAAGATGCCTCGATCAGATCAACCTTTTGAATGTAAGGGTTAATATAGACAGGGTTTAAAGTCACACCCACTGAAATGACTGTCAAGTTTGATTGCAGGAGAAAATACTAGGTTGTAAGTGAAGTGTAAAATTCTCATAAGCTTAAATAACAGCCAATATGCCATAGGTTATCAAATTCTTGCGAGAATACCAGAACAACTTAATTTAAGCACGGAGAAAGGCAGGGATGTATCTACTACTAGATGACATGGATGTAAGTAGAGTATCGAGTACGAAACGCAAACTGCATGGCATTAGGGACTGTTTCCAGTATTGTATTGGCGTTTTGAAATAAAAAAAGGTTCATTGTCACATAGGATCTCGAAATTTTGGCATATGTATGATCAAATTATTCAAACATCTTTTTAAGTTCAGGTTTTGTATGATTGGCACGGTTGCTTCGACTCCTTCAGCTAACATTTTCTACGCTCATATAAACGGAAGGTTGAAAAAACAATGGGAACGAAATCTTGAAAATATTTGAAAGTCATCCTAAGGGGAGAAAAGACTGTAGAAAGCCCAAGAAATCAGGACGTAGAGGGTGCGGTACCTTTCCTAGTTCGACTTTTAGAAGGGCCTCGACCCGCAGGCCGCCGGAATCCAGTTACAATCACTTTCTCGCGGCCTTGCATTACTTTACATGCTTAAAAAAAGAAAGGAAACAAACATACCCACACAGGACTTCATATTCTGAAGTGTTAAAGCAGAAGTTCATAATTTTCTCCGTTTAAAATGAAAGAGACAATCACCAACAATAATGAACAGGTAATGTAGTTAACTAGTTATAAATGTTTTTGTTTTTTAATTTCATTAATTCATAAACGCTTTTTCTGTCAATAATTGTCAATTAGCTTCAAACGTAATATTTTTCCAGTAGAAATTTACAAGAACGACCTCTTTTTTGCACAATTTGCTCGAATTCTTTTCTTCTTGTTCTCTTGTCATTTCAATATATGCTTTCATATACTCTTCTCCCTGGAAACACTTTTCCACTATGATTTTGGTTTTAAGTTTCAACTGTGCAATTATTTCAGTAAATTCGATGAACTTCACCTTCGAACTTTTTAAAGAAATTAATCTGTTTGGTGGGATATCACATCCAAACTTGTGCTTTTCTCCTTGGTCCAGCTTTTTCGGCTTTTTCAAGTCCGTCAGTGTTCTCGACGTGGGCGTCGGCCTTGGGACACCGTTTCGCCAAGACCTTCCGGGGCACGCGGTTGCAACCGCCTATCAAGATAAAGGCGTTTGTCTTTTTCACAAACAATTCTGTTTATTAATTTAGCCAACGTTACGTATCGACGCGGACCGTGGAAATACAGAGGATTAGCGGTACCTTCCCATCCCCGTGTGGCATCCGTCTCAGATTGGAAAGTTCACGGTTTAGTTTCAATAGTATGGGAACAGGAGTTTGTGAGAAAACGGCAAAAATCGAATCAGCTCCTTCAGGCTATGATGGAATAAGTTCACGACATACAACAAAATTTCATTTGTTGCTAAAACGCCGCTAAAGCGTAATAATCTTTTATCAAACTAAAAGTTCCACAAAGATCCGATGTTATTAATGATCAGAACGAGGATTAAAAACGCACGGTTGATCGGATAAAAGCTTGTTATAGTGTGATAATTGAAAATGAGATAAACAAAAAGAACGATTAAAACAAATCGAATTATTTACGTGACGGATTTGATTAGAACTTTACGACAGAGATGATAACGAGTAAGGGCTTTTACTTAACCTCTAATGACATGAACCTAAGCTACAATAGAGATTACCTAAACAGACAAATATGTCAAATTGTTAATGTGTTATTTCAAGTCCTCCGTCGGCGAAGTGCTAACTTGTTCACGAAGGATATTCATAGGTTTTTAAGTAAGTATTGTGATGAAGGATTAATTTTTGTAATGCCAAGATTACCAAAATGGCAGAGTAGATGGATTATCTGTTTAAAAGTGTATTAATGAAGTTGGATTTTATCCTGTTTTGGACATCTTTTTGGTAGTTACTACTCTCTTTTTTGGGTGGGCGGATTCTTTATAGGCATCTAACACTTGGAATGTAAGCCAAAGCCTTTTCTCTCTCTCTTTCTCTCTCTCTCCCTCTCTTTAACTGGATAGTTATGACTGTAGAGTTTTTTTATCCGTTACGGTGATACACGTACAAGGAAGGTTGAACTGCTGAGTTTTCAACTTTCAAAACTCAGTAGTGACACTCCAATGAAGGCAATCACTTTGGAAGATATCACGAGGATACCGTCGTTGAGTACCATCAATTGGGAAGAAAGCTTGACACTACGGAATGGGGTTATCAGTAAGTGAAGAGTGAAATTTGTTACATCGGTATTTTATTTCGTGGGAAACGTAAGGGATATGTAGGCGAAGAAGGCTAAAATGAATTACCAATACAACGATGGTTTTCGATAGGAAAGATTTGATTCCATAGGAGTAGGATTGCTTTGGATGAACTTCCAGTAATTCCGTATCTGTATGATCGTCTGTCTGAGAGTCGAGATATTTGTATAAGTACTTTTTTAAATCGGGCATTTCAAGTGAGGCGTTTGTCGATGTACAGTCCTAAGTAGCAGCCAACACAGTTTATCGGGGGAGTAGAAGAACACGGCTGAGGTATACTGGACGAAGGATTGCTCGTAAGGCGTAAGAACTAGTCTAGTTTGATGGTTACCTAGTCCCGGAAAAGAAACCCAAGAAATATAAAAAGTTACCATCCGAAAAACAAGAGTAAAAATAAATTAAGTCTTTTTAGTTTTATCCTCCACTTCTTTAGCCAAAGCTCAAGAACGTAAGGTTAGACAGTAGGAACGAACGGCAAGGATTGGATCTTTGTGAGTGGCAGGATTGCAGTGATTGCAAACGACTTTTCTTCTATGCGTGTCCCGCTTCTAGGCCCTTTAAAGGGCTTTGCAGGTAACGTTTCTACTTGCACTGACTAGTGGTCATGGCTCAAATTCCCCCGGATCTTAGCGGCAGTGACAGCAAATGTGAACAGGGAAGTATTGCGGTGGCTAGGGATGTCAGCCTATTAAGTAAAGGATTGGATCAAGAACACTTCCTTAGGGGACTCCTGCCCGGACAGGATGGGTGAATGAGTACATTCAGAATTAACTATCAGCAAGGCAGTATGAGGTAGAAGATTAAGTTTAAAAGCTAGTCAGAGCCGAATTCTTGTGCAACGTCGAGAAAGACAGCCGAGCAGTACTTATTTTCTAAAAGCTAACTTTGTCATTGCTGCATTTTTTTTTGCAATCTATGAGTTGGTACAGGTTCTCCTGGATGACTGGAAATTTTAACTTTTGATTACAACATCCCGTAAAATCGATTCTAGATTTTTGTTTTTAGGAAACTAGGGTATCATCTGGGTCAGAAAGGTGTCACAACCAAATCTAAAACACAGTCTCAAAAGGGTGAGGCTTAGGTTTTGGTTACTGAAAGTCTTTACGACCAAATAGTACAAACTCCAAAATGATAATGTCTAGAGTTCTTAAGGTTATTTACCAGATGAAAGTGTAGGATTAAGTACATTTCCTTGTGGGGAGGGTTCTCGTAACAATAGGACTAGTAACAGAGAACTGCCTGAAATTGAAAAACTTTTACGAAATAGCACTTACTCCCTGGCCAACACAAAACCGTGTCGAGTTCCGAAATATCACATTCGGGTCTCAAAACCTTTCGATTTGGCCCACCTAACACGATTAGCAATGTGGTGTTGTAAAGTCGAGGTCCGCAAACCCGCTTGACGCTTCTGTTATGCGGATTGCGACAAAAAGGGACCAGGGGAAAATTGAGTTATTGAACTGTCAATCAGCCTCAGCCGGATTACCATTTTTCATCGCTTCATTTTCCTTCTTCAAATTACGTTACTAGGGGAAGGTATTAATAAAAAGATATTTATGTAAGAACCCAGTATATAGTAAAGGATAGTATCAAAAATCTCATCTTTAGTTTTTATATTTTAGCCTGGTAGGGGCACCTTTTCCATTGGAAAATTCTTCGTGTCCCTGTCAGATTGGGATGCTTGGAAGGCAGAACGTTCAAAAAATCGTGCCGTATAAAATAATCCAAGTTGTTTAAATTTGGGGACGCCGATGGCCACTTTTGCGATAAGATCATTGCAGAACCTTAACCACTTTTCCGGCTTATGACCTGGAGCCTGAATCTTCTTAACCCAATATTCCCATCTGAACAGAGAATTACCAAGTAACCAGAAAAGTGAGTGCGATTTTTCATTTGTTATTGTTTAAATACCATTATTCAACTTTTCTATTTAAATTCGGTATTTACATCACGCAAGAGGATAATGCGTCAGTTTAGAAAGAAATTTCATGGCGTCAAACGATCATATTTGCGGTTCAAAATGAACTCCACCAAACTCAAATCATCACCTTTTGATTGGTGATTATTCGGTTTAACGGCAATTTGGTCACATCCAATAGTATGCGAGCTTCTGGTGTTAGTGTACAGATTTTCCTCGCTTGTAGACATCCGGTCAAAATACATCTATTCGTTGTGCCGTGAAAGCGATGAAAGGTAAATATTTAGATGGTGAAGCTTGTTACCTGTGGTCCATTTATGGATGAACCAATTTACTCAGCTCCCACGTCTTCCTAAATCGATGTAAGAGCGAATGGTTTTTTCGGCCTCATTCTCATTATTTGAAGAGCTGCCCTGGTACCACGATTAAATTCATAAAATCAGCACGCACGGCTTTTCTGGCTATCTGGTACAATACATATATAATGAACATCGACTACATGTTTAGTTCTTCCTTCGACTCAAATTAAAATAATGAAGTTTTGGCAATCTTTCAAGCTTTTTTGAAACTGTCAGTATATACTCTATCATAACTTGAGAAGAAAAAGAAGAACTTTTAACTGCCTGCGATAGGCATTCAAAGGAAAGCTCTGGTAGTATCCTCCCAGTGAAATTAATTACTTTTTGTATCCGTCGGCAAATTAGCATTTCCCTTGCCCTGACATCGCTGATTAATCCCCTTAAATTAAAATACCCAATGTATTTTTTCAATATTTTAATGGTTAATAATAATCAGCCCTTTTCTTCTGCTGTCTCGTTCCATTAGTGATTGGACACTTTCGAAAGTCATCGCTGTACGACTCTTAGCGGCATAAGAAAGTCTGTTATTAAGAAGGTGTCTTGTAATAAAATCGTCTGCTTTTTATAGCTTTTAACTAGTTGCACGTTGCTTTTTCTCCGAGCCCTTTCACCCCGTCAGGTCGTTGATAAAGTGAAAGCCCGGGATTAAAATAAGCAAAGGTAGATTGCTGCTTGTGTCTCCCCCGATGTATTTAATATAATATTATTAAGAGAAATTATATGAATATCTTTAAACATGTTGAAATACGGGGTTTTTCCGTTGAGCTTGTTGAAGCTTTTGGGGTAAATGGTCAACCGGTGTACTTAGGATGATTTATATAATGGATGATGGAACGAGACCGTAAAACGGACAGGCGGACAAGGTCTCGGATTGTTTTTAATGCCAGAGCGGAAAATCGCCTACACAGGCAGGAAGTGATTCTTCACACGGTCTGCAGATTGGGAAAATGCTGTCTGCGACAGAACGACGACCACCGATCTTCCCACTTGTGAAATAGCCTTGAGCATTTATCCCAAACTCATCCCCTTATCTTCCACATCGCCATTTGAATTGGAGGAAGCTACAAATAGGTTCGCTCAGTTGCAAAGTAAGGGAAGAACTACAAACTACTGTAGGTTTAATATCAAATTTTGCCGAATACCCTTATAGCAATATTGTTTTATATTTCTATTGTAATGATCAGTGTTAGGCGATAAAGATCCAGACCTTGCATCCAAAGCACCATGGAAATATTCACGATCTCAGCTAGCCGGGGTAAAACGCGCCCAGAGTGCCCGGATACCCCCCACCTGGTGATACTCCTCCATCAGGAGGTTGAAGTTTTGGTCTCATGTTACACGGAATTTAGTTCAATGGCGAGTTTGCTGTCGGACACGAACTTGGATGAACTCACTAAGGATCCATTTTAAGATGCATGGAATCGTTCCTTATGTTATCTTCTAGGCTTTCAATAAACACAAAGTGGAGGCCTATGACGTATTTTGCTTAGCGGTTTAAAATTTAATTGATGTTAATTGACTGTCGCTAATTTTCTATTTTCTTTTTTTGTATCTTCTGTACTACGTATCACCGATCTGGTGTATGATTTTTCTTCTGTCTTTTGTTCTTTTAACCCTATATTCCTCTCTCTTAACTTGAAAAATTTTCAGTATTAGAAGTATCGAACTGGATCAAGGTATGGTCTTGAAGAAGAAAGCAAATTTAGCTCCAAGATTTCGACCTTCTTTAAGGCCATCATCAGGGCAAAACAACCTTACAGATCTATATAGTAAATGATAGGGTTTGGTCTGCGAGTTGGCGAACTCATGTTGAACTGGCACACGGGCAGTACTGGGTCAACCCGCGAGTGAAGACAAACCCAGTAAGTGCCCGTGTGCCAGTCTATAGCTTGACATATTTAAGTTTATACAAGCCATTTCAAATTTCCTTGAATACCCATTCAGTCCCAACATTGCGAAGGACTGTGCAGCTGAAAAGTCAAGGCATTGTTGGTGCAAAGCTAAATGTCCTGTTTATGGCGGAGGGATCTGGAGTCTTGTGTACTCCAGTAATATTGATATATTGTTAAGAATTCTTTATCCTCTAGTGACTGGGAGTTTTTTTGGTGGATCTGGGTTATTTGGAAGAGTGGCGTTTAAACGATGTATCGAGGCGACCGAGTGTGTGTGCCTCTTGGTAGACAGAGTAGTTGGCTGTTGTCCGGGGACGGGAGTCGGCTGACTGTACATCGGTTGAAGAGACTCTGGTGCAGCAGTTGGCATAGTGCACTGGTTTGCCGGTAGTCAAGTCGGCTATGTTGAGAAGGCGAGTTCGAGGCTGACGCTGATAGTGCCTTTGCCATCGTTGTAGGTGCTTCATAAGTCTGACGTTGTATGAGTTAACGGGTCTACTGTTGTTGTCGGTTAGTGATTGGTGACCGCTGCAGAGCGGAAGGCGAGACCATTCCCGCACTGGTAGTGACACTTAACGTGGTAACCGTAGGTTGCCACTACAATCAGTAAGAAGTAAAAATAATTAGATAGCTTTCTACCTCGCAGAAGGAAAATGAGGAGTGTTTTAAAAGATAAAAGAGAGAGAAAAAAGCTGATATCATTTTAAATAATCATCAGTGTGGAAAACACGTCCGACTGTTCAGAGGTACGATAACATGTTCAGATTCACCTTTAACGTGTTAAGCTTGTCCAAAAGTTAGCACTGTTATATCAGAGGTTTTTTCCATAGTTGTGTAAATAACAGATTTAATGTTTTGTTTTTTTAGATCCCGCAGTTTATTTCTGGCTCTAATTTGGCCTGTCGAGGAGATAAGACCGAGTTAACGAAAAACAGACGTTTCAGGGCCGAGAAAATCTGATCGTCCACACTTTGCTCGTCTGTTCTCTGAATCCAAATGAAATCGCCATTATTTACCCATGGATTCCGTTCACTTTCGAACTTTCTTGGCTTTTTTCGTCGAACAATTGAAATCTTTCGACCCGGCTAATGACCGGGGGGCTGTTGTAGTCGAAACGTTGCGATACACGTAATTGGCCAACTCTTGTGGGATCCTTTTCTTAATTAAAATCCCATAATATGGGAATACGTTCCGACAGCCGAATCCTGGTTACGGATGACTTTCGATAACCGGGAACGTCTGCCTAAGCTGGTGCTAAATTCGCAGCCGCCTTTTTAAAGGAAAAAAGTGAAAAATGATCGTCTATGGTATATCATAGTGTTGATTTAGAAATTACAGACCCAACAGAATCAATTGATTTTAAAATTCCATAAGAGCTTTTACACAATAAAGTTCTCATGCCCTTGAAAATTGACAGGGTAAAGAAAGATTTTATCATTTCTGATTTTTTTTAAACAATGGGATTTTTGAGAATTTTATTAAAACGAAAGATGACCACGAAAACACATAGAAGAAACATATTTCTTGTATCCTAAAAGCAAATTAATGACGTTTATATCAGTAAAATTAAAAATTTAATTACGCTATGGGAAAAACACTGCCTAAAATCTAAATATGAGATATCCCAAAATTCATAATTTTACGGTCCAAAGGCTGAATGTTCATGAAAGCAGCCATGATAAAATTATGCTCATACTTGGACAGTTATTATCACATGTTTATTTTTAACACAGTAAATAATTACCATGTCGACCGAGCGCTTGTTGTTGTTCTTGTCACGCCGTTAGAATTCTTTGTTTGGTTCGAACAGTTTCAATTTATGGAGTGAAATATGTTTAGTTAACATCGACTCAATTCACACAGCATAGTTTACATTAATTAAAAGTTTAATTGGGGAAAGAAATTATGACATAATGAGAAAAATTGTTAGATCATTTTGTTCAGTCTATCCTATCGGTACTGTCTGTCAGTCGGGAATTTGTTCGGTTTGTGTTTAAAATTAAAGCCAGGGCTATAAATTCCGGTAGGTTTTTGATTGATTTGTTGTTTACAGAAATTGGTTGGGGTTGCCGGCTTGGATAATTGTTATCATGTCGTCAAACTCGATTTATCCAACTTTTAGCCTAGAATTTTCACAAATTTTAGTCGAATTTTGAAAAAAAAAGTTCCCTTTTCATTACTATCGAGGCCAGGAGATTTTTTTCTGAAATCAGCAGATTGATGAACTTGCTGCTTTGGGCTGTCAATTAGTAGGAATTGTTTTTTTTTTTTTGGTAAAAAATTAATGAAAATTACTTCATTGTTTCATTTTGTCAATTAATTAAGGAGTTTTGTTGAGATATAAAGTCAGTGCCACGAGCGTGATTCGAACCCTCGACTTTCGGCTAGAAACGCCGCTGCTCTCCACTTGAGCTATTGTCGGAATGTCGTGGGTTCGAATCCCGTTCATGATATTGACTTTTTATTTCAACAAAAAACTTAAATTAGCTGAAAGATATTAATCGGTCAAGCTGACCACGAAAACTAGTGAGTTTTATTTTGTGTTAATTTGATTATAATTCAAAGAAATTGGGCTGATGGATATGACATTTATTTTCAGAATTACACATTCCGTCTACTCAACTTTTATCGTTTGACCTCGAATCTACATAAATTTAGGTCGGTTCAAATTTTAGGGAGTCGTCTCGTTTAAGCCCTACATATATGGGATAATTCGGAAACCTTTTTACCCAGTTTCATTTGGTTTCTTTTGGAGATCAATGGTGTGACGGACCTGCAACCTTGCCATCCAGGTCCTCTATCCTCGATGTTCTGTAAGTTAAGAGAATTTGTTTGTTTTGGGGTAAAAATTAAAAAAAAAAGAAGTTAATACTGGCTGATGGAGTTGATACTTATTTTCAGTATTACACATTCCATCTACCCAAATTTCGTCGTTTGACCTACAATCCACATAAATCTAGGTCGTTTCAAATTTTACGGACTGGACTCGTTTACGCTCTACAAATATCTGATAATTCGGAAAAGTTTTCATCCAGTTTCATTTGGTTTCTTGGGGAGATCTATGGGGTGAGAGACATGTAACTTCGTCCAGGACCTCCTTTCCTCGATGTTCTGTAAGTTAAGAGAACTTATTTGTCTTTGGGTAAAAATTAAAAGTAGCCCGATAAATTTCTGTTGATTTGTGTTAATTTGTTAATTATTCAAAGAAATTTGTTGGCAGCCTGAGGTTATTTTCAGGGCATTAAACTCGTGACCATGTTACATTTGGCCCAGTCTTTTCATTAATTCAAATCGTTTCAAATCTATCGGGATCTCCTCGTGCAATAGTAAATGACGAAAAGAGGTAAAAAATGTAATTTTACTTTTGAGGTTAGGAGATTTCGTCTGATGAGCAGGATGGTGGAACTGTAGCTTGGACGTTTCTGATCATTCTGGTCCGCATATCGTCCTGTTTTTCATCTTTTAATCAGGAGGATTTGTTGTTAAAGACAGTGCATTATTCCGATTTGTTTCGTTTCATTTTAATTCGGCAGCAGATTCTCAAATTTGGGCTTGAATAAATTGAGGTCGTGTCAAACCTTTAGGAAAATTGGTAAATTTAAAAAAAAATCATTGCTTGGGAGGTCAGGATATCGTCTGATCAGCGAGGTGATGGATATTCAACTTGGGTCATTTAGGTTGATCATGGTCTACTATTTGGTATTTCGGGCGATTTTCACCATCTTACGTTGGTGTGGTTGACTTATCTAGATAAAGGCCAAAATGATCAGAAACCGAGCTGACTTGATCAGTAAGATAAATTAATTATAAACATCTAGTCTTCTTCCATTTAGGAAATTTTAAGGACAAGGAGGTTTTAGGCTAACATTCGGAAAAAAGCCCATTGTGTTGTAGGGATGGCTCCTTCCGGCTGTAAATCTCCAAAAGGCGCCGTCCTGGGGATGGTACCTCAGGTAAATCAGTTTTGCCGTTAAGGACTGAATGTGTATTTCATCGTAAGGCTAGGTCTGCCTTGGTTGCCGAGAAAATTGTTGAACGGTGAACTCAAGCGTGTCATATTCGTGTAAATAGAGTAAAAAATGTATGATATAGGTACTTATTCCGTTTGAAAAATGCTGGAAACGGTCTAGCCAAGAACCTCTGGAATTGAAGATTTACCTGAAAAAGCAAGGACAAAATATAATTATTGACTTACTACAAATAGAAAAATTGCAATAATTGGAATATTTGAAAAGGTCCCTAACGAATCTCTAGTTGCAGTGTTAGGTATATCAAGGTTTCAAAAAATTGACATTACAAAAACCTTACAAAGACAATACGAAATTTGTTTGTTATAATAATAAATTTAGTAATTTGTAACACACCTTAATCTATACGCCGATATTGACTCAAGAAGCTAACTTTTTCGAACAGTATGAGAGTAGGCTATGTCAAAGACCATCAAGTTCGTGTCATGTTATTAATGATATTTGACTGTGACTGAAGATGGATCGGATAACGATTTGTTGAAATCCCTTGATTGTTTTCATTAATTTACTTGGCTTTTGTTGTACCGTTATGATTTATGACTTTTGACCGACCCGAAGCGCAAGACAACAGTCCATTACACTCCTAACAACGGACGGTCCACATTTTTCCTATGTTGGTCTACTTAAATAGTCCGAAACGGAACTTAATGTTGACCCCCATGTTAATATATTATTTAGGTCGCTAATTTCACCGTAGAATATGCCGAGGTGTGTAGGTGCTAAAAAGGGGCGGACGGTGGATGAGACTGTTTTGCGTTGGCCGTTGATTGCGCAAGGGGGGAAAGTCACCTGTGTCCGGAATGCCGGGTGGGCTTAGCTAAGCCACTAAGTAAATAGCTTTCACCGTCTGGCTAGCGTTGTGGTGTCCTTGAACCACCGACGACCACGTTGCCGGCCCGTGCGTCTGTACCATCGCCATCCCCTTTCTTTGTCCAGGGAGTACCGATCTACCTGGGCGACCTCCCACCGGCTACACGGCAGGTTGTAAACTTCACACTGACATATCAAGGACTTAATTTTTTTGTGGACTTTTGCGGCTGTCGATGCGCGCCAAACTGGAGTCTGCTTTTATGCCGAAGGGTATTCGGACGTGAAATGTCTTAGGAGCCAAACTTAAATGGCTGAAAAAGACTGAAGTACAATATACATTCTTATCAATTATCCCTTCTCAGGCTTCAATCGATTAAGAAATACTCTTCCTATAAATCCTTAGAGCATGAAAAAATATTCCTTGTGTTGGCTGAAAAATACATAATACTGTGGAAGTTGATAAAAACGAACAATTTTAGGGAAACTTCACAGAAAGATTTTCAATATTTCAACGAAACCTTTCGTCCACAGGGCTCTACCAAAAGCTACAATAAATATTTTATTATCCCTTATTAAATGTTGACTTGAAAGGTCTTAAACCTGCTCCCTAAAACCGTTACATGCCATAAAATTAAGTTTGAACCAACCGTCAGTTAGTTTACAACACAATTTCAATTACCGTGTGTAGATTGACTTTTATGTACTTCACAACTGACATCGTATTTGATGGTTTGGTAAAAATAGTTACAAAAATCGTACTGGTTAATCTTTTAAGAGATACCGATCAGATTAGCATCAACAAGTTAATTTCCTAACAGGCCTCTAGCCTAGCTTTTGATTATCATCTTCGCTTGTGGAATTCAACGTTTATCTCTGTATTTTCTCGGCAGCTGGAAAACCCCGGGCTTTTCATCTGTAATCATTGTGATATTGACACTCAATTTGACCGACATTTGAAAACAGGACTTCGTGACTTTGGGCTCAATGGAAAGAAGACGAGGCGCATTCTTCATAAATGATCCTTTCTATCCAAGGAGCCAAGGACGTGATGCCAAAATGGAAAAGATATTTGACCGTGGTGTCGGAGGAGAAGGGCGCTCGCCCTGTAGAAAGGAAAAAAAAGGCTTCGCAACCTCCACACGACATCCGCCGTTCATCGCGCCGGGCTTCCCATCCCCTCGGTGGAGAAAGACCCATTCTAGAAACACCTAAACATTCTAGTAAAGGCGTTGGCCTTTTGTTCTTCACGCTAGATACCAGAAATAACGAGAAGAAAGTAAATTCAAATCGAGTAGGAAGAGTTATCGCCGCGGAAGGAAGAGAATGCGGAAAAAATCGATTCCCCTTCGTTTTCACGCGTTGGAAAACATCTAATCGTATCAAACAGAGGAAGCGTGAAATTTATCTTATTCTTTGCGGATTTTGATCAATAATACTGGAAAATTTTTATACTGGTTAATCATATTTTTATCAGTTTTAACCATCCGGGCACAATCTTTAAAAACATGTCGAATCTGCGTTTTTTTTTCTCAAAAATTTCCAGTACAGTGTAGTCAGGGCCAATGCACTCTTTCAGCCTGAGAATAAGTGAAAATCATTAACATAAATATATATAATAGGAATTCTCGCACGTGTGGCTTCGTACGGACGAGTTATGGCACAAATTTCATAACTTTTTTTCCTTTTTCCTAGCTGTGTTGTGCCTCGCGCATTCCAAAGCTCGCACGTTTTTCACAGGCCCATTCAATTTATACAGACCCGGCTTTATGATCCAACGTAAAGCGAGACCAGACGGACTTTTCCTCATCGGCGACAAAAAAAAACAAAAAAACAGACATCGAGAAACTCCGTTCTTTCTCAGGAAACCTCTTTGAAGCAGAGACAGTCTATAATACCTTATTCGGACGTTGGCTACGTTGCAATTAAAAATAAAACTATAATGTTAAAGGGAAAAATCTTTTATATTTTTTTTTACGAGTGTTCGCAACAGCAGATCAACCCTAAGGGTACCTGTGTTTTTGAAAAAAAGCCAATTTGTAATTACGTCGGGATCGAAGCGGGGCCGTGGGTTCGAACCGTGGACCTTTACCTTACAGTGATAAGCACCGTGTCAACGTCTAAACCGCTGCGACCACCGAACTAGCCCCACTAAAGATTGTTAAATAGAAGATGGAATTTTCCACTTAAATTTAATCAGTTCACCTTTGATAAAGGACCTTGTTTCTTTGACTATCTGTCTGAAAGCACATCAGCTAGCGCTTATTTTAGAGCAATTTGCAATTTTATGCATTAAAAAATTAATAAAAATAAACCAAAGAGTTTTGTCTATAACGAACCTAATGAGAAAGAATGAAAGGAATTAAAATAGTATCAATAAAAATAGTCAAAAAAAAAATTTTACTCGTCGATTGCAGCAGGAGCGATGAGGATGGATTAAATATTTAATTAACAACGACTTTTGTACTGATCTCTAACTGTTGGATTTTAAGGTCAGAGAATATTTTAAAAAAAGTCTTCCCATGTAAAAATTTGTATGAATGTTGTTTTGTTTAATTTTATTTTTTTTTTATTTTTTGTTGTAGTAAAACGAAGGCCGCCTGTTGTCTTTATTATGCTGATTAATTAACTCCGTTGGCGTGAGAATATATTTTATTAGCCGGGATGAATGAGAACTTTCCCACAGTTCGGTTTTTAGACGTTTTGTGATGGGTCGGAAAGATTGCAGAAACTACGGCGTCAAACAGCCAACAGCTCCGGGAAAAAAGTTTTCACATCAAATTCTAGAATGAACCTTGGATTTAAAAACTCAATAGTCTTATTTTGCACAATGATCATTTGCCAAAATTGAATTGAAGAAAGGTGATTGGTTTAAATTTGTACGGTTCACTCCCTCTCGATAATTTATTTCTGATCAAATTCTGCATTATTGCGTGGCTGTCAATTAAAAAAAATAGTTCGCAATGAATCATTGATAAAATGATTAAAAACCATCTTTTTCACGCAACCAAATCCCCTCGAAAAAAGAACACTAACGCCAATATGTAAATTTAAAAATTAGGTTTTAACCAAACGCGACACCTAGCAATTTACACAATGCTGTACCATCGCCAACGCTCTTTTCTGTTTCCAATCGTATCATTCACATCGAGCTTAACAACTTTCACTGACATGTCACAAAAAAAAAAAAAAAAAGAAGACCTCGCGGCCAGAAATCTTTCCTTTCATCCTGCACTCTTTCAGATAAACCTCCCCGATGATTGACGCGTCACAGGGCGAGCGACCTCCTAAGTGAAAGTGATTAACGCTAATACAAGACTACTTTTGCTTTATTTATTTTTTCTTTTTTAAAATGCCAAAAGCCAACTATGTTTTAAACAGTTTAGAACATAGCGGCGGCTGTCCAGGTAAAGAAGTGATGCCCTACCGCCAGTTTTTTTTTAAATATTTTTTAAATTGTATCCCATTTTAACCGTCAAATTTCTTCTGTGTCAACCAAACCATACTGGAGAAGGCGTTCCTGCTTCGGAGAAACTTGATAGTTACGAAACGACAAAAATACGTACAAATATCGTTTGGAAATAGTCGAACGAGTTTCAGCTACAAAGCTCGTATATCCAGTTATTCCGTCAGTTGTACAACCCTCGGACAAAGCCCTTAGGGCGTCGACATGTCTCGCTTTTGCAAGGATCTGATTATTACGATTTGAGAGAGCGGGAGTAATTTCGAATTATATCAACTATTTTCTCACGAAATTCCATAAGTCTGTTATGCAACATATTTTCAAATAAAGCTATTCTAAATAATATTTAATTAAAAGAAAAAGCTTTTACGTCTCGGTTTTCTATACAATGAAAACGCTAATTAGTCAAGAACTAAATTAATTATATCACTCGTAAACGTGTAAGAAGTTCCGTTGATCACCCTTGATCATTCCTATCCCAGTCTAACTTATCTTTTCCCTTTCGATTTTTTGATACGCAATCCTTCATGTGATGGACATCCGCCTTTCATCAGGACTTTCAAACATTATAGTTTATCATTAGAAACAGGTACTTAAGTAATGATTATATTAATAGTTACATGTGTTTAGTAGTCATAATTGACCGTATTAATTATTTTCATTAATTATACTTTTAATCTAAGGTGAAAAAAAGCAAGTGGTACGGGCGGGATTCGATCTCACGACCTTCGGCTCAATACGTCGTTGATCTAACCACCTGTCTTCGATCCACCCAGACAGCACCTCTCTCATCTCAACCTACAACCTTTCCAATTTCTCCCTCTTATTTGCTAAATTTTCAATATTAAAAATGAAAAAAAAGAGGGAAAATTCGAAAGGTGGGGTTGAGATGGTTAGTGTCCGAAAGAATCGACGTAACGATAGTTAAAGTGATAAAGCGGCGTATTTAGCCGAAGGTCGTGGGTTCGAATCCCGCTCATGACACTGACTATTTTATCTTTTACATAAACTGATACGTACTTCCATTACAGGAAAGTAGGTAGGTTACCTAACCTTAAAGAGTTTACGCTGGTGTAATACACTTATTCATTGGTTCGCAAAGTAAATATAAATAGCATGAATAGCACACTCGAAACACAAAAGTTCTCCGCCTTTAACTAGGAAACTTATTGAATCGGCACTTGGTTATTTATTGGGTTCGGCTACTCACTGAGGATGGCGCAGAGCAAAAAAACGCATTGGAGTATGGCTTCTACACACAGAGATACTTAAAACAAAGCGTTTTGTGACTGGATTCACTAATAAGTTACTAACACATTGTTGACGCGGATCCATACGTAACGCGACTTAGACAACAAGTCAGCTCTTCTGTGAAATCATTGATAGAACATCAATCCCTAACTTTGCTCATGATGATTTAAGAAATGAAGCGTTTTTTTTTTTACTTCTTTCACTCTTAATTTGACCATGTAAAAAGCTTGAGCTCTTCTTGGAAATCATCCGAAAGTGAGCAACTTCAGTCACTAGTGACTCTGCAGTAATTTGTACTGCATCAGTAATCAGTAGTGTATGAGGGTTCTTAACAAGTTACCTACATAAGTAGAGAGTAATGTGAGTAAATAATGAGTTTCTTGTGGTTTTGTCCCATCTTCAATGAGGCATCTAAATGGCAATACATCCTATTGTATAAAATGAAACTTTGATTTTGAGGACACCTTTTCAAAACTTCAATGATCATGATTGGCCTGTCTAAAATGAATAATTGTTGGGGTAAAAAACATTTTTGTCGTTTTCTAAACTTCAGTGGGGAAGCACAGAACAAACGGTTTTATTTTAAGCTTAGCTATATTTTAGCAAATAAAGGGGAGGTCATAGCACGCAGCCCCTGGGCCGGGGTTCTCGTTTTGTCCGGGCCCTATTCCGCAAAACGCATTTGTCTTCAATCTTCATTTTCCCACAGAACGGCAGATGTTTTGTGTTAACAGCGGGACGCGATACCCGCGATTAGACCGGGGATTTTTATTTGATTTTTTTAATCCCTATTGAAACCAACGCTGACTCACCGTGGTTGAGCCACTTAGTGAAAGTCGGGCGAAGGTTGCGGCCTGCAATTTTCCGGATATAGAATAATTAGCCTCTTGCCTTGATCCAAGGTTCACAACGGTTCGATTGACGGTTTTAATTCGATAATAAAATGTAAGAAAGGTTTAGTTGCTTCGAGCATACAAAAATGACAAGCTCATATGGCTCGACTGGCGTGACTCGGGAGTCTTAGGCCTTTCCTTGATTCTCTTTGCTACTTGATACTAGAGACACACTTTTTATTCATTTTTATGGCATGGCAAACCGTTTTTCCACTGAGGCTTCAATGAATGGACGGCGTAAGAACTAGGAAGTCACACTCGGTCGCCGACCGTAATAGCTATTTTTTTTTGTCTAATTGGCTCCTCAATTAAAGGCGAACTTGTGACTCGCACGCTTCAGCGGTTTCGCAAAGCTGAATATTTATGATTTCATTAACAAACAATCAAGGAAGACAATGAGTCTGGGAAGGAGTGAACCTAGGAATCCTGTTATGCAAAATGGTCAACCTCGGCTTGGGCAGATGTGTTTTATCCAATCTTCAAAAGGCCTCCGCAGTGATTCTTCAAGAAAAAGGAATTGTCGCCCAAGCGAAAGGAAGTGGTTGGAAATTAAAAACCAGTTTCACGACAATCGCCGTGTCGCAACTCTTTCCCAATCGCGATTTAACATATATATCGAATGTTCGACTCCCCACCCCCCACTGGAGTCTCGCGCTGGAAAGGAGATTTGAACACGGTTTACCGCTAGGCGACTCCGCCCGGGGATAATCGATCCCTTCTAATTCGCGGCACCTCAGTTATAAACGGAATGGGTTTCGCTCACGTCTCTAAAAATTAATCCGTGTCGTTCCGGGAGGGTTTGCGCCCGCTGATCTCTAATCTCCGATTCGGCACCGAGGATGAAGCTGGCCCAAATTCATAAAAAAAACCTCGTACCGGGGTGTGAAATCTTGAAAAATGGTTAAAAACAATCTCCATTTCGAATATGATCAACGTAACCCGATACTCACCCGACGACTTTTGAATATATCACAAAGACCTTGATCTTTTCGGGGACTTTTTCGCCTCGATTTATTTATATCTTCCTGTGTGTCGACTGACTATAAAAGAGCTTTCTTTCCTTATTTCTAAATTATGTAAAACGCCGTAAATTTGAAAAAAAAGAAAGATTTCTGCAGAATGTAACGTTATAGGCGAAGGCCGTCTTCCAATTCCCTATCTCAGCCGTTTGCAGCAAAACGTACTCCTTTACGACCGAAACAAGTCATCGTTCTAGCTTTTCGATTAAAAGTACAAATTTGAAAGTGATTAACAAAAACAATAAATAAAAAATTAAAAAACATTTCATTTTTCCAAATACGAAATCGGGATTTTTTCTAACTTTTCCGGTCTACTGTTTGATTTTCTGTTACTTGGATTTGCCGGAGATAAGACTTTCTTGAGCACGACTTGGATAAAGAAGGGAAATCCCAATAAACTTTGTAAAAATTGCTCATGATAACGATCCGGACATTCGGCCAACGATGGGTTTGAGGACTTTCTCCTTCGTAAATCTTGGGGGATATTTCAATATCCCCATCAAATCTATAAATCTTCGCGAAAGTTACCGCAAATGGGATTGCGCTTCTACACAAAAACAAGGAAAGGGCAAACGGATCCAAAATAGAAACGGATAATTGTTTGTGACACGTGTTTTTAAACTGGTTTCCTAATCTTCGCCGAACCGCCCAAAGTTTTGATTTCTCTGTTAATCCTCAAGTGCACAATTAAAAACCGGTAATGCGGTGATCTCATATAAGGTGTTATAAGTTGGTATGGCACTGGGACTGTCCTAGGTACGTTCTAATGATGCCTGCAGAGATTATGATGACCTCTAATTTACCATGTGGTGTTTTGCAACAGAATTGAGCAAGTTTGGACGAATGGGATATTTAGGTCGGAATGGATTGTAAGGTTGGGGACAAAGAAGAGCTTTAACAATTGTCCGGAGGATGTTAGATTGACGGGTTCGGAGTATGTTAAGGTTAGAAGTATCGGCTGCGTGCCTTACAGTTCACGCTCGTGTGCCCATCAAGACAACAAAGAATTATTTTTTCCTTGTAAAGTTTGTTTAATAGTTTGCATAAGATTCAATTAATTAAGGTTTTAAGTTGAGATAAAGAAGTCAGTGTCACGAGTGGGATTTGAACCCACGATCTTCGGCTTGATACGCCGCCGCTCTACCACTTGAGCTATCGTGACCTCGATCCACTCGGACACTAACATCCCACCTCTCGAATTTTCCCTCTTTTTGCCATTTTTCAAATGTCGTGTAATATATTTGATTCTCGGCGACAAATGAAATGGCCAAGGAGAGCTTTACTGAAGCTATACTTCATTTAACTTATTAAAGTTTTCGTCCAATTAATATCTTTCAATTAATTAAGGTTGGATACCTTAATTATATATATATAACCAGACCCTATCTCTGGTTCAACATGTATTGATTGTATTTCGATCTTTTTATCACTTTAACCAATTATTAAGAAACATGGTTAATAGTTTTATTTAGCAGCCTTGTATTCTAATTCTTTCTATTGTTTAGTCGGCATTTCACTATCTGTTACCTTCAAATTAACTAGGTACACTTTCAAGCGGTCATGGTGAACGTCTAAACTTTATTATGTTAGATTAATTGTGTCTCCCCGGGTCCAAAGAAGTAAAATTTTGCGGTTCTGCAAACTGCGGACGTTATCGATTATAGTTTTTTGTCTGGATTTTGATCGATATCTTTTTAAATTTTGATCTCGGCCGTAGAGGTGTCGGCGTCGTCGGGTGATTTGAACGGCTGGGTAGGAAACGACGTTTGTGGGCGAAGGGTTGCCTTGAATGCCAAGCAGGCCGGCTCGACTTCCCCATTGTTCCCTCTGGCCGCGCCCGCAAGAAAGGAATTCCCTTTTTATCATTTCGAATTTCTTCCACTTTCCACTGCTTGCATTATTCTGCAACGAGCGGAGGACACGCGAGGTCGAACGGCGGAAGTGGCCGATTGATTTTCAAAAAGTTATTTTCAATTGTAAATCGACGAACCGCTTTTACCTCAGTCCCAGATGTTACGCCACCGGGAATAACTTTACAATATCGATTTAAATATTTTTAACCCCCTTATTTTTAATCTTTAGGTTTGTTACATCTCGCGTCCAAACCGTCAGCAAATTTGAGTGCGCGTGCGCAGTTGAGTTTTGTCGGTCTATCACGCTTGAAACACAAGTGCAAACTATCATTCTGCAATTCCGTTGAGTTTTTAGACCAGGTTTGTGTCTGGTTTTGAAGAGTAAAAGTAAAAAATACGTAAAAACAAACTGGGTTTTACTAAGGTCTGGCACTCTGAGAAGTGCGCAGATGTTACCCAGAGTTATTTATATAGATTATCAAATCTCTAAGTAATTACTTAATTAGGGACCGGATTTATATGTGAAATGATATATAAATATGCACACTGATGGGCAACATTCACGCACTTCCCTTAAATTTTAATGTATTTACGTTTATTCAATTTTGCATACCAAAAATAGGTTAGGTTGAAAAAACAAATCATACAAAAAGAAAACGTACAACTAAGACTAAACAACAAAACAATTATTGATTATAGAACAAAAAACGGAAAATTCAAAAACAAATAAAAACGTAAAAAATACTTTTTCCCCCTTTAAGACTGAGTATATCCAACTCTGGTACGTATCATGTCCGTACGACTTAGCATGTTAGATTTCGTAAGTTTCTGATAAAATCTTGAGGAATTCTTTCGTGCCAATAAGAACGACCGTTTCCAATTCTTCTAGTCTTAGGACCTGGGTTTCGCCGTCGTACTCCTCTCTTAAGTTGGTCCCAAACGTATTAGAATGGATTCAAGTATGGTCGTCGTGCTGGCTACACCAAGCATTCAATACGCGCTCTATCGGGTCTACCATGATTGTGCATGTGCACAACTGTGATATGAAAGATCTTAGGACAACAGCCAAGGAAATGCTACCCCAGAACATCAATGACCCACCGTGGAATATCCGAGGAACCATACAGCTTATCTTTCTCCTGAGTGTTTCTTTATGAAATCACGCCCATCTGATCTGCGGACAACTCTCACCTCATTTTAAATAGAACCCAATCACCAAGGTCCAATTCACATGTTCGCGTGAGAATTGAAGTCTGGCCATTTACTGAGCTGTGGTGAGAAAAGGTCCCTGAGCAGAGTATCGGGCCGAGGTTATTTTCATTGAGCCTTCACGACAGTCCTGGAGGAAATTGAAACATTCCGGACTTGTCTTATCAGAGTTCTTATCTCATTTCCCGTGATGCTGCCGTTTCGGAGAGCCTGATGACAGAATCTGTCGTCTCTCTTGTCCCTAGACCTAGGTCGACCCAGTCCTGGCATTGCCCTGTTCTAAGGCACCGAAGCCTACCAATGGCATTCAGTCTCCTGGCGACTGGAGTCAGTGAAAAAGTTTAGAATAAGAATTATATGAAATGAAATCATCCAAGGGAAAAGATTAATTGAAAGCTATTTTTCGGCTTAGCAGCTACTTTTTATACAAATGAGATTAATCAGAACAAAATTAAACATAGCATTATTTACAGTTTATTTTCACATGGACAGCTCCAAATTAGCTGTAACTATTCTAGAAAGAAAATGGATTTAATTTTAAACTAAATAAATTGACTGGTGCATTAAATTTATCCATCAATGTGCCTGTATATAATAAACATATACACAAGTAAAAAAAAAGTAAAATAATAGAATATAAAATAAATTTTTAATTAATTTGAAATAGTGTAATTTCGCAAGAAAAATGTACCTTTCTAGTTGTACAAAAATTACATAAAATTTAAAAGCATTTTAAAAAATATATTAAAGAATTTTAGAAGAGAAGTTCATTAACGATGTCATAAACGATGAGAAAAATTTCAGTTGAGGGCAGTGCGTCAGTTCTTTATTCAATTAACATTTTTCCATATTTAGATGAATAATATTTAATAAAAAAAGTTCTATGTAGGGTTTTATTATAGGAGAAGCGAAAATTGTTAAATTTTAGAAAGAAGAACCAGTCGCTATAATTTTGAATAAATCTTAGGGTATGTTATGTTTTCGGCGTGAAATTTGTTATTAGGGTAAACAACAGTTTTTAAAATGTTCCAATTTTGAGCACAATATTTAATGTACTTGGGTGCAACAGCGGACCCCAGATTTCGCCGCTGATGACCAGGAATCCGTGCCCAGTACAAAATAATAGTTTTCCTGTAATACCTCTCCATCGATCAACATTGTCCTCTGAAGTCGACCCAAAAGCTAATTCGGAGCAATTCGGGACCTCCTTTCATTTCGATCGTTTCCGTGTTAAAAAAAATAAATAAATAAAAAATAATGAGATTGGTTACGAGTTACTCTCTAGTATTAAGGATCTAGCCAGTGCATCATGGCTTGAACCAGATTTCTGGATTAAAAAAAAAAAAATGGCAGGGAGCAGTTACTTGTAGAAGGCTCCACCGAGGCGAAGACCCACGCACTCCCATCTACGGAGTGTTTCATTCTAAAATAGCAATCCGACAGTTAAAATATGTTAAAATCATGGCGACTGTTACAGACTGGCTTGGAGATGCGTCTGTGAAACAGTTTCTACACCATATTGGATTTCCTCTACTCGCGTCAGGACACGACGATTAACGTGCTAGCCCAAGAATTTCTCCTTAATATTAAGGATCGAGCCGGAGTACCCTGCCTTCAAAACGAAAACCCGAAACTTGCAATAACGGAGGAAATTCTAAAAGGTAACCTATATCGGTTCCATAGAGGACAGGTTCGCATTGTGCGGAGTCGATGACTGAATCCAGGCACAATAAAAGTCCTCCACCCCACCCCACGTATGAACTTGTGAGAAAACTTTTTTTGAGTTCCTCTTCTGTCACAGCTGGCAATCGACCCTAAACTAAGTCACCAAAAAAAGTCAGTAAGCCTTTTTAGACGTCATAGTAGAAGGATAGTGTGTGATTATGAGGCAACTTATTGGACATAAGCTCTATCCTGAAAGTTTATTTACGGTTTAGTACTAAAATACTGCGTATATTGTTTGAATAGAAAGAAATATTCATAAACTCTTATTTTCCAAACTTCCTTGAATCTCCCTTTTAGGGAATTAAGGCGGCGCGTCTGGCATGAGAGAACACAGGCAGACAAACACCGAAAACATCTGCGTTTTTTGTCTCACAAATCCTAGTACAATGTTCGGACGCGGCCAATTTCTTTACGTTTTTTCACTTTTCAAGGAATAAACTTTCCATACAAATTTACAAATTCTTTTAATGGTTAAAGTAAAATATCTGTTGGAAGCCTGACGGCCAAAGAGCAGAGGGGCTGTTTTGTCCATTTGTCTATAATCTTTGAGATCTCGTTAAGATGGCTGTTTGTACAAAGGCTGTGAAACGTATGAATTTGACGAGATAATCTATTTTATTCCGTTGGACAGTGCTAACGGATGAAAAGGTTTAAAGGAGTAACTGTTGGTCGCACCCCAAGTCTGTTTCACGCCGGAAGGTGATCGATTATCAAAAAATCGAAACCACTTACACAACTTGAATTGTTTGTTTGGACACGAGTGTTTTATCTGAACGGGTAGAACGAATTAAAACTTACCTCGTTTGAGTTTTAACGCTCCCAGAGTATAATGGACATTAACACTATTTCTGCTTACATATGTTTTTTTAAAGTTCAATGATTTGATTATCAAGACTAGATAGGGACTGATTCAGTATTAATTAGTATACAACCGACTAAGTTGTTTAATATGATATGGGGATAAAAATTAGCAATTTCGACCAGACTTTCCAAAAGTTTACGCTTGAATGTACTTGATACATTTGTTGAGGTAGCTGAAGAGCTTTTGCACCCAGGCGATAAGGCAGAACTTATCACTGTCTTGTGCAGCATTGTTAATGGATTAAGCATGTTTTTGCCTGCTAGTAGAAGTGCTTTATTTATTAGGACTCCAATGCTTCTTCGGTCATTCCTTGACTAGTAGAAGGATCGTTAAGTCGGCATTGGCCATATTTTCAGGACTTGTCACTATGACTATGCTTAGGCGAAATTTTTTTAACGAAGCCAAAAGCCTACCTACAGTTTTTTAGGGTTTTCCCATCAAAACAAACTTGGATAAATTTGGCAATTACTCTTGTTTTAAGGTGATTTAAAATTTTACAGAAGCCAGGCTTTTCTTCAGTACATTTTCTTTATGCCCTAGAGCCTAGACGAGATGTGGTTTTTTTTCTTTGCTCCTGTTTCTCCCAGTGTTTTGAGAGCTGCATGACCATCAGAGTACATGATTCTCTTTGTATCGTCTATGTCACTTAAATCACTTTGGGAAAATTTCTGATGGTCAAGGTTCTAGGAATACCTGTCGAAGACATGATCCAAAAGATGCAAATTTTGAAAAAATTGAAAAACAAACAACCTGAGAGAAAGGGTTCCAGTTAATGCGTATGGGCCAGGAGCTGGTATTGAATAGACAATATAGGAACTAAATGGTAGTGTACTGCCAATAAAAGAATAACCATCCCTCTGAAAGACAGGCAACACTGAAGGAAACAACTTCATCAGTAGTAAAGCACCGACGCACTTGAGTTCTAGGGCATATAGGACAGTGGTGGTCGATAAATTAGTCAATGAAAGAACGATCGGTTCTGAACCTTTTTGACGTAAACCAAATTGCCAAAAACTTACATCCATCAAGTAATGGGCTAATAAGTCCTTAGGAGGCGTCGGTGACCGCAAAGGTTTCCGTATTGGCACGATGCCCATTACTGTAAGGTAAAGGTCCTCGGCATTCAGGTTGCTTACAAATCCATTTATGTTTTAGTAGTTCAATTGACCGAACTACTTCTTTCAATTCGTTATTCTTTTTCTGGAAGATCTTGATTGAGATGAAAAAGCTTGTGTCATAAGGGGGATTCGAGCCCACCAAGACGTGGATTTGAATCCCGCTGGTGACACTAGCTTTTTCATTTCAAACAAGATCTTGCATAAAAAGAATAATTAATCGAAAGAAGAACAACTTGCAAAATGTTTTTTTTTTCTTTTATTTTGAAGTCTACGGTTCAGGAGGAAAGCATCCAGGACGGACAATGCGAGAAAGTTCATTAAAGTCCCATCTTATAGACTAACAGCAGAACTACTAACAGCCTAGGACGTATTAACACACACAGTTCAGACTCCCGAGGCTATTGTAGTAGACTATGAGTAGCAGAAACAAGTCAGCAAAAGATATAGGAAAAAGAAAAAAAAGAGTCTTATGCAGGCAAAGTAAAAGGCAAGATCCGTAATAAAGTACAGAGGCGTTTGATATTTCATTTATCCTCTTCAAGGCATTGGAACAACAAAAATCCCTTGAGTGAGTACTAGGGTGTACAAGGCAGAAGCATCATCTAGGTAAGTTAGGTTCTGTTATCGCAGGGCAACAGTATTTATCATGTCTCATAGGGCAGGTACCACTTAGGAACTTTTGTATTTCTTACTTCTGAGTTTTTACCACGATTCAATTGACGACTCTTATCAGACCAACGATAAGCGATTGTGTGGTGGGAAAATGTTTGCAGTCGTTACGTCTGACTTAAACGTTCGAGTAACAATGAAGAATAATATCATTTATGGCGTTTGGATCTCAGTAAGTGACTTTTCAAGGATTTAGACCATTAGTAGGCCTATTACATTTTTGCGTTTATCGTCAAAGACCTTGGTTCTTTCAATGCCACATTTGCCCATGTCAATGGCTTCTGTTTTCTTAATACTTTCATGTTTTCAATGTCAACTGTTCAAAAATGAATAGGGATATTTTGTAAGGTATTGTTCTGATATTAATTTGTAATTAAATTAAGCGATAAATTCTTGTTAGCTGGATAAAACAAAATAGAAAATACAAATCAAAAACAAATGTTAATCCTCATTTTTAATAACGGATTTACTCACGAATAGTAAAGACGAAGTTCATTAATTTTGTAAAAAATCCCCTTTTTCTCTTTTCTATTCTTTGTCCATTTTAATCCATTTGTATTCTCTTTAACCATGGAATGACTTCAATGATGAATGATCGAGGTCATTGACACGTGGATATCATAGAGGCATTTGGCATTTATCAGAACGCGGTCTCCCTGGCTTGCCCGATTCCGAGAGGCAGAGAGTGCCAATAGGAGGCCTTGTAGTGGATCTCAGCGCATTACGACGTTAAGGTAAGACAGAAATATTGTCATTATTGCAAGTTGGAACCATTTCCATAGTGCCCACCAGATCCTAAATGATGTACAAGATGTCTTGGCAAGGCATTCGTAAACTGTCGTGTGAAGTTGGTCTCCGATCGTATTGAGAAGACCTCAGAGCCCCCAAGACAACAGCCCGCCACCAGCAATTCATGAGATAGAATAATGAGAAACCCCGGGCGCCTAGAAGAGAACATCTATTGGAAATCTGTTATAGTTACGATGAGTCGCATTCTGTCTGTACAGTGATAGCAGGCATCGAAGAGTCTACCGAGAGTAGGAGGTGCACATGTCCCAGTTCGAGCTCTCTTTGCTGGAGGCGGTTTTCGATCTGGGCTGAGATTTACACTGGAGTAAACTGGACTCCATATAGTTGAAGGCAACCTCACCGCAGTCCATTACGTCCAAGAAATGATCGTCGAATAAATCCATCAAACCAGGGATATCATTGGATTTTCGATTTCAGGCTGACAGTGGCAGACCCCATAAAGGGAAAGTTGTTCATGAGTGTTTAAAAAATCTGGGAATTTCCCATATGACTGACTCTTCGTCCGTGGTCTCATAACTCAATCCCATTGAGCACATATCTCCTCAGCAAGTTGCCCTGCAGCAACTGAGTGCATCGGAACACCTATCGAATGAAATTCCTTATGAAATTAGGATCAACC
Source organism: Cimex hemipterus (assembly GCA_039619505.1). Lineage (NCBI taxonomy): Eukaryota > Metazoa > Arthropoda > Insecta > Hemiptera > Cimicidae > Cimex > Cimex hemipterus. The sequence goes on along the minus strand of CM077107.1, from coordinate 6,908,205 downwards.
TCATTACCAGTATGCCTAACAGTTGCACAGAGATTTTATCTAACATACGACAACGTACAAGGTATTAATTTTTAAAAAAATTGTGTCCAATAAACAAAATTATGGAATTTAAAACTTTTGTTTGGCTATTTTTTAAAAATCCTCAAATAAAATTTCGTTAATTAAAAACATAATAATCTATAATAAATGTTAATGAATTCATAATAAAAATAAAATAAAAATGCCAAGGAAAGTAAATGCTTCAGAATTGGAAATATCATTATTTATTTTGGGCAGTTTATGTATATATATGTTTATGTTGTAATGGTGAAGATTCATGTGAGTTTTCTCTATGTGGAGTGCCTTTTTGTTTGCTATTAGCTTGCCTTGGGTCTAACCTCTTTAACCAAATATAACGTTTTTGCGTTGACCAACGCCGTTTTAAGCCCCATATTCTAACCTAACACTGTGCAGTGTGAGGTGAAGAATTGACAAATTCGATCTGCACTCATTTCTATTAAGGAAAAGCTAGTCACAGATATCGGCAATATGTTGACAAGTCTGTCCTGTTTGTACCTCGGCTAAGTAGGCCGCGAGTCGAATCGAACGCACGCCTTATATCAAAACTTACATAATGTCCAGACTTGCACAACCGCGAATGCGGGTTGCGTTGCAGCGAAGTGGGCGTACGACGTAAACGTACACGCCACGGGTTTGTTGACGTTGTTGACCCGACCGATCGATTACCGAGCTTATCGAATTTTTTGTACCCGGTACACAAGGGCGCGGTTCGGAATAAGCTCCCGGTCCGTTTCGGCCGTTCAACTCGATCCAGTTGACGAGCGCTACGAGGAGGAAGGACGTTCGGCTGGGCGGGAGCAGCCCGGAAGTCGGCTTTGAACAGTTTCCGGTCGTGCCAGGTGCGCTCGTTCTGGCAAAAAAGACGATTTCCATCATCGGAACACGCCGCAAAATTTTGTCAAGGTGTGGCCTAAACAAACTATGTTGCAACTATCATGGGTGATGGATAAAAGCTGAAGAAACAATAGAACATTAAATCGTGCAACGAGTTATGAAGAACCACACTGTTTACAAAAAGATCAGTCAAATTAGTGTTGTAAAAGCCAAATTTTCTATAGCTCTAGCATTCCAATCGCTCCCATGATCCATCGGGTTCCCTATCGATAGGGCGTTGCAAGAAAATGATAACAAAAGGGCTTCCCGAGTTGGGAGCTCCATGAAAGTACTTGCTACGTCTGGTGAGTCTATTCCTTTTTTTCCTGTGAAAAGAAAATCATTTTCCTTTCCATCTTCTGGGAGTGCGCCCGCTCCTTTCGTTAAAAAAGTAGATAACTTTTGTTTAATAAAATTATTATAATAGGTATTAAAGAGCTTTATATATTTTATTTATGCTAACAGAAGCAGTTAAGTTCATTTTTCTTGTGGTTTCATTCTTTTCATTTTAGTTCAAAGCAGTTTCTTATTTTGTTTAATTTTATAATAAAAGCAATTTTTTTATGTTCCAAAATTTTTATTTATTTCTTTTCCTCTTTAAATTTTGATTTGTCGGCATACTTGAAGCACAAGTCATTTTGAAATTTTCATATTCCTTTAATAGTGTTCAGATAATACGTTCGCTTCTTACACTTGTGCTTAGGCGCATAAAATGACGTATTTTTTTTACGGATTCGTCAAAAAATGATGTTTAATGTGGAATTAATACGCAAAATAGGTCAAAAAATTAACGTAAGAATCCGTTTCATTAACATGAGCAGGCTAAAAGTTTGATGTAACAAATTTTTGTAGGTTACAGGTTTTACAGGTTTTTACATGAAGTCTTGTTTCTCCTTTAACATTTTTATTTAAATCAGTGCCACTATTTACATTTTTTCCGTGGTATTACTTCGCAAATCACTTTTTCATTTATACAGTACAACTCTCATAAGAAAGAATTGAAAATCACTGAAACAGCGCCGATCGGGTCGGGGCAGGGTATCGTATTTCCAACCGGATTATTCCATTTATGTTTACCAATACTTATTTCCAACGAAGTGATATATATTCAGAACAGACAGGCGTACGAAACGGCCGAGAAGGTGAAATGACCGCAAATAGTCAGGTCGACTCCAGGTGTCCCAATACCTGACTAGTGCTGACAGTAATGGTTTACAAACAATTTCAAAAGGTTGTCGACTTCGTACTCGTCTTGTTGAAAGCACTGAAGGTCAAAATTTGAAATATAAATAAATTTTTCTAGTCTAATTGGCCTAGTGCACGGGCGAGGATTTGGCACAACAGTGAAGGACAAAACAAGTACTACTATCTGGTTTTTCAATGCAGAAAAATTATGAAACTTGAGAAGGAAGACTTTTTTTTCAAACGGATAAGCTAAATAGGGTTTGAACGTGAGATTTCTTAGGTGTTCTCGTCTTTTACGCTTTTCACGCATGTTCGATATGTTTGAAAGATAAAGTGCTCGTCGATAACAGGATTGTTCGTCCAAAAATGTACAGGAAAGAAAACACAAACCTTGCGAAAAAATAATCGCATTGATGAATTATCGCAGCTGTGAGACGAAAACAATTCCACCGGATCCGTAAACCGTGAACGCAATCGGATTTCATTGCAGATCTGACGGTCAAACAAATACCAAGGATAGCTGAATTGGCAATACGTTAGCATTGGGCTGGCCTCTTTCTAAATAGTAACGACCTTTAAAAATCACATTTACGATTATCGAATAAGCAGGAATTCAATTCATAAGCAAATAATACAATTTTCTTTGCCATTAGAGCGAGAAAACGTTAAAATCAACCTACACGGATATTGTGGTTCGGAAAAAAAAACTTGGTAATAAATTGAAAAGTTCATTTAACGTGCGCAATTATATATTTACATGCTGTTGGTAAATAGTAAAAGATAGTATAACCCATTGCTAGAAAACATTCCACGTAAGCAGAGGGGACGATCAATTTTAAGTCTAATGACCTCCACACACGATCTGTTAGCAAACCAAAGGTGTTGCATAAACGTTTTAAATAGTGAATGGCACGATTTTCTAGTTGACCAAAAAAAAACTTGAGGAAACATTGTTTGACATCAGGATTCTTTACCAGCCCAATATTTGAGCATATTGGACCGGCAGGATATTTTTAAAAGGAAATAATTTCAAGCTGTTCAGGAACAGCATCCGAAGATATTTTAAACCGGTTTTTTAAATTCACTTCGCCATACAGTTTCAATTCATATTTTTTATAATCATAATCACCCTTTTGAAATTAGATTCAAACTTGTGCAAATCAAATTCACCTTTTTGCACTTGAAATTCGTTCTTTCCCAAATCAAAGTATCAGATAAAAATCACCCTTTTACAAATTCACGCTTTTAAAAACCAAATTAACCTTTTTGAAAATTAAATTCTCTTTTTGCTAGATTTATCTATTTTTACATATATATTAATTTAAAAAATGTAATAATGTAAATTCTTTAGTAAGATTATTCACAAATCGTGAGAGTCTGTTATGATGTAGGTTTCAAAAACACAAAACATTTTCTTTATCCTGGCAACGTTTCGATTTTCATTGAAATCATCTTCAGTGCCTGGGATTGACAAACATTATTTAAATTTAAGAAATACAAATAGGACGTGGAAAAAAGTGAATTTATACAATGTAAAATATGTTTTTTTATATCGTATGTCTACACAGAAAACAAACTCTTTGAGTGAGTGGAAATACTTTGAATGAATATAAAAAAACATATTTTGCGTTAAATAAATTCACTTTTTTCCACATCGTACATGTATTTGTTAAATTTAAACAATGTTTGTGATCCCAGGCCCTGAAGATGATCTCAATAAAGGTCGAAACGTTGGTACGATAAAGAAAATAATGAAAATGCATCTCACGATTTCTGAATAATCTTCGACTAACGGTCACTAATCTCCACACATTTTATTCAGTAAAAAATGTGCTTCGAACTTCATAATCTTTTGATATATTTACCCATTACCTTCTCAAGAGATTATGTTAACGTAAGTATACAGGGTTTCAATTTACGATTGTCACTCTTGGTTTTCTAAAAACCGCTCACTAGAAAATAAAATGAACAGCATTTTAATTGGTATATCCTCTACTTTTAAAGATCCCAATTTATTGCATTTTAAAAGCGTTTAAAAATGAAATTTACGATTTTCCGTTGCTTTACAGGTACATCAATTCAGTCAATTTTTTTAACAAGGCAAAAATTGGTTCAGAAATGGAAAAGCGATTTTGATTTTTTTAAAAATTTCTACTCGACTATTCGTAACAGGTTTTCTTACTAACGCTAACTAATTAACAATGTTTTATAGTTTAAAAAATATAGATATAAAAATGCGTGATTGCAGGGTGAATTTAATTTATCAAAGGATCAATTTGATTTTAAAGACTTGTATTCTTTTGCTGAATTTCTTGTGGAAAGCTACCAAACGCTTATAAACACCATAAATCCAAGTGTTTACTTATGTCAAGTAAGCAGCTTTCGACACACATTGTATCGAGAATTTCAAAAATGTACTGGGGTTTATACAAAAAAATTGTGTGTGTACCACAAACGTTGTACTGGTGGTTTTTGGCATAATGAAAGTTTCATTTGCTTTGAGTTTGATGTTCGATTGTATCGATGCTGAATTTTATCAATCAATTATCGAGAGTGAATTACGGAGATTAAACGTAGACGCGACTGTCCAAATTGAACTTCTGAATGCACGAATTTATATTTTATTCTGAATATAATAAAAATGTGACTTAGATTAAAAAAATTCTGCAAACTGGTGTGGATTTCGGGTCTCCAGTCTATTTGAGAAAGACTCAAAATTACGGCACCGTTCTTATCCCGGAGTTGAAGTCACCGGCCTTCAGTCTATAAAAATAACTTGTTTTAACTCAGTCTGTTAGTTAAACGCGTATTTCTTTTTCTCTCGTTTCTTTTTAACTAAGACACGGATTATTAACCCTCAGATGTCCAATGGAAAATCTTTCCCGTCCATTTTTGTCTCCGAAGGACGGTACCGTCGGGCCATCGTGATCACGAAGCAATTTCGTCGTGCATTTCCTCGGCGGCCGGTGTTTTCAGTTGGGAAACAGACACCGACCGGCCTTTCTAAACCGATCGAGCTCCAATGTCGCTCTTTTATACAAGGGCGTGAACTAGAGCGAATCGCGTTTGAAAGGGGCGCGCCCTTTCTAATCCGACGTACAAATTCATAGTTCACAAGAACTTCATGACTGTCCAATTAAATGAAGATGGGGTTTAAAAATAATAAAATTAAAAAAAAACACAGACGAAGAATATATCGAAGATTGCAAAGATTTAAACCGTAAATATAAAATTAAAGATGAATTATCAGACCAGGATCACTTTTTTAAAAAGATTATCTTCCTTATCGCTCAAAAGATTCCTGCCTTTCTTAAACGACAACATATGGAAATAAGAGAAAGTGTAAAAAAATTCCACGACCCGCTCACTAGGAACGAACTGGTAATAATAACCACATATAAAAATCCATAAAATCCAATTCGGGTCGGTTATGATCATTTAACCTAATAAATTTGTACGACAATATTAATAATCGGTCATTCTTAAAAACTAATCGCCGTCGAACATTTTATCCTTGTCAGACTAACATTTCATAGCAATTGATTTAATTGTTATTAGTCACGGTTTTATATTACATTAAAACCATCATCATCATCATTGGAAAGACCCATTGTTTATCAAATTTATAAATAACCAGAACCGACAAAACAAAATTAAGATTTGCTTAGTTGCTTTCTCCTTACACTGATTTTTATTTATTTATATTTTTTTAAACAATTTAATAACAATACAGAAAAATATAGCAATGGCAATTGACTGATAAAAATTACTCATTATAAAATGATTAATTTTTTTTTTGGATTGTGACCTTAAAAGAACTTCGTACCGATATTGATTATAAAACTGACGTTGGTTTTATCAACATATTTTTTTATATTGTAAAACTGTACATAAAAAAAAAAATATTCCTCGTTGGAATTACGAAAATAGCAAAGCCGAAGTCTTATAGATCGAATGCATTTTGACGTATCTACGTTGGTAAAAAGCTGCATGCGGGGAACCACAAAAGCCATAAATTCCCCGCCGGGCCATTTGCAAGGAAATAATGAGAAAAAGAACTTCCTGAAAAGAAACATATTGGTTTTTTTCCCCGAATTCAACATTGAAACCATATGAGAATAAAATGGTATTTACCGCATGTCTGGTTCAAGGAGGGGCGAGATGAAAATTGGGTAGAATCATAACGATTTCAACGAAAAAAAAATTGTGTATCCAATTAAAAAAAAAACCACTATCTACTATATCTAACATTACACTGAACATCAAATAAATTTCAAAAGCGTTTTTTTTTAATTATAGCTATCAAGGCTTATATATTTATTTATCAAAGAACTGTTTGGGTATGTAGAAAGAATTTGCTCAAAAAGTTTATTTATCTGATAAAAAATTAGAAAAATACGTACGGCGGATGTCACAACGAACTTCACTACCCCATTTGCAATTTTATTTTATCTGGCAAGACATTTGCACATTATAGAGGGGGGGAATCCAATATTTATGATTAATTCGAAAAACATTTAAAAGTTCAAAAATTTCAGGTCGTATATCGTTAACCACAACGTAAAATCCTGGGATTTCCTGGCGTTCTGCATCCTTACGAGGAAAAAAGGAATCCGGGGGTAGACTCAGACTGAATAGTTTTAATTTGTCAGGGTTTTTTTTACATGTTATGGTACTTTCAAAAAAGAAAAAAAGAAAAGAAGATGTTCGGATTTTTAAAATTGAATTTAAAATTTTGAAGTTAGCTTTCCATAGCTTCCGAAGGAGTGAATATTAAGTGTATCATTTGTACGACTTTATTCTTTAAAATATTTGTTTCAAAATTTTTTAATTTCTTAAGAATATTTCAAGAATAGAAATAAATTTGCTTTATTTACTATTGATTAATATTTTTTAGAGCCGTCCAGCGATTTATGACTACTTATCAGCTTTCTCGTAAATCCTCCAACTTCTTTTTTACTTGGGCGCTGAAATATTCTTTTTGATCGTCCTCTTTGCCGAGATTTTCTGCCTATTTTATTCGACCCGAATTCAGCTTTTAGTCTCCTTTAGAAATAAAATGACCCGGTTAATTTTTAATTTGTCAGGGCTTTTGCATGTAGCTGGTACTTTCCAAAAAGGAATCTGAGAGTAGTACGCATTATTAAAAAGTTTTGAAGTTAGCTTTCCATACGTTCTGAAGAAGTATTAAGAGTATCAAGAATGGCCATTTCTTCTTTTTTTACTTCTTTATTATTTAAAATATTTCTTTCAATTTTTTTAATTTCTTAAGGATATTTTGAGAATAAAAATAAGTTTGTTTTATTTAATATTTATTAGAACCGTTCAGCGATTTATGACTAATTATCAGCTTTCTCGTAAATCCTCCAACTTCTTTTTTACTTGAGTGTTAGATATTCTGTTTGCTCGGCCTCTTTGCCGAGCATTTCTGCCTATTTTGTTCGGCCTGAGTTTAGTTTTTAGTCTTCTTCAGAACTGAAATAACCCGGATCGCGAATTAAGACGTTTTCAGTTTTCCATATCTCCCCCCAAAAAAATCACGTTTCTACGCTTAAAATCGCAGCATTTCCTTTAAATTTTTTGATAATTACTTTTTTAATGATTAATCCGACGTTTTAGAATCGTTATAGTTGTGGAATTTTAAAAATAATATATACTTTATAAAGTTGTATATGACAAAAAAAAATCGACGAATTTTTTCCTTAATTAATTTTAATTTTAATTCTTGTCAAATCAAAACTATCAAATTTTGGAAAGGTTCGCTAACCGTACGTGTATACCACACATTCGAACACACTCATATAAAATTAATTTTAAATTTGTCAAATGGATTTTGAGAAAAGTGACCATATGTGGACGGGTTTTTTCACATATGGATGATGTTGATCGTGACCACTACCCCCTAAGAAATTGTCTCTGTTCGCCTTACTCCTATTGTTTAAATATTTATCAATGCACTTTATGTATTTTTAAACAAATTTAATTTATATTCGAAATATTTCAAGTCTTGTGTCCGGTCGTTATTATTCAAAGTAAATAATATTGGACAGGTCAGTGTTTCAGAGCTTGAGTTACGTTCTAAAATTATCGGAACATATTGATAATTTTGGCTAAATAAAGTACAGAATCATCTTTATGTGAGAGATTATGTAATTTTTATTTCCGAAAAAAAAAACTGATTTAGAAAATTATTTTTACTATTCAAATTTAAATATAAAGAATGTATTTTTTTGTATTGCTAGAAGATTTTTATTTTCAAATTGATTTTAGAGCTTAAATTTATACTGATGGAATTTATAGGGAAAAAATGTAACTACACACGAAGAGGCGACCATTTGAATTTAGGATTTTATTCAGAGACTAGGTTTAAATTTTAGAGATAGTTCAGACTAGAGAAAATGTCACTTACCTCTTTCCCCTTGAGAATAGTTTATTCCAGTGGACGGCACAACACACACAACACAAGACGCAACCAGCGACTGGATGGGGCGAGCCGTGGATCGCCGGCGGCCCGCTCCCCTCCACGGTAGTCGAGGGTACCACCTGCCCGGCTTACCGGACCTCCTCCCTCTTCCAGGTTGTCAAAGCTTTGCCAAAAGCTATAAGAACCTAAAATTAAACGAAGAACTAAATAAAGAATTTGTTTAAAAACAATTGTCAAGAAAATCAAAAGAAATTTTTTTTTCTTGTAGGTGCTAAGGTCCTAAAGTTATCCGAATCACTCTACAGCAGGGTCTGCCACTAGAGGCAATAAACCGAAAAAAAAAAACACATCAAGATAAACTTTGACTGGTACAAGTTTACTAGGATAAGCAAACCAGGATGATCGGAGATGACCGATTATGTTCTTAAATTGATTAGTGGACATAACTGGCCACATACACGAACCAAACTGATGGATCCTAGAAAAAAAAAATGAAGGAAGAATAAAATAACAACAAGTCAAATAAGTAACAAACAAAGACAATAAGGATGGATAAAATAAGAAAACGAGGTCTAGTGGAACAAGCCAGTTAACTGGTGCACACAAAATGATCAAAGACGACCATTCTCCTCTTAAATTGAAAAATAACACAACAGGCAGACGTTTGAAAATGGTACAAGAGGAAGCGCTCCTGAAAGAACACACCATATACGGTAGGCAGATCAAGGCTATTGGGGATGGTAATACTCTTTCGACTGTTAGTGCATAGTCTGGCATCAAAAACTAAAAGGGGTGCTACCAAAGTAGTATGTCGATGTTATCAATTCCTATCCTTCTATAATACAAAATGTTATATAGCAGCGCAAGCCAAGAAGCTGCAAAGAGACAGGAATGGCTTAGGAGCGGCAAAACACAAAGGCACAGACGGTTATCAATTCCTAACCAACTGCCAGACTGTTTAGAGTCAAACAAGAAGATCGATATTCAAAATTAAAAACAATAAATGCAGAAGTGCCACAAGTTAGCGTATTAGGTTCACTTCATTACTTATTACACACCAGTAATTTTTCGAAAATAGATGGAGCAAAAATTGCAACGTTTGCAGATGACACAGCGGTCGACTATCAACCATTCAACTAATTTCTTTCAAAATGATTGTTATAAGGTAAACGAATGGAACAAAAAGAAAAATCGAACTAAGCATAAGTTAGTTCATACAATCTTTATAAAGAAAAAATTGGACCATTTTCCGTCGCTAAGAATCAATGGAACTACTACACGATTCAGCGATACAGTTAAACATCTGGGAATGACCTTAGATGCCAAGCTGAGATGGAAAGTACACGTGAAGAAAAGAAGGAAGGAAATAGTTTTAAGGTATAAACAACTATACAGTTTGAGAGGACGAAGCTCCTACCTTGCTTTACAAAATAAAATATTATTGTACAAACAAGCCATAAAATCCTAATGAGGACATATGCTTCACCCAACTATGGGGTTGTACACAACAGTATCATAATCATACACACACTCCAAGATAAAATATTACGTAACATGGCCAATGCACCTTGGTACGTAAGGAATAAGGACCTACATATGGATCTTCAGATTCCCGCGGTAACGGTGGAAATACAACGATTTGAAGCGAAACACCAGTCCCGCCTCTGCCAGCACGAGATTGCGGAAGCGACAAAATCCCTACATAAACGAAACACCATCCTAAGTTTAAAAAGAATACAGCCATACGAACGTGTAGTTAAAAATTAGTGAACAGTGAAATGTAAATCTTATTGTACCAATAGGTTTATAAGAATTTATGTAGATATTACCAGTTTCCTCCAAACTGACAGACTGTTTAGAGTCAAACAAGATCAATATTCAAAATTAAAAACAATAAATGTAGGTGTGCCACAAGGGAGCGTATTAGGTCCACTTCTGATTATAGGCAGGCTACCTGAATACGTCTGGCTGTGAGGAAACAAAAGAAGGATGATCAAATACATTGTATTCATAAATATGGTATCCAATGTACGTCATAGTCAGTTCCATGGACGGACATGAGCCATAACAATCAGACATCCGCTGAAATGATTTCAAGAGGGTTTTGATTGAAGCCAGTTAGAATAGACAGACCAGCATGATCAATGACTGATCATTCTGCCCTTAAAGTGGCTGAATAAATCCAGTCGCTTCGACGATAATTTTGTCAACCTCTCATCAGTGCCAAATTTGAGGGTCAGATAACCATTTGTACCAATGCAGAAAAACGAAGATTAAAGACGACAATTTTTTTACGAGGGTTCGCAAAAGCAGAGGTCATATAAACCTTCAGGGTGCCAGTGTTTAAAAAAACAAAAAACATTTGTAAGTATGTCGTGTTCGAATGTAGGGCCGCTGGATTCGAACCCGGGACCTTTACCTTACAGTGATGAGCGCCGTGTCAAGGAAGAAACCTTGCGGCCATCGACGCCCCTAACAACAATTCTACTTCTAAAATGACACCCATATTCCGTCCCACTTTAATTTAGGGCTGGACACGAGCAGAACGGACATAAACTGAAATAATTTGAAGAGGATCAAATTTACTTTTGACTTGCTTACTTGAGTCTCACAGAATAATTCAGATAATTTGTACATAAAAAGATGACCAAAGAAAATCATTCTTCTCTTACTGTGGCTATACTGTACAGCACATATACTTCATCACATTTTACAGACAGACGTACTCTTAATGCGAGGAAAAGCCAAGTAGACCAGAAATGACCGGAAACAACGAAACTACAGGTTCAACACCCAGCAGACCTCAAGAGGAAATCTCACGATAATATTTACAGTTCGACGAACCTCAATGCATCGCCATCGGTTTTAAAAAGGCCAGAGCAAATGTGTAAACAGAGTCGACATTGCAAATTCGATAATTTACACTTTCTAACTTTCGTTTGCTATGAATTGAGCAAAAGAAGAAGGCGGTCAGACTTGAAGGGCCGAAATACACCCATGGGAGATGAGAGAAAGGTTTTTGGGGGATATGATTTCATTCAGCCTTTTACCTCCGAGTCAATAAAACATCATTTATCGAATAAATCCACCTGTAACTTCTTTGGTTAACAACATGGGGTCGATTACAGAAAATTCCCAATTACAGCCGTTACTGCGATTCGCGTGCACGCTCGAATTCCGAATTGAAAAGGGAAATCTGCCCAAAAAACAAGGTTTCGACTACCATGGCAGTTCGTCGGGCCATGGACGAGCGACTATTTACGGCGCCCTTGGTGTCAGTTTTGTGTTGCCACACACTGATGCTCACACATGCAAATGCCCTAATTGTCCAATTTTCGTACGGGTGCAATTCCACGAGCTGACGAGGACGGGTTGTCCATTGTCACATCGGCATTTTTACCGATCTCCGGCGGAAGTTATTACTCTGGCGGTGGGGGGATCGACATTTTCGCTATTTATAGCTTAATGCATCCTATAAAATAGTAGATATGGTGTTATTTTCGTTAATTAATTATAAGGTATTTAAGGTTAAGTATAGTTTTTTTGGGCCTTATTGTCTAGCATATTGGCCAATGCATCAATCTTACTTTATCAATCAAGTAGATTTTTAAACCAAAGACAACAAGATGTTCAACGAATCTAAGGCTACTGTAAACCAGTGCTTAAAAATTACTTATATAGGTTCAACACGTTTTTTATTCCAATTAATCATTGTTTTTATCTGAGGTTTTTGGTTGAGAAAAATTAATGTAACGATCTGGATTCGAACCCAACACCTTCGGCGGTTGTAGGTTGAGATGAGGAGTTGTCTGAGGGGATTAAAGTCAGAATATCTCAGGTTATAGAAGCTACGTATTCAATCGAAGGGCTCGTATCTCGTTCGTGATACTAATTTTTCACCTCTACCAAAAACCTAAGATAAAAATAATAATTCATCGGAATTCACTAATTTCGTGGTCCGTGTGACCAATTAATACAGGGCAATTAATTAAGGTTTTCGTTGAGATGAAAAAAAAATCAATGGCAAAAGCGGGATTCGAACCCACGATCTTCGACTAGATAGGCCGCTGCTGGTGGTCCGAATGGATTGAGGTCACGATATCTCAAGTGGTAGGGGAGCGACGTGTCTAGCCGAAGATAGTGAGTTCGAATCCCGCTCGTGCCATTGACTTTTTTCATCTCAACTAAAAACCTTAATTGGAATAGTTAATATGGTCATGTATGCCGACTAAGCAAACATGGATACATTTTTTGTTTTGTGAAAACTTCATTTGTACAAAGGTGCATTCTAATCAGGCTGATAAGAAGGTCTAAAAGGAAGGTGGAAATTATGTGGAGAAGACAACATCCAGTGGAGTTTTTCTTAATGGTTACAACTGTACCGCTTGGTTATAACAATTAATATACAGAAAAAAAAACAACTCACCGGTGTATTATAATTCGAAAGGTAGTAGGTAAATCAGTTCGCGAAGAGGTCATGATTCCTGATCATAATGACGCCCAAAGACGATAAGGATGGATAAAAGAAGAAAATGTGGTCTAGTAAGATAAGCTTAACTGGTGCAGCAAGATGATCATAGACGATCATTCTACTCGTAAATTGAAAATATTACACAACAGGCAGAAGTCTGAAAATGGTAAAAGAGGACTGCTTCCGAAAGAACACACCACATACGACAAGACTATTGAAAATGAACAATGCACTTTTATTTTTGACGATTAGTGCTTTGAACGAGAAAATTTTATCATCCTTTTAATAGAGCTGACTTGGGAGATGATAAGCAGACAACCATTGAATATGCCTGGCTCAGAAGAAACACATGGATTCGGATATAAACCTGACCAACTTGATTACTTGACGTTCTAAAAATCATCAGTGCAGTAAAAAATCTACAAAGCGGAATTTTCATACTTTCAAGTATAGGCTGAGGTTTTTATGTTTTGTTAAAGTTCATCCATAGATTATCTTTTTTAAAACGAATTATAATTGTAGAAGTCATGAATAAACTGAAATCACTCGTAGGAGATTAACAAAAGAAGCAAAGGCGCTCGGAGGGTACTTTATTAGAATTAGAATTAGACGGAATACATATTTTCATGCCTAAGAAAACATCCCAAGATACCCAATGAAATAAACCCTTCTTTGGCAGGTGCACAGATACAGAGAATAACAAAAAAAACCACTTCGAGTTGGATGAGTCTCTTCCATGTTAGCGTTAAATCTTTTTACACGGTTGTCGTTGCACGTAGCAGTGAGACGAACTCTTCAGAGTTTAAAAACCATTTATAAAATAGCTAAAAAGGCCATGGAAAACCTATTTATCGATCATAAAGGATATCAGTTAAATACCCATCAGGAATCTCTTCCCAGTAACTTAGTGGGTCTACGAAGGAGTTTTCAGAGTAAGAAAAAGAATAAATGGATTTGAGCCCGGGCGATGCGTGATGCTGTTACGTCGGATGGCCAAATGGCATTTGAATCGTGAGGTGCACGGCCTTTCTGCGTCCTTTGTTTCGTCTTCCTACAAAGGTTAGATCATAGTGTACATCCCGGGTTTGGAGAAGAGTTCGAACTTTGAAACAAAAACCAAGACCCCATTTCGATTAATAAAACGAATACAACCACTAAATCGAAATAATTAAATACTACAATATTTAGGATTAGGGTTATCTCTGTGAGTTGTGTGGCACAGCTGAGATTGATGGCCCCCTCGTAACGACTGATCTTTTATCTTGTTTAAAAAAAAGAACGTTTCTCTTTTATATTTCTAAGAAGCTAAAGATATTTATATGATAAATATTTGAAGGAAATAACAATTTTCTCACAATTGTTTATATTATTTAAAGATCGTGAGATGCAGTGATGTGATGTAGGTTAAAAAAATATTATGGAGACAAAGTTCTCATCATTACTGAAATCATCTTCAGGGCCTGAGATTTATACATACTGTTTAAATTATAAAATACGTATAATGTTTTAATTTAAATTTATACAATGATGTACCCAATATAGAACTTTTAGGTTTAAATAGAGTATTTGTACTCACTCACTTTGAGTGAGTATAAATATTTATATTAAACGTAAAACTGTACAATTAATTAAGGTTTTTAGTTGAGTTAAAAAAAAATAAATGGCACGAGCGGGATTTGAACCCACGATCTTCGGCTTGATTCGACGAGGTCACGATAGCCCAGTAGAGCGGCGGCGTATCAAGCCGAAGATCGTGGGTTCGAATACCACTCGTGACACTGATTTTTTTTATCTCAACTAAAAACTTAAATTAATTGTAATATTAATTGGTCAAGCGAGTGAGTTTAACTTCAATATTGCGCACATAATTGGAAAAATTCATATTCATATCTTTACGTGTTTGTATAATTTCCAATAATGTTTATAAATCTCAGGATCTAAAGATGATCTCAATAAAGATCGAATCGTTGTCACGACAAAGAAAATGTTTTTCTAACCTACATCACACCAGACCACATCTCACGATTTTTTTAATGTATTATTCAAAAAAGTGGATATTTTGAACATTCCATTTAATTTTTAAAAACTTTTTTTTGCCCGTACACTTTTGCACCAAAAGCCTTTTATTTTTAATAGGAGTTTGAAATATTTAATTACTAACTTTTTTAAAGCGTTTGTTAAAAAAATAAAGACTTTTTGGCATTGAAATTTAAAACAAATTCAGGCCCTAAAGATGATCTCAATAAAGATAGAATCGTTGTCA
>CM077107.1:6841121-6884880 GCA_039619505.1 Cimex hemipterus | reverse complement strand
CGACCTTCGGCTCAATACGCTGAAACCGCTTGAGTTATTCCAATTGACTATTCTTTTTATATAAGATTTTATATAAAGTTTTTTATAAAGATGAAAAATTAGTGCCACGTGCGGGATTCGAACCCACGAACTTCGGCTCAATACGCTGAAACCGCTTGAGTTATTCCAATTGATTATTCTTTTTATATAAGATTTTATACAAAGTTTTGATAAAGATGAAAAATTAGTGCCACGTGCGGGATTCGAACCCACGACCTTCGGCTCAATACGCTGAAACCGCTTGAGTTATTCCAATTGATTATTCTTTTTATATAAGATTTTATATAAAGATTTTCATAAAGATGAAAAATTAGTGCCACGAGCGGGATTCGAACCCACGACCTTCGGCTCAATACACCGATGCTCTAACCACTTGAGGTATAGTGAATTCGATCCCCTCGGACAGGAATTGTCCATCTCAACCTACCTTTCGAATTTTCCCTCTTTTTGACTTTTTTCAATTTTTTATTTTAACGAAAAGTTGGACTCTTACTCAGAGCTTACCCAAGGGAAAGAAGCGTACTTTACTATGTTTCTTTAAAAATAATTTAGAAGTGAGAGTTTCGCAAATCCTCATAATTATCCTTAAATATCAAAATTTTCGATTTATCTATGTTAAATTTCATTTTGTACACATACACCTTTTCAATGTTGACTTGATGATCTTCTGATCTTCCTGTACTTTATAGTAACTGTATAGGGCCAAATTTTGAAAACAACGCCATCGATCTCCAGTCACTTAGCTAGAACATAAATGAGATGGTTTTATGTGTAAGGAGAACAAGATAGGGCTCTGTGTACAACCTTGCCGAACTCGGCTTTTTGCTGCAAAGAGCTCAGATCACTTTATGGCACCATTTGCTTTTGACCCCAGTTGTATTTTTCTAAGCAATGTTACAAAATCGGATGGTAAGGAAGATTAAAAAGCATATAAAGGCCAAGATTTCGTCCAACGGGATCAACATTTTTCCCGTTTGTAATGAGAATAAGTTTATATTTAACCAGATTAAAAATTAAGTCTTCAGTAACCTTTTCAAAAATCCTGATTATAAGAATAAGAATAATTTATTTACAAATATGTACAAATGATTGGTACAGATGTATCAGGCTCCCTGCCTGTACACTACCGACTAATACGTTGTACAATTTAAAAAGAACTAATATTATTTGTAAAGGAAAAATAAAAAAACCTTAAAAGAAGAAGCCTGGTTAGCTGTTTGTAAATTTCTTTTATTTTCATGCTAGACCGTCCGATGTATTTCCCTATGCATTTTTTAAAAATACTTTTTCTGATATTTTACTGTGTAGTCTGCGTTTTGATGAACTTGTAATTGGGTCGTTTCCGATTATTTTTTCGCCATTTTCAGTGTTGGGTCTGTGTGATTTTTGTTAAGACAAGTCTCTTTTGGTTTAGAATTTTAGAAAAAACTTGACCTCTCGAAATGCGTCTGATAGACCGACCCAGCGGTCAGATCAAAATGACCGAGTCGTTTTACCAAAAATGCCATTAGTTTACTCGGTTCGTCGTTATTTTAGGGAATTTGTTCCGTGTTAGAGGAGTTTATATGCAGAAGTAGGTTTGTAGTTGATTGGTGTGGTTTTTTTTATTGTTATCTGCCGATGACATCGGATTTTGTAACTTGTAATGCAAATTTTCTTGATAATTAGGTTAAAATGTAGTTTTAATTTGTATGTATTAAAAAAGGTGTGAAAAAGTGATGTAAGCTAAAATTTCGTGGTACTGTACGTCACAGAACATTCTGTCATTCATATGGCGAATTGGACACAGCACGAAAAAATGGGCACCGACCGCGTTTTGCCGCATCTCCACAATGGTCCTTGGAGAAAGAATGTTAATAAAGACTGCATGTGAGTCACCAGTGAAGGGTCGGCAGTTTAGGAGAAAATAGAACGAAACTAAACCAAGGCCCCATATGAGATCCGCGTTGGAACTGGCTGAAGTAGACTGGTATTGGCCGAACACCGCCACCCTGGATATCCTCGGGCGGAAGGACACCTGCGGGTCGAGAACGACCGCTGACTCACGCAACGGGTCTGGAATCCCGTAGGATGCCGATCAGGCCGTTTATTTCAATTACGCTCCTGTGCTCGGACACGTATCGCACGAATTGTCAGGTACGGGGAAAATGAAACGAGCGTCGATCGGGCACGTCCTCAGAAACCGTTGACATTTGTCTAAAACTCGAACGTCAAGATGGAATCCTCATCTCTAAACGCTGAAGAGATATTTGGAAATGGAAGGCTTTCTTAAATAAAAACACTCTGTTCTAAAACATCTAAAATAGTTTTGGGAATTCTGGGCTCGGTCTGAGGAGTGATGAACCTTTTACTTTGATCGTTTCCGATCATTTTGATCTGGGACTGCTTTAATTTATTCAAAATGGTAAGATTGCATCTTTCCTTATGTACATTAGTTTAGTTTTATTTTCAGCCAAACATGCCAAAAACATTTGGAACCGTATCCATTGTGCATGGTTGTCTGCTGACCTTGATACTCACCTTTTTTTCCAAGAACATCGTGTTAAGCAATTGACCAAATGCATCCAAATATGCTAAAAAAAACAAAAAAACGTCAATGTTGTGAATAGGATCACCGGTAAACTGCTGAGTACCAGTGTGATCTGTGTTAGGAAGATATCGGTTCAATGGGAAAGCAAAGTAACAGAGACATGCGAAAATGTTCTGGACTATAATGTCAGTAAGACTTCTGCTTGGATACAACAGATTCGGGAGGCCTGGAGCAGTAGCAGAAACAAGCATGTAAAGAGGTGATATCGTCAAGGAAGAACAATAAACAGCGGAACATATCATAACGGAAAAGCCAAGGCCTACAGGATCTGGTAAATAGTTGTAGACCATTATCCATCATTGTGGAGATTGTTCCAATATAGTTCTCAGTTCGCAAGATTCAAAAAAGGCTGACTCCTAAACCTTAACATATGGACCCAAGCAATAGATCGTTGCTTACAAAAGCTCGTTGTGTCTTTCTTTAAGAGCGAGATATGGTAGTATAATACTTTTGGCTTAGGTAATATACTAGGTGGCTTGAGGTTTTGAAGCCAATGGAGGGACAATGTAACGAAAAGTCAAAAATCTTCTTCAACCAAGAACTACCTGAGGTACTACATAGAATCTTTCTTTTACGTTCGTTCTGTGGTCTTGTCTTTCCTTCCATTTTGCTAAAGAAATTAATAATAAAAGTTAATAAATGTAACTAACGTATTAACATAATTTTATAGCTGCCACCTTGATCTGCTGATTTTATCCGGCAGATGCATATTCCACTGCGAATTCTACGTATTCCACAACTTACGACCTTATAAAAGAGTCTTGACTTCACAAAAATCACACACAGACGCAAAAATAAGGATGGCGAAATAAAGATACGAGTCTGATTGATAAAGTTAATGATCATGTGCACATAAAAACTTAAGGTAATAAAGGTAATTTTCTAATTATAAGTTCATCGTCTTGCAGTCTACAAGAGGAAATCTCACAATTTAAAATGTAACTCCAGTTCGACCTTCACACAACTTCTTCAGAAGTATTCCTTTACCTATGACCCATGACTAACTGTTCAGCCTACTTCATCGATCGAGTTCATCGACGCATTTCTGAAGTGGAACCTTGATACAAGATTAAAACAGAAAGACCATCTAACACACGACTCAGACATGGAATGCGGGGCTCAGCTAAAGCATCCAATTTCTGTATAATCCTTCCAGTCAAATCCTTCCTTTGTATTGTCAACGCTTTTTATTTGTCTAATCTTGTTCTGCAATATCTTGAGGTCATCCATTTCGCTTCCCACGCCAAACAAATTTTACTCCTCTAGCGCTGGTCATTTTTTAGCATCATAGGTTTTCTAAGGTTAGTGTCCTGATAGTCCTCGACGCTGACGGGCCCAGCTACAAGATCTGGTAAATACCATTAAACCATTTGTGACGATAATACGTTCGAGAGAATATCTGCAGGATCACCATGAGTGAGTAGCTGAATATCATGGGCTTTCGCAAAGTCCTGCAGTTTTGGCGGAACCATACAACACCCATCGAGACCAAGCCGAACTAGGCTAGGCGTGCTTGACCAATTGCTTAATGACCAAATCTGAAATACCGATTCTTTCTAGTTTCCCATGTCCAATATAGTACACTGCCAATATCCGAACAACAACAACAATATCTTTCCTGTCCTTCCTCAACCTTAGGGTCGCCCCTTTCGTACGCATCATCGTCACATATTGTCTATCATCATGGAGGTTGTACAAGATTCCAATAGAGTTCGAAAGGTCAAAAAGAGGCCGACTCCTGATAACCTAAATCTAAACCTGTGTGAAACACACCAAATGGATCAAGGGTTAAAAAGGTTCTTTGTGACTTTCTTTAAAATCGAGATATGGTAGTACAATAGTTTTGGCTTAGATGATATGTCATCATAATCACCTCAAAATTCGCTGACAGTGGCCCATCACTCTGCTCAGTCATATTTCACCTTGTTGAATTTGTTTTCTTTGCGATTTCAACTTATGGTAGTTAATTCTATGGATGTAGTGCTAAATGTTACCAGAAAATTATAAAAAACATTGTGAGTACGAACCCTTCAGTGATAATGTATTAACTATACTCTGATTAATTATCGTACGACCTTTCCACATAAATTGGTCTATTGAATCAAGTCAAAAATAGTCAGACGTATTCAGATAATTCTAAAATAAGTTAGACTGTTATGAAAAGGTTGGTCGTTCGTAATCGCCCAGAGATATAAAACGTGGTTCATCCGTCATGGAACCATCTACGATCGTATCGTATCTTTTCACGATAAACGTCTAAGTCAACCGGCCTCGTACGGGTCAACAACTTAGCCACAAAACATAATTCCGGAAATGATAAACACGGCCACATTCCTACTCCTCCCTTGGAAGAAACATTCGGTGATTATTTTATCGGTTGACATCACGTATAAGTACCAGAATTTATAAATTCAAGAAGAGCATAGCTTCAAATATCACCTAATTTAAACTACGAGTACTTGGATATCACCCCAACGATATTACGAGTGAAATCATCGATGTACTTTCAGATCACTATCACTAGTTACGACTATGGGGAAAATGAAAAGTGCACACACCGGATTATCTTGCTCTGATTGCACCCATTAGAGAAAATAATACTTTCGTCCGTATTTTGCATGATCAAATTAGATATCGGCTTCCCTTTGAAGGCTGAAAAACAAATATAAGATTTTTCTAATATTAAGTCTATTCGGTTGAAAATTTTTGTTTTTGACCTCTATTTTACCAACTGTCAAACTTCAATAGACTTTAAAAAAATCTAGGGATTTTTGGGTAAAAGGTTCAATGATTATTGACATACTAGTTTACAGCCTTAATATCTATTATTTTAAATGATTATTTGGAGTTCGTGAGGTGCGTTCTGGTGCGGCGTAGGTTTTAGAAAAACATTTTCTTTATCGTGCCAACGTTTCGATCTTTACTGAGATCATCTTCAGGGACTTGTGTTTTCTGTATTTCAACTACAAAGTTGTATTTGTGGTCTTCAGTGTTGGTTTAGTTCCTAATTTTTGATTAAATTCGTTGGCGTTTTTATATATTTGATAATTACATAATTTCAGGTTCATCACCTTTCAGAAAACAAGGCGAATCTGGAAGATGCGGGAACAAGTTTTGACGTAAACTTTCGTTGAGATGTAAACCTTCGTATTCCTTATAGCTTGATTTGCCCGGCAACAAAATGAAAAGGTACACGTGCTTTGCGCAAACTTGCAATTTGTTCGTACGTCGAAAAGTAAAATGGCAAAGGGCATAGCGTAAAATATCGCAGGTTCGGATTTACGACTCCTGTTGTCCATGTGTTCGAAATATCTTCATACACAAAGAGGCAAGGTTAATTGTTCCATTTACGACCAGTCGTAAATTACATTTTCATCGACGGCTGGGGTAATTTTGGATAGTGAGGCGAAATGGTCTTTCAAACAACAACAAAAAAAGCTTCGCATAATTATAAAAGATTGCTTTCGTAAAATGGTTTCTGTCATTTCGTGAGTAGTTTAGTTTATTGCTTCGAATAAACGTACCAAAACATACAAAATAAGAGATGTTAGAAACGCATAAAAACAGTAAAGGTTTTATAATTTATAAATTATCTATGTTATATCGAAACTTTCCTTTTAGATTTATATTCGAAATTACATAGAGCATAAATAACAAGCGTTGTGGCATGGCATGAGTAGTAATATGTTCTATCTCGGGTAAATTTTTTTTCCATTTATACTTGGGACATCTTCATTATCCAGCCAACTCATCGACGGACCACCGACGTTTCAGTCGTTTGAAGAGTTGGTAGGAAGATTAAGATGGGTTTATTAATGGATTAAGATGAGATAATGTTGAACGGACTTTAAGTTAGGATTTGGCGTCCTGGGCACAGGTAATGGAGCATTGGTCTGAATACGATATAGGGTGGAGTTCTTGGCTGACTCGTAGAGCTGTTTTATTTCTTAAATCTGTTCATCACTGTCAACTAAACGTCCCGGGTTCGAATGTAGCGCGACTAGATTCGAAAACGACATGCTTACGAATGAGCTTTTTCTAAAACCACCGACACCCCGAAGATTCAAATGACCTCGTAGTTGAAATACCCTCTAGAAAATAAATATTTAAAATTATAAATGATTGCCTAGATATAAGGTATTGAAAACCCCAAAGAACGCTTGAGTAACCTCTACCTTGGTATTAGCTATCCGGAGGAATAAAGTCATAGTCATTCTTGGAACGTTTTGACGTTAAAGGAATTAAACAAGAATTCTTTGCTCCT
Source organism: Cimex hemipterus (assembly GCA_039619505.1). Classification (NCBI taxonomy): domain Eukaryota; kingdom Metazoa; phylum Arthropoda; class Insecta; order Hemiptera; family Cimicidae; genus Cimex; species Cimex hemipterus. The sequence goes on along the minus strand of CM077107.1, from coordinate 6,877,987 downwards.
TTTATTCGCATATAGTTGAACAGTACAATATTTACCTGATAAGCGTGCTTCTAGTTAAAATTAGTGGAAGTTTAATTGATTAATTTTATTCACACGAACCTGCAATATTTAACTTAACTTTCACCAGGCCATGCATGAACAAAAGCTAGGTAGAAGTAAACGTCCACTACGAAAATCCGAGGCTTCATCTGAGCAAAGTTCTCTTGCTTCACTTGTACAAAATTAAATTCGAACTAATTAATATTCTGTTCGGATAAGGGGAACTAAATTTCTTTATTTTCCGTCGAAACTGCTAGACAGTAAATTTTGTAAGAATTCGAGTAAACCCAATTCAAAGCATATTAGACTTTTTTTCAATATACTGTGGATATTCATGATATTTTTGTTAGCCATGTTAAATCTGATAGGTCCTGTTAGATTGGGAGAAACGATAACGTAGACTAATAAGAATCGGCTAGTTAACATTGCTCGATCTAATAGGCCAGAGCCAAGATTAGGTGTTAGGCCGAAAATGTAGTTACATGGCTATCCGTTAGGGCATCCGTAACCAACATGGCAGCCATGAATTTAACAGCTGTTTTTTTTTTTTTTTTGCTTACATGTATTTTTATTCTTACATATGCATTAATTAAATCAGACTAATACATTTCTTTTGTTAATTTTTGACCTTACGCTCTGAATGAGAATTCATAATAGATGCATCCCCTATTATATAAAGTTGTAGGCTGTTAGTCCTTAGGATACAGGTTAGGTATGTCGGCATTGCGCGAGAGTTTGGGTCATTGGGATCAACTCCAAGACCGAATTGTCGGTATACCTAGGCAAGTATGCTACAGTTCTTCAGTCTGAAATCATAGCGATTGAACGAACAATGTGCCAGGCAAATAAAAAGGCAAGGGATACATTTCCGGAAGATAGCCATTTTCTCTGACAGCCAAGCAAGCTCTTATGGCCTTAGCTTCATGCAAGGCAAAGACAAAGAGTGTTTGGAAATGACGAAGGTCTTGATGGAAGTCAGCGACACTAATTACTTTTTTGTCCTTGCACATTCGGGGTAAAGAAAAGGTTGACATGTTGGCCAAAAGGAGCCGACATAAATACTTTGGGCCCAGAACCCTACTGCTGTCTAGCAGCCTGCCATAAAGCAGGATACATCTTAAAATGGATTCTTAATTAATCCAAAACCTGGTGGACCAATACCATAGGTATGAGGCACGTTAAGTAATTCAGAGAAGGACCAAGGCAACCGCAACCGGCCCAGGATTCTGGTTGGATTTCTGACAGGGCACTGCTGCTTAAGAAAAACCATGCACCTGGTAGGAGTACAGACAGAAGAAACAATGTGTAGATACTGCCAGGAAGAGGAGGAGACCGCAGAACACATTTTATGTTTCTGTGGAAGTCTATGTAGGTTCTTGCAACTAGAACAAGAAATGCCTCAAACAAGATTCTATCCCAAGGCACCCCTGGCAAAGCTGTGGAGCCTGAGGTGCAGTAGGCCTCGTAGCCGCCACTCTTATCAATATCCATTTCCATATCTCTAGATATGTCGGCACAAATTGAAGCATGTAATTTATTAGAACGTTTCAAGTGCATAGATAGCATTTTAAATGAAAATGTTCATTAATTTTCCTTTTTTATTTACGTTTAGCACCTTACAATTTAACACAAAAGAAAACCATAACAAACCTCAACAAGCCTTCAAGGACTCTTGTAGCTTTACGTTTCGTTCTACTAATCGCCACGCGCAGCATTGCGGAAAAATTAACGTTTAACATGCTAAGAAAAGAAGGGGGCGTTCACGATCTTACTCGACATTTTTCTTTTCGAGTTAACACGATATTAACATCTTACGAACGTTGTGAATCAAGGCTATCATCGACCTGTGTTTAGATAAAAAACGCCCTCATCCAGGTAGCTGCTGGGTTTTAGTAAAACTGGGCTATATTTAACTAGTAGTCGTTTTATGGTAACTCAGAAGCACGGAATAGATCGTTGTCTAAGTGCATTTAAGCATAATTTATCGTATGCTCGTTAGTTGCCGCCTTCTTAGAAAGTTCAGGTCGGCCAAACGGTCGCTGCCCATAAACCATCACGCATGGTCAAGACGCGATCAACTTTTATCTAATTATTTTCGGCGTTGTTCATAAAACCGGACCGGTCCGTAGGTTTATTACCGTCTCGGCCATATCAGGAAGCAAACAGGTACGACCAGCTGCGCCTGTTACATGTCGGGTGAAAATATGATTTTTTATTCGTTTGTAATCCAGTTAATTTAAGAGTTCGAGTTACATTTGCCCAGTCGTATAGGATATATTGCACTTATGTAAGACCGTAAAATAATTTAAAGCATTATGAGTATATTCTGTAAAAAAATGCCAGGACCAGTTTGTCTGAATCGAGGAAAAGGAAAAAATATTTGACAACATCCAAAGTTTTCTTTTCTTTCTTCATCTAGCAGTTGAAAGTAGTGTAGTAGAAAGTAAGTACTTTATTTATCCATACCCATGCGTCAAAGCAAGAATTGTTTAAGTAACATAAAGTGTTCTACTATAGGTTTAACTACTGCTTTTCATATGTTGGTTGTAGCTAAAGGTATGACGTAATAAATCAAGTAGAAATGACCAATTATGGAGTGAGTATGGGGTTCAATCTTTTTTAAACAGACAGTTCCTACTCAATGTAAGTTGTTTTGGACGATCTTGATTTCGAGCCTTTTAGCTCATCATCAGGTTGAAGGACTTCCACAACTTGATGATGAGCTAAAAGGCTCGAAATCATAACGTGCGAAACAATTTACTGTGAGTAGGAACTATCTTTTTAGATTCCGTGGTCCGATTGACAAAATAACGTCGTTCAATTAATTAGTCTTTGTGGAGGGTTTTGGTTGGGATAAAAAGTCAGTGCACCGAGCGGGATTCGATCCCAAGATCTTCGGCTAAATACGCCTCGGCTGTACCACTGGAGCTATCGTGACTTCCATCCACTCGGGCACCAACTTCCAATCTCAACCCACCTTTCGAATTTTCCTTCTTTTTTGGCATTTTTCAAATGTGTGATCTACTCGATTCTCGGAGAAAAACGAAAAGGCCAAGCAGAACTTTAGTGAAGATATACTTTGTTTTATTTATTAAATCCATTTGATTTCGTGGTCCGATTGACCAAATAACTTCTTTCTATTAATTAATCTTTATGTAAGGAATTCGGTGAGATGAAAAATGGCAAGTAGGACAGAAAATTCTTAAGGTGGGTTGAGATGGAAGATGGAACTCATGTCGTAGAGCAGGTCGTGGGTTCGAATCCCGCTCGACACGCTGACTTTTTTCTACCTCAACCAATGTTATACAAAAACATTAATTAATTGTATGAAATAGTTTTTTCTATCTTTCCGATTGGACAAACCATTGTTCCATTGAAGACAGTTCCATGCAACGCTCGCACATATCTGAATCAGACCTGTTAATCTTATAAAGAAACTGACCACATATGACATTATTTGATCGGTAATTTAATCGTCAATACCGTCTTCTTTGATCCGCAAAATCCTGGTGAACGGTAAATTAAGAAAGTAAAAATTTCAAAATAAATAGAAAAGGATTGATTTCGTCCTCAGGTTTCAGGTAAGTCGCAATTGATTCCTCTAGCGGGTCCGGTTCTCTCTCGGAGTAAAAGTGGTTTTTCATATCTTCCTCTCACGATTAACGACGCGAAGAAGAAGATCCTGGGCGTCCTTCACCTTTCCGATTCAGAGGCTTCACATCTTTTTATGTAACCCTCCTGTTATGCAAGCGGAGCATTACCGCCGTTTTTATGTTATTGTTTTAATGGCCTCCACTCCTCGGGGTGGCACAATGCTAGAAAAGTTTGCCGTCACAGACTAATTGCTCGCTCGCGTAGGCAAAAAAATCGTAGGATGTGCGTTTCTGTGCCGTCTTAAGACGTAGCAAGGCGTTAGGTAAGAAAGTACCTTCATGATTAGAAAAAGGATCATCCTGCACATAGAAATATATGTCTATCATAAAGATACGAATAGCCACTTAAAATCTCACTTGGGATGAGAGGTTTACTAATACACACAGTGCATTTTGCCCAATTAAAATTATTGCGTTTTAAATTTAAAAAATTAAAATAAACGTTCTTCGTTTGAATGAAGTACGGACGGGGAATATCCGTTTAAAACCAAGTCGCGTACCCGAATTGAAACCCATGCATCAATCAGTTAAAATAGCCGACGTTTCACACATAAAACTTTCACGTCTATAACGAAATAACTGAGTTAAAAACTCGACGTGTTCATGTTTTCAACATGCCTTCTTAAGACAAATTATCCGTCTTCAGGCTCCTTTCACAATTGTTTACTACACGGTTTTAATTCGTTGTCAAGCAATGCGATGGACGTTTTCCTCGTTGTTTATGACATCGATCAAATTGCTGACTATTAATAGAATGAGCATTACTGGAAAAAGGATGACAAAAGTCATGAAGGCCGAGTTTTTTTCGACTGTTTTAAACATCAGGTCATGGTCGCTCTTTTGGTTCATTGTAAATCTATTAAGAAATTATATGCAATATCTCAAATCAGTCACGTGACTAGAATATTTTTCCAAATATTTTTATTTCGACAAATATGCACATTTCGTTTCGAAACGTAATATTCAATGCATTTTCAGGCTAATATGGGTAGCATAAAGAGATCACATGTGATGAACCCGAAACCAAAATTTTTGAAGTGATAGTCAAAACAGTGAAAACACTATCAATGATGACCTGATTATCGAGTAGGTCAGTAAAACGGAGGTCCATCAGGATCAACAACCTTCTTTCTTATCATTGTGTCCGTCTTTTCTCGCTGAGTTACGTAAGCGGACCCAGTGATTAGTGTCGATCAGTTGAACATATGTTGCCTGTTTTTTTGGTTGTTCCTTCCACTCGCCGGCAAACAAACACCAACAAATTTACATCGGACCTGCTCGGCTTTTGGTCTTGAAGTTTGGCTTATGGTCTAGTCCAGTGGTCGGCAAACCAAGGCTCTTCGACTAAATGATTAGTGCAGACACGGACAGGTAGAAGAAATGGGATTGCCGCTTTTTTTAAAGAAAAATAATTAATCACGAGATACTTATTTACCATTTAATTATTCATCAGGATGGACTATGTGCTCTATGTGCTCAGCCATTTTCTAAAGAATTTTGCTCAGCAGGTTCAAAGACTTCAGGAACAACAAAGCGACGCCTTTCTTTAAAAAGACCTTTGAATGGCACGATAAGAGAAATAATTTTTTTGTCCTTTCATATTGATATTGGCAGCTTTGAAATGTAGTTGCTGGATTTAAAACATAAAAAATTTTGGAGCTCAAAATTTGAGCGTCTTTAAAACGATTTACAGCTATTGGAGAAAAATAAATGTGAATTAAGTTTACAGCACAAACGGTGCGATTTGAAAGATCTGGCGAGGGAAGATAGGTTGATTTTTAACAATTGGCTGATGATGAACTGAAGAACTGTTTGCTGTTCTTTCCTTATTTGGGTTTACATATTTATGCGATTTTCGAGCATGAATCATTTATCAAGAGTAGATTAAGAAATCTGCTTAACGATGAGAACTTGGAATCGTTCTTAAAATAAAAAACAACATACAAACCAGACTTACAGCTACTTTCCAGGGAAATGCAAGGCGATTGTTCACATTGTGGGATCATTTGTAATTTTTTAAAAGAAACTTATTATATTTTTAAATAAATCTTACCTTCATATAAAAATCATACCAGGTTTCACTGTACCGTTAGTTAAACTAAGACATATTCAGCAAAGGCAAGCTCGAGAGTGTACTTTTAATTCTATTTCCATAAGAATGACTACTAAAGTGAAGCTTAAGTTTAAAAAATGGCTCTTTGAATAAACTTCAATTTTGTATTTTTGTTAATATTTGGCTCTTTTAGATGAGAGTTTGCCGACCACTGGTCTAGGCGAAGTATTCGATAAAATCTTGGTTAGTGTAAGATGAAAAAGTCCCTCACAGTCCCTCTATCTCTAGGAAGTCTTTCCTTGCTGGCAGGTATTCCGGGTTGAAAAAATAATTTACAATTCAATCCTAATGACAATGCTAACGTTTACTATACAGGAAAACTTCTGTTTGTTGAATTCTAAGCAGTAAAATCACTAGCCATACCAATGATAAGGAGAGTACGAATAGAACTGAATTGTCTCTTGCCTTTGTCCCAGGACATACGTAAGTAGCACACATTGGACCAGAACCTTTACGTAATGTTGCTAAATGCCATCAAACGAAGAAAAGATCACGTTCAAAAAATGAATACTAGCGGACGAGCACCCCAAATATAAACAGGCAAAGGTATCAGTTAAGAAAATCTCGCCTATAATTAATGCAGGCATTCTTCAACCAACGGCCAAAATCCATGAGAGGTGCTGTAGACCAATATTGATCGTTCGGGCGCGAAGTCGTAAAAAGTCGGCCTACTTAATCTTCAGACGTGTTTCTTGTTGAAGACTTCAGTATGGATTTCTTCCTCTATGTACCTGTTTGTTGTACTCCGTTGTCTTCTACTATGATGAAATTTTAGTTTTTAGCTGTGCGGCTGATCGTTGTACTTTTATTAAGTTTTATAGAAGATTAATCGTTCAGATCCATGCTGATCTGTCTATTATACAGACGCGTATTTCGTAGACATATTCATTGGGTGTTTGTTTGTTGTCTCTCGTATCCGTCTGTGTTGTAAAGTACAATGAAATTTGTTTTTTATCTATTCGTCTTGTCCTACGCACAAAAAATAAGTTTAACAGTAGATGGATCGTCTTGAATCATTCGTAATGTAGATAGGGTCAGGAATAATGATAAGAGAAGCGGCCACAAGATCACCTCACCTCTACCTAAATAGACCTATTATGCTCCTTTGTTAATTGTAACTCACTGGCGAGGTTCAAGATATTAAACGGCAGCTTCGCCATCGGTTCCGTGGTGTAAGATCATGCTCGTTGTTTTTCTTGATCTAGTTGTAAGAACCTGTACCTACATAGACCTTCACAGAAACATAAAGCGTGTTCTGCGGTTTCCTCCTTTCCCTGGCAGTATCTGCACACTGTGTCTTCTGTCTGTACGTACATCTCGTACATGCGCTTTCCTAAGTGGCGTTGCCTTCCAGTAATTCTTTTGTAAGTTTTGCGGATGGTCCTTCTATGAACCACTTGCCTCATACCTGCGGTATTGTTCCATCAAATTTTGGGGTTCATCCCGAAGACCCCAGCTACGTACCATTGTCGGTTTTGAAGCCGTCAGTATACAAGTAGGAATTTGCCTTTATGTTCCCTTGGTCCATTCTTCCCGTTCTGGTATCAACACTTTGGACATATTGTTGAAGTTTGTCGTACTTTGGAGTAGGCATCAATTGGCATGCATAGAATGGCATCTGCTTTATCTCCCTCAGTTTCCATGGATTATTCACAAGCCTATCCTAATAGAAGGTTGTCCATTATAACCCTGTGGGCTGATGTTCTGGCCTCTCCTCGGATTAAAATATGAAGTGGTAGGTGTCTTAACAAAATTTCAAGTGCCGCAGTTAGCATTGTGCTCATGGTACCAGTGTCACTGATCTTTGGGTTCAACTTTGCAGACTTATTGCTTTGGCCTGAAGACTTTTGATACACCACACCACCGACCCGTATGTCAACAACATTGGTCTTACAACACAGGTGTATAGCCATAGGGTCATTTTGAGGTTCAGACCCACGTTCTTGGCGCAGAGCCTTCTGCACCTCCCCCAGGCAATTTTCGCTCTTTGGGTGGTTTTAGTTAGGTGTGAGTCCTAAGTGTGCCCTAGGATATTTGGCCTTCTTAGAAAATGGAATCAGAATATCGTTTAGGATTGGAGGTTTTAAGCTTCCTGTTGTCCGCTTCCTTATGAATGGTTTTATGAGGATTGATAGATAGCTCCTCCTTTTGTAACCTTCTCTTTTTAACCATCTTCTGGGTCTACTTGTTTTTTCTCATGTCATGTTGGGTTCGGTGCGGAATGTCTCTTGTTGTTGTGAAGATCTGTCCAGGTAACCTACTCCTGGGATAGGAAAAGCCGTAGGCTTGATTCATACACACGAGAGCTCTTAACAAAGCCTACGATCTGATAAAAAGCCTTAAGTGTCACGAAGAGCGTTAAATAATACTGTTATAATAAGGCTATGAACACGCGGAATACAACTATAAAAATTATATTAATTTTTAACACAACAGATAAAATTGTAATTACCGTGAATTTAAATAGATACAAAAAGTCCCGTTAGCTTGTGTACTATTTTCGGTTGTTGTTGATATCAACAGTAATGTCCTAAAACGGTTTTTAAATACTATTCAACTGTTACTACACAAAATGTTTTGCAACATGAAAAACGACGTGGAAAACATATTTTTCTGTAACATATTTGACCCAAATTGCACCCTCGGGGAGGATACCAAAAATAAAGCACTCTAGCAAGGAAAGGCATTTGTTGTCGGTGTTTTTAGATGCGTTCCATAGAATAAACAAATTTTATGAATTTACTAGAGAAAATCTATTTCAAAAATCAAGGTAAAAATTTAATTAAAGTTAAATATAAAATATTTTTTCGTATTTGATATCTTGTAATTAAAATTATGGACGTAAACATTCTTTTAGAACAATATAAATAAATTTTCAATTAAATATCTGCCTAATTTTAGCTATGGAACAGGAATAACCGACCTGCTGTGAGATATTAGATATCGGCTAAGCAAAAGGAAGATAAAGTGGAAAGAAAATGCACACAGAAACGCATAAAGTGAAGTTTTTATTTAGTGTTTTGAAGTTAAAATAAAATGATGCCGAAACATTAAGTCGTGCAAAGAGCCCAACTGGGACTTGACACATGGGTACACGCGAACGGCAATTCGCAACGGGGTTACACATGGCAACCGGCCGAGGTTCGCATTGCCACATTTAAGACCGAGGGCCACTCTCTTCTCGAAATCGCCCACCTGGTAAATATTCAAGAGGTCCCAGCCATTATTTAAAGACGGGTACAACGGTAAGTTTCCAACATCTGAGGATTTTGGTCGAATGTCAACCTCATTCGGACAATACTGCACGTTCGTCTTATGTGATATTTCGTCACCTTTTGTTTTATTAATGTCGTTTTTTTAAAAAAGGATTGGCGAAATAGCCTTTTAATGTAGCAAAGTATCCCATTAACCACGGCTCTTCGAGCAATTATGCAGGTGTATTGATGAGACAGCATCAAATATTCAGGAAACGATCAAACAACAATAACATTTTATGTATTTTTAAAAATAACAATCGCAATAATTAATAGCCTATATTGCTTTGAAATTAATTAATTGTTTGTGACGTATTGGCTGAGATAAAAAAGTCAGATTCCAGACCAACGAGTTGGTGTCCGAGTGAATCGAAGTCCCGATAGCTCAAGACGTAGGAGCAGCGGAGTATTGGGGGGCGTGGGTTCGAATCCCGCTCGTGACACTGACTTTTTATCTCAACCAGCACCTTACTTAAAAATTAACTAATTGCCCGGAGTTATTTGGTCAATCGGACGACGAAATATAATGGATTGCTTTGAAAGTTGTACAACAATCTCTCAAGACTAGGATCGAGCTCTGTTCAGATTAGACATATAACTGCAAAAATGCAGGAACAAGGGGTAAAACTGGTTTAGGTTGGGGAATGAGTTGTCAATAAACCATCAGAAAATCATCGCGGTTCCCTTTGCCAAGAATCGGGCAGTATGAAGTCTTTATGCTCTTGTGCTAAATTGAGTTTAAAGAGGCGAAATATCTGGGAATCATCTTTGACCTAAGACGTTCATAGATTCAACAGCTGCATAAAATCACTCAGGGAGCGAAAATTTCCGTTGGTAGAAAGGTAGACCTTTGTAGAAAAGTTGGGGACTAAACGCAAACATTTCCCTACAGTGATATAATAACTTTAAACAAAATTGCTGTAAGGTAACTTTTTCAAGAAAGATGCAAATGCCAACTGAATCAATGTAGAGTTTTGTTTTGGCGAAACCCCACTAAAAAGATTTATTTAATACTTTTTTTAAATTTTACTATTAAAAAAAATTCCTACAAAATAATATTAAACTTTCGAGTCATATCGCACCCAGTGGAACCTGACAGTTAACCTCAAAAAGTCGAAAATCATGATCTTCAGGGGAGGGGGGAGAATAAAGGCGACAAACCTCTGGCTTTTTAAGGGGGAAAGAATTGAGGTGGTGAACGAATACAAGTACCTCGGAGTCACGCTCACCCCCCCCCCCAACTACACTGGCCACACCATCTGAAAAAGAAAATATCATGTGCGAAGCTTGCTCTCTGTAAAACCTGGGCCCCATTGATGAAACAGGAAGTGGTTCCGATCCACGTGAAATTTAATGTATTCAACTCGGTATGACGGTCAATCATCTGTTACGGCTGCCAGATATGGGGCTACCAACAATATGAAGAAGTCGAGAAATTCCAAAGATTTTTTATTCCTAAATTATTTGCTCTTCCTAACCCTACCCCAAACTACATGATTTATTTAGAAACGTCCACTGACCTAATTTATATGTACACCTTGAAACTTCACTTTTCATTTATTTCCAAAATCTTGAATTCCCCTCACATAAAATTGGCAAAAATAACTACGATCGAAGTCATCCGGAATAAGATCAACTGGTATGCCCATGGGATTACGCTCTTTCAGAGATTTGAAGTAGCCTGTCCCACCTACGAAAACCTTGCTGATTGGCCAAGTCTCTTTATAGATCTGCTGTCTAGATTCAAGGAGCAGCATCGGAACGCTTCCTTACTCCTAGCTTAGTCCTCTCTTAACTTTTCGTTATTCAAAGACTTGTCTCACCCCCACACTTTATTTAATCTACAGAGAGAGAACCTTAATTCCCTTAGTCTTTCAAACTTAAGATGGCTACTAAAAACCCGTTGCGAGGCCCTTAACGTGAACTCTACACTTTGGCTGAAGGGCAAGGAGGGGTTATGTTCTCCTTGCAATTCTCAATCGGTGGAAACAACTCTGCATTTTATGGCCGAATGTACAATATTGGGCGAGATAAGGTTGTTGCACTTCGGATCTTTTACCCTCTCTAGGAGCTCACTGTTGAAACTATTGGATGGCACAGATCCACGGGCGCTCACGCAGTATGTCGCCACGCCTGGAAATATAGATTAGAGATAATTATGGAATTCAATTTCTGACCCCTCCAATTCATCACTCAATTTCCTTCATATAATATATGCCTTTATTATATCCGATTTTTTGTCCCTTTACCATTAAGACTTTTCCCCTCGGTTTGTTTTCTATTAGAAGTAGTTTTACTATTATTTTAATCTTTTTTGATGGTGTACTAGCATATAGCGAACAATGTTATATCCTCGCTTTAATTCTTCTTATTTTTTTTCTTGTTTATACTTTTTCTCTTAACAACGAACTCCGGCAGACGGATTGTGATCCATGCGTGTATTATGCTGTACTAATAATCACTGTTTATATACGTAGAAATAAAAAGCATATTTAAATAATAATAATAAATAATAATAATAAATAATAATAAAATTCCTACACTGACCGAAACGAGCTGTACTATTTTTTTACTAATTTTTTTAAAGAGGGTCCGCAACAGCAGAGGTCATATCAATCCTCGAGTGCCAATGTTTTTGAAAAAAGAACATTTGTAAGTATGTATGGTTAGAATGCAGGGTCGCTGGATTCGAACCCTGGACCTTTACCTTATGAGCGCGGGGACGAGGCCTAAACCGTGGCGGCCTCCGACGCCCCGAACTCTACTATTGTGTGTATTATCCGTCATGTTGAACAAACAGTGGGTCCGCCTGTACACGCGCGTTTGACTAATACCACAGAGTATAGTCATATTTACGCTGGGTGGGCGACCAAGACCCGAGGGGTTTAATGTCTGGATAGACTCGTACCCCATCCGTAAAAGGTCCGGGACTTGGTCGGCTCACGTGTCCTGCGTAAACCTCTCGGACTTGTTCACAAACCCCAAGATTTTGGAACATTTTATCTCGGGGAGTGATTTGGTGATGTCCTCTCCCTCAAAGAATTCAAATCTAGACCTAGCATACCTCGAGTATAGCCATACGTCGTGCTGGTTTAATATTAGCTCACCTATCACATCCCAACTGGCATTACCACTTATATTTAATGTTTAAGCAGTTACATACATATATTTTTAACCATCTTCCCAATGTTTGAGAGGAATTTTTCCCCGAATCCAATTATTGGGTTGTCCGGAAAATAATGCAGGATTTTAAGTTTTCATTAAAAAAAATCTATATAAAATATTCTGTTTACGTTTACAGGATTACTCATTTGTATGAATGTCAACACTTATTAATCCTCTTCCAAATGATATTGTTTGTTTACCTCTGTAGCATTCCGCTACTTGGAAATAATTCAGTCATCCTTATAATGTCAAAGCGAGAATTTCGTACGATTTTCTTTTACGAGTTTAAACTCGGCCGAAGCGTAGCCCAAACGGCTAGAAACATTAACCAAGTCTGGGGCGAGGGTTGTGTTAATGAGTGCACTGTGCAAAGGTGGTTTAAAAAATTTCGGGAGGGAGATTTCAGCCTTGAAGATGAAGAAGGTCGTGGAAGGCCTTCCTCTCTTAATGATGATGTTCTGCGATCAGTGGTGGAAGAAAACCCCAAAACAACTGTTCGAGAACTTGCAGAGCAACTCAAAGTCAGTAAAACGACCGTCGCTGACCACCTCAAGGCGATTGGAAAAGTGGAAAAGTTTGTTGCATGACAACGCTCGACCACATGTGTCACGTGTAACGTCACAAAAATTATTGGAGCTTGGCTATGAAACTTTGCCTCACCCACCCTACTCTCCGGACCTCTCGCCTACTGACTACCATTTTTTTAGACACCTGGACCACTACTTACAACACATAATATTCAAAAATCAAACGGAACTGGAAAATGCATTTATTGACTTTATCAATTCTAAAAATTCTGAATTCTACTCAGACGGAATTAATAAGTTACCAACACGTTGGGAGAAATGTATTGAGAGTATGGGAAATTATTTTGATTAAAGAACATTGCTTTAAAGTAACTAGTTTCTTTTTTTTTGTTTAATACCAAAATCCTGCATTATTTTCCGGACAACCCAATATATCGGTGTTGTGCCGTCTTGTCCCAACAGTGCGACATCTATGGCCCAGGATGTCATTCCATCTTTGTAGCTGTCTCTTTTCCCTTTTCCACCCAAAGCTATCTTCTTCGGTGATCATCGTCATTATCGCCACATAGCCAGCAATATTTTAGACCTGTTTATAAGACATCTGCATTTATTTTTTATCTTCTGGCATTTTCAGAATTTTTATGGACTCTTCTTCTCAAAAGTGTACCGTTCACATATACCGTTCGAATAAAATATTCCCCAAAACCCTAGTTAACAAGGTTAATGACCAGCCATATTAATTTAAAAAAAAATTAAAAAATAAATACATTCCTTCACCACATTACATTGAAACTAATTTTTACACACCTTTAGTCAAGAATTTGTAATTTGCTAAGAGAGCTCGAGAAAATGACACCAGAACATGGCCAATTTTGGACCTGTCTTCCAACCTTTAAACACCCTCGACAAACTCTTTCAAACACGGTTAATTTTTAAAATTTTACGCTTTAAGGCAGAATGTAAAAAATATCCTGGAAATGAAATGCGTACGGAAATTAATTCCAATGGGTAGATAAAACATAAGGTTCGAAGGTTCAAACAAATAAAAAGGAAAATGGGCGTGATAAAAAAACAAGAAAGAGCATTATCAATAATTTTATACAATTTCAAGTTATATAGTACTGTAATTAATGTTTGCGATAACAAGAATAAAAAGCATTATGAACTATTCTGTAGAGAAGTAGATGTTGAAATTTGCTCATAAATGGCCACGATTGTACAAACTACAAATGATCAAACGTTAGACAATTTATAATTACAAAATTATCGTCTTGTAAAAACACAAGGTCACGCCTTTCTATTTCTACGTTATTTTAACTTATTCCCGTTGTGAAATGTTCGTTTCCAAATTGGCTAATTTGTTGTTTAAGCTCGTATTGTTTCACAAGCGCGGGGCCCTCAAATGAGTTGACTATCGTTTTTAGTTTATTTTGTCGTATCACATTCGCTTGAATGCACTTAATAAATCTTATACATCTGAGCTCTTTGAGTAACTTATAACATGACGCGCGGATGAGGTGCCTGAGACACGTTTGTCTCGTTAGAGGTTTTGGGTTCGAATCCCGGCATAGCCCATGTATTTTTCATTTAGAATGATATAAAGTATTGTCAATTTAATAGACCACCCTCATTCAAGAAACACAGGGTAGAGTTACGTCCAGTACGTGAAAATTATTGGTCAAATTAATTTTTTTTTTTGTCTGTGTACATGTAGTGTCCATCCTGCCTCTTTGGTTTTGATCCGTTAGAAGCAGCGAGTTTCCTCCGTGGATGTCGAGCCTGTAGTTTTTCACGTCCTGCAGGTTTAGCGGGTATCAAACCGTTGGGTGTCATGTACGAAGGTCACCATGGACCAAAATTTGTGTCAATATTGTCTTATTTTGGCTACTAACATCCTCCATTCACTGTTATGACATGGATACTCGATATTCCGTAATCGGCCTTGTCATATATATTCTCAATAATTTACCTACTGACAAATTTATGATAAATAAATATATGCATTGTATAAATTATTTACAAATACATACACACAATATACAATTTCTATATGTGAAGAAACACCCCGGTTTCTTATAAGAAACGGAACAGGGAGTCCAAATTCGACTTGCCCGCCCGTGTACCATCTTTATATCAGGTCCCATACCTATTCGTTCGTGTAAGGGTCCAAGGGAAGGCACTGATCAGATGTGACACTGGACAACCTTTCTCTACGAACGGGACACCTGCGCGGGTTTCGTTCCAAGGTCCAAAGCAGTTTCCCGTGTGTCAATATTGTCTAGTTATATGGTGAATCTGCAGTTTGGTCCTTTCCGATGTTTTGGTCAGTCCATAATTGCCGTTTTGGTTTTTCATGCCCATTTCATCTCCTCGCCATCTTTAGTGCTGGATCGGTTTTTACCCTCACATCACCTTGACCGTGAGTGGTTCAACTATGAAGCAATGATGATTATTCGTGATGGTGTCAGTCCATTCATGACAAACGCCAGTCCCGTCTGAGACGAATTTTTGAACAAATCGTACAAAATGAAAACTTTTCACCCAGACTGATAGAGATCGGGGTCATTATAAGCTTCCTAACTATTTCATATGAGGCCACAAGTATTGTAGAAAATATCCACCCTTTTTACTTAAAAATGAGACAACTCAATTCGCTCTTCTTCTCGAAACATGAGACAATTCTCATAAGTAAAGTCGTTATCGCACCAGGCCTGAGCATTGACAACGGTCTCACACTTGATTGTCAATGGTTGATGGAAGGAAACTATGTGCACTATGCACATATGGTAGCAAGATTGTTGGCTGTTCGGCAGTTGTATATAGAGCTATCAGAAATTAGATTTTCTCTAACTAGCAGTATATTGTTTGAATAACCATGAGTGCTTAGCTTGTTTCATGCGCGCGCAATATTACAAAATTTATCTCCGTGCAATTAAGTGAGTATGCATTATGACAAACAGCCGCAGTGACATTTTGCGAAACGGAAACTGCACAAGTCACTTATGGAAGACCCCCAGAAGAAAACTGAGGTTTCAAATGATGAATTGTGATGAACGATACATTTCGCTTGGGTTTTCTGGAAAAAAACGAAAAAATCCGCTTTAATTCTCAGACTTACATCTCACAAATAGAAAGCCACTTTATTATACTTTAGTGAAACCGATATGAACTTACCGACTGGAAGTGTGGGGTTCAGCCAAGATAAGAATAAACAAATTGCAGTATCCTTCGCATACAGTCCCAGTACATAATCCTTGGTCAAAATCTTGATGCTCAAGTTGTCCAACAAAATCTCATATACAAGCGTCATAAAATCCTTCCAACCAACATAAATCCTTAAATCCAGAACTTTCATCCAGACTAATTGTCAATGCCAGAGGTTCTCCCATCCAATGATTGTCACATGTCTTGATTAAATTGGCAACATCGTAGTACTGCCAATGAATAGTATAATACTATATTTCCTTAAGTTATTTTTAGTTTTATTATTTAGCCTGAAAAGGTTTTTAGGTTATGACATGTTATAATACAAATTTCTGCTAATAACATCATAAATGGGTCGTCGGTGGCTCATCACTGTAAGGTAAAGGTCCCGGGTTCGAATCCAGCGGCTCTGCATTCTAAACCCGACATACTTACAAATGGGCTTTGGTTTTTCAAAAACAACGGCACCCTGAGTGTTTATATGACCTTTGCTGTTGCGAAACTCGTGAAAAAAATCATAAATCTTAAGCATACTTTTAAAAAAATGTGAGGTTAGAGGGAAAAATAGGATAAAAATTACATAAACGGATTCACACTCATCACCTTTTTTTTTTCGTATAATTTAAACGATATTTATGAAAATTAATGTTATGTAAACCCTCCAATATTAATATTACATTAAAATCAAACTTTCAAGTCGAAAAGGAGACATCTGGCACGAAACGCGAGGTTAGGCCGTCCGTGATGTAACATCTGATAATAGTATGCCCTAGCCGATAGTCAAATTATTACGCAGAAATGTTCTGTTTCTCATTCTGTTTACAGAAACGTTGCGTTGAATATTCTCCCGGTTGGGCTCATTAGGTCGATTTTAGACTTGAGCCTCGTCAATTACACTAGACACCGTGCATTACGTCCGAGCGTCGTGGTGCAACATTACCTGTTGGTTGATCGATAACTTCTGATCGTTCGATAAAACGTAAAAAGCTTGTAATTAAAAGCTGGCTCAACAGCAAATCCATTTATGTGATAAATTAGAATTTCGCCGTGCATTGTGCATACCACGGAATCAGCCGATGTTATCGGTTTCTTCTGAAAGTCAAAATGACCTCGAAAAGTAAATTATTTATGAGCATATATGGAAACAGTAGGAAGAAGAACAACCAGAGTCAGTTTGTTTTACTAGTAAAGACTTATTTGGGGGTTGCTTATACCGGTTTTTCATGAGACATTTTTGGACCCAATGAGCTGTTTTTATTACAGGCTTTTTCCTTCATTCTCCAGATAAAGAAATATATTAAGTCTATAGTTTCCTGTTATTTACAGGTCATATAGTTTATTCTATTTTGTTTGTTTTTATTTTATTTATGCATGAACCACAAAGACAACGACTCGATCTTATTCTTATTATAGCGGCGAGAAATAATCAGGGTGTTGGACGGTGTTCAGGAAATAAGGTTTTTGCTTGCGGACCACCGAAATTAGGGAAGCCGTACGTTTCAAATTCATAATTGGAATCGAAAAGATTTTTGTCCTCAAAAATAACATTGCGAAACAAACAACATTGAACCGATGGTATAAAAAATCAAAAGTGGGCTCTGGCAAGGATTCATCTTAATGCCGCTGCTTTTTCACTTAAACTCTTAAGAATATTTTAAAGTACAAACTGATTGACGTGTGACTAATTAAGATAGGAAATGTTTATAATATTCTTACGCGTTTTACGCAGATCAGGAAATGCCGCTTTTGGTTCCGAACTACCGAAGGTAGTGAAGCAATCCGTGCTGAAAGTGAAAACATTTTTGCATTTCAAAATCAAAATTTCCACTCGCAATTCGCAGTAAAATTTTTTTCTTTGTCCGTCTGTCAATGCCTTGAAACCCGCAAAACACCGAAACTATGAAATTTTCAAAGATTGTGCGCGTTAGTTTCGAAATGGTCTCCTGGGAATTTCAACCAAATTGGATCAATAGTATCGCGTAAACATAAAAATGCGTAAACATAAAATACCGAACAAGCCGTACCTCCGAAATGATTTCACAAATTTTAATCAGAGGTTGCAGGAATTCAAATTGATTAGTAAAGTGTTTATTATTATTACATACCAAAAGATCGTAAAAACATTTAAATGCTGCTGTAGCCCGTCTTCTGAGTAGGCGTAAAATCTAATATATTTCTTTTTTTACCAATTTAAAGCTTTGTTTAAGGAGCATATTTACATATAAGTTATTACTGAAAACATCAATTCAGATCCCCAACAAGGTAATTTTGATTACAAATAAAATAATGGACGTATGGTTAATTAGGATCGGACTTTGTTAAGGAAGCCACCAGGTTTTGCCATCGGGGTAGTGATCCTGCAAGGAATTGTACTTGCACCGCTCCTTTAATCCCTGTGCGTGCTGGATTCACAAGCTGGAGGAATAAAACTCTACGCGATCAAAGGCGACAATTGGCTTTTTTCGACAGGGAAGAGGACGAATTGTTACGAAGAGATGTAAAAAACAGAGAATAAAATTGTGGTAGATCAATCTATGGCCGTGGAGTTTCCTGTATTCAAATATTTGATGAGGTTTAAGAAATTCAACTTCGTTAATAATAAAAATTCTTTAATTCCTTTATTCCCCAGTATTGGGTGTGAAAATGTTGCTTTGAGCCAAACCTGGTTTTAGCACATTTATACAACAGTTAACCGGTCCTAGATCCTTAAGGGTCGAATGTACTATTAGTCATAAAACATTTCGATTCTTAAGCGAAATAATTATCGATTAACTTGTCAGGGCGTAGAGCTCATGTCATTTACGAATGACTCAGTGCAAAATGTTTTCAATAAAAAAAATTCTTTTCCTATATTTAATCGTATCGGCAATTATACGGCAGCCTTGGGTTAACCTTTCATAAGTTTTTGACTCATAAAAGGCTATTACGCAACGTCCTTGCTGGAAAAAGACCGGAGCCGGAAATGGCACAGAAAATTTAATTCCTTTCGTCAACCGGTGCACATTTATTTTACAAATCGTTTGTTTCGCTGTTTTTTCGTCGACCACCTCTAGTGGTTAAACGTGAACAGGACGAAAGTTTGTGCCGCCGAGGGTATTCAACATTCGTCGCTTGGTTCACGGTTTGATTTGATCTTCCTGGCCCGGTCAGACATGGTATTATCGCTGAAAATGTCGAAACAAATTATACAAATGGGAATTGTTCAATAAAAGTTTTAAAAAAAAGCCACTATACATACCAACAAAACACATTACACTGTTACTGTTCCTTCTAATGCCGCTGCTATTTAACTTATATCCTAAAGAATTGTTTAAAGTACAAACTAAATACAAGATAATTTACGTGCTAATAAAGTAATTAGGAGTAGAAATGTCCTTCTTCTTAAGAAAGCTTAAATTTTATCAAAGGGATGGTGCTCCGCAAGGAATTGTACTTAGACCACTTCTTTGCTCACTGTTCGCACTGGATTCTCAAGCTGGATGAATAACTGTTGCCGTATTCAAAGATCATGCTTGGCTCTAAAGAGAAGGCATAAAATTGAACGAGATCAAGAGTTGACCTAAGAAATATGGATTGAAATTGCGATCCAATAGTGAAACGACTGTCGCTATTTACATTCAGTGCTGCGACCTGAGCTCTGAGCGGGCCCTCAGAGATTAGATTGTTCCAGAGAATTGGAGCATCTTTCACCAGGCTCAAGGTTTACAAATTTATGGATATTCCAG
Source organism: Cimex hemipterus (assembly GCA_039619505.1). Lineage (NCBI taxonomy): Eukaryota > Metazoa > Arthropoda > Insecta > Hemiptera > Cimicidae > Cimex > Cimex hemipterus. The sequence continues at coordinate 6,858,307 of CM077107.1, read as the reverse complement.
CTGACATATGAAAATATGTTGGATGCCAACATGCGTGAGGAGCAATGTAAAGATGTAGTACAGATCATGTTCTTACGTACGATCAAGGTCCGGGATCCGTTATGAAGTCATCAGTGGGAATTCACCCGATGATTAAGCGAATTAAAAAGGAAAAAGAAAAGTGGCTTTCCCGCATTGAGCGGAAGGAGGAATCTCAAGTCAAATGCTTTATTCAGTATTGACATGAAGGAAGGACACAATATTATTGAATTGCCTTGAAACTGATGTGAAAAAAATTAAATGCATTTAAAACGTTGGTGATATTCATCAATTACGAAAGGTCACCCCGGTGTCAGCAATGCTCAACCAAGCTGATAAGGAAAACCCGTGTTAATAAAAAGACATTCAGAGCTCAATACAAGCAATAACTGCATATGCTGATACTACATATCAGGAGCAATATGGTTGAATGGTGTAAATGTGAGGGTAATGAGAAGAGTTTCAGTCGTTTCAAAACTTCTGCTGAAAGGCTCCTTGTGCTCTTATTGGAGAACTTGTAGATCCAATGAACTGGAGCGTGTTGGCAAAACTGTCGTTGTGAGGTACACATACGGGACGTCCCCTCTATCCCTTTGATGCTAAAAATTCATGAAAACCATGATTGAAAGATATTGGCAGCCTAGGTGGGCCGGATCGGCAGAGACCCTCTCACGTATCAAGACCACTGTTAGATGCTCCTCCGTGGATCCGACTCTTAGAAGAGGGGTCATCCTCACCTGATTAAGTATAGGTCGAGTGTGACACAAGGACACTTATTTTTGGGCCGATGTCCGCGTTTCTTTACAGCTTATAGAGTGAGGTAGCTCGATGCTTTTCACTTAATTGAAGGGACTGCATAAGGGTGTGCGTAGGAATGCCACCAGACATGACAATTATTGAACATGGCAGCGAGTATTCGGGGTTCTATTTCGACTTTTAGATGAAACTTTGTTTTATTGTATGTATCAATGATATGTGCATTGTTCTGTATCTATTAGTGTGCGCTGAACTTATTTATTGACGTGAATGTATAGTGTGAGCGGAATATTGCAGATTCGCTTATATCAATTACTAATTAGTAATCAACCAGTTTTTCTCAACAACTACTTTTCTGGAAAGCACAGAGCTTAGAAGAACGTACAGACATCAACCAAACAATTCTGGCTGTAATGTGGTCGGTAAAATTGACCTAGTATGCCCAGTTCATCGTGTTTGATGAATCTAAGAAAATGGTTTAGGCCGTCTATAGTGCAGGTCTGTATTACTGTTATGGTCGTATTTACGGTAAAAGCACTTTAAGGATAATTATGAAGCTAATGGATATTCATGTCCAGTTACTCTTCAATCGATAATTAACGTAATGTGCAATCTTTTACCAAGCAACAGGAGTTGCAGATGTAATACTTGGAATCTATGGTTAAATTATGTGATGAGAAAACTGGCTGTTCAATATGAAAGTCGCAGACATTGCCTTGGCTGGTCTGCTATATCTGTATTGCTGTAAGGTTATGATAACAAACCGCTAGTGATCTTTAAAAGGTCAATATTTTGTATGGAGAAGAAACAACTTTGAATACCAATGCAATCAATAATTACAATAATTTGTACGACAAATGCAGCCTAGGCTGAAGAAAGTATGCGACTAATGCCATCTTTACTCCTTGTAACTGCAGTTGTTGACGAACTAAATCATTATGCTATAATTAAGGTTTGCATGTTGAATCTATAAATTATGTGGTTGCCGAACGCATTTAGCAACCGTATGACGAAAAGGCTTGCGACATTTCCACACATTCGAGAAGGCACGATGTTCTCGGTGCCGGGGGAGAAAACCGCAGAGTCCGCTCGTCGACTTTTGCCCTAGGAAAAATTCCGTTTTCATTTTCCGCGGTTTTCCTGATTCAGAGGCACGAGACAGGCCGCGAGTCGGCCCGGCACCTTTTCTTTGTCTGCCCATTCATGACATAACTGTAAAACGGCGTCGGAGCACTTTTCCTTTCCGACCGGGCGTCCTTGCTAGGTCAGTGCGTCACCTGGCACGCCTCGCCGGCATATTAAAACGAAAAATTTCAATCCGAAGATAGATAAAACTATCGCTGCTCTAATAAAACCAGTGTTCTTCTAGAATAGAAATTAACATTTCAACATCTAACTCTCCACCTCCTACATCGACGTTCATCCCGTTGCAGCAAATCGACTGCACGTGTTGCAAATTGTTAGTACTTTCTACGCAAATTTACGACTATTACATCAATTATAAACCTACTAAATTGTACGTTTTATAAACAACTTACTCCCATCATCAATTGTCGTTTATCCTCATAGCTTACTTTTTTCAATTTAGTGAAGAAAAAAGTTTTAAAATATAATGATTCAAATGTTAAATACTCACGTAGCTGTCTTATTTCTGCCGGCTCATTGTTACTACTCAAACTATTAATATAATTAATTAAACTTTTTATGCAAGGTTTTTGTTGAAATGAAAAAGTCAGTGCCACGAGCGGGATTCGAACCCACAACCTTCGGCTAAATACGCCGCTGCTCTACCACTGGAGCTATAGTAATATGGCATTACTCCTTGCGACCCAAAAGATATGTCGTGGAAGATTTCTAGGCATCTCGTTTCGATGTCTCATGTTTCATGACACAAAATGAACACAGTTCAAATTAAATTTGCATTCATATTTACAACTATAATAATCTTCGTAAGTTTTTGTAAGTATGTAATAGAGTTTTGTCTAATGTGGATCAAAGATCATCATCAAATTGCTTTGCTGTAACGTGATTACAAATTATGATGGGGAAGAGGCGGGTATCTGATGAAATGCAACACAATAACATTAGATAACGGCCTTTTTACGCAAGGTCCCGTAATCTTTTATCCTCATAATATTCCTAAATATAGGCTAAGAGGTTTTGTAGGGTAGGAGATTAATTTAATATTATTATTAATTGTATAATTTATTTGTATTATTATTGAAATAATATTGTACAAATGTGCGGTGTTTAATGACCGTTAGTTAATTGGAGATCGTGAAATGCGGTCTTGTTTGACGTAGGTTTCAAAAAAATATTTTCTTTATCTTGCCAACGTTTCGACCTTTATTGAGATCATCTTCAGGGCATAAAGTGTTTGTTTTCTGGCAGTTGTGTCATTCTTGGATGTCGTATTGTTAAGGCACTCTCAATGACAGAACTACGCAGGAAACAAACACTTGGAGCCCTGAAGATGATCTCACTACAGATCGAAACGTTGGCACGTTAAAGAAAATGTTTTTCTAAAACGTACGTCACACCAGACCGCATCTCATGATCACCAAAAAATCATAATATTGTACTTTTAAAATGATAGTTTTTTTGAGTATGAACCAAAGAAATGGGCGAGTTTTTAAAATGATTTTCTCTGAATTTATTTTTGACAAAATATTTTAATTTGGTATAATTAAGTTTATTTGATAATAGATCGTATTTTATTTATAGAAAATGAGGTAGCAATTTGTGCTCGGGGCTTGAGACTAAAATGTAAACTACGGTCATACTGCCAAAGGTAAAACTTATTTTTTAAATTAAGTGGCCTTTCCAAAATTGATAGTTGGTGTGTTTCCCGACACCGTATACACTACTGGTACATTTTATTTTGTATTTTCAGGAAATCGAATAAATGAAGCTGAAATACATTTTATCCCGTTTGGAGAACTGGTTTAGAGTCAGAACTGGATATTCTTGTTTGCACAGATGGAAAACGCGTTTCGAGTTTATTTACAACGCGCCTTGCGACGAACCGTGTGCATACGAATTTCAGGTGAAAGCTCGTAACGATTCGGCGTTACGTCTGTGTGTGTGTGTGTTTTTTTTTGGAGTTTCTAGCCGATCCTTTGGCGACAATACAGCCGACCGATACCTTCGAACTACCTATTATCGGTATTTTCCGGGGGGGGGGGATGTCAGATTAAAAACTAAATTACCCGGATTGTCTTCAAAGTTGCACAATTGATAGAAGCAATGGGCGTTTTTCTTTCAACAGACACCTGAATGGAAGTCGTGAAGTCTTTTGCACTTCAATGACTCAAGAGTGGAGAGAAACGCTTATAAATTTTCAAAAGGCGCTATATCATCCATGTGTGAAAGATTATATTTCATTTCTTACCCGATACTCGAAACGTTGGTTGGTTTTTTAATCTCAATTTTCCTCCTTAGAGTAAATTCTTTGATCGTTGTTTATTATTTAATGTAACTGATGAAAGCTAAACCGAAAAAACAAAAGACAGCAACCACCACATCACTTTTTGTTCCCTTTCCTGGTTTTTTCTTAAACGGTCCATTTAAAAATTCTAACAATGCGTCGTGTTTGGTTTATAGACCATAAAATTACGTGATGCCAATAATAATTAGCAATTAGAGTTACAAGTTCTATTTAGTTACGAAACATTCCGGCGCATGTGAGTGTGAACATTTTCGCATATCCTCAAAAGAGTTTTAAAAATCAATCACCCTTCAAAATCACTCAATATTTTAAGTAAAACATGCATTCATGCCTAAACTGAATAGAAATTTGATTGGTTTTAAGAAAGGGTCCTAAGGTTGGAATACATGAGTAAAATCCGATGCAAATGTTATAGTGAAATACTTACTAGAGAGAAGGCGTTTTCATTTATGTTTAATTATCAAACTTCATTCATAAAATCAGCTTATATCTCTTAAATATGATGCAAGATTGCCAGACGATTTTGAAAGGTGTTAAAAAAAACCTCTTTGTTTTTATTTTTCATCAGGCCTTGGAATATTATTTGAATAATTAAAAACATTAATAATGTAAAAGGAGAATTGCAATTATATCAAGAACACCTTGTTCATTAATTCCTCTATTAACCAAATAGAGAAGAGAAGAAAGTCAAGCGATGGGAACGGCATAGAATGATTAACATGAAACTGCTTGGAGACTTGCTCTGTCACTTTCCCGTGTAATTTTGCGTTTTAACACGCTTATTAACAACTGGAAAATAGAATAGTAACTATTAAAATTCCAATAAATCTTTGAAGGAAAAGAAGTAAAGACCACCAACAACAAAAATTATGGTTCAAATTTTCTGATATGACAAGTGTAAATTGAGGGGTGTCGGTGGCCGCAACGGTTTAAGCTTCCATTTTCCATAAGGTTTTCCATCTACCCTATACTATGCCACGCTAACCTACCTGACGCTCTGGGATCCCAATGTCTAAATTTTCGTCGTGCCGCATCGAGAACAGTCGAAGACAAAAGAACGGACACTCATATTTTTATTCAAATTGTCGTTAGATTAATAACAACATACTTATTTTAATATAAACCAAATTAACTGTGATTTGTGTAGAGATTAGTGACCGTAGATAATTATTGAGATATCGTGAGATGCGGTCTGGTGTGATGTTTGAGAAAAACATTTTCTTTATCGTGCCAACGTTTCGATCTTTATTGAGATCATATTCAGGGCTCAAAATGGACACTCTCAACACGACACGCAAGAATGGTACAAATACACAGAAGACAAACACTTTGATCCCTGAAGATGATCTCAACAAAGATCGAAACGTTGGCACGATAAAGCAAATGTTTTTCTGAAACCTACATCACACCAGAACGCACCTCACGATATTTGAATAATTAACTGTGATTAAAAAATTAATTAGTTTTTATTTAAAAAAATTAATTTTAATGTTTGGTAGGAAATTAATCAAAACACCAGAATACCATTTTTTGATATAAAGTTTATTACACTGTTTTGCTAAAAAAAAATTGTAATTAACAATTTATTTCATAGTTTTGCTCGTAAAGTTACACCATTTTGTAATGTCGGGTAGCATCAGAGCAGGACACTCATATTTTTTGTAGTTTATCTCAAAATAAGTACACGTAATTTTGTCGTAATATTAATGGCATGTTATTTTAATGTAAACCGAAATAAACGAAATCAAAAATACATAAGTGTTTATAAACATTGTTTAATTATGACGGTTAGGAGTAAATTTATTTAAAACAGTTCAGTTTTCCAAACAATTTATTAGATGGTTGTGCTCATAAAATTTAACTAACAACTGTAAACGACGTGTGCGTGCGTCGGATAAATGTGCGTGCACACCCCACCAAAACGTGGCGTCGCATGGCGTAGCAACGGTGTATACCCGGCTTTAGGCGGTGACACGGCGCCCATCACTGTAAGGTAAAGGTCCGGGATTCGAATCCGCAGTTTTTGGCCGACGTAGTAATAACTAAAGTCATATTATGGCACAAGCAGCTGAAAGAGCTAGGTAGGCTGTACGGTGTAGGAGTAAGTAGGGAAGTACTAAAGTCCTCTAATACCACCGGCCTGATAAAAAATTGGAAGGAGGGCAAAAGGAAAGACCTGATAACCCCCGCGAGAAACAGCTTAGACCACATTTTGTACGCAAGTCTGGATTTTCACCTTGGGCGAAACTACATGGAGTGCTCTGATATAACAGGTTATGAGGTGTCTCTGGTCTTGAGGGCGACGGGTGAATTACTTCAGCCGAACTGCCAACCGTGGAGACAAGACGCGCCATCATGTAACCTCAACGTCTTCAAGTGCGTTCTGAGAGAGTTCTGCCAAAGGTACTTTGGAAAACTGAAGCTGGATATAGAAGAAGTCATTGCAATCCTCAACGGAAGAGATAACTGGAGGAAGCTTGGCGTGTACCTCACTCACGCTCTGCGGTACCATACCTGGTTGATAAATTCAATTTTTAATATCAAAGAGCATTCTAAAGATAAAAAAATAAGGATTCATTCAAGATTCAAAAATTGATAATTCTGACTGAATGTCCACTCTTCTCGAATCCTAAACCACCGGCGAAATCTTACATTTTGAGTTTAATGCCGTTAATTTTCAAAAATATTGAAATACCAGATAGGGGGCGCCGGTGGCCGCAACGGTATAGGCGTTGACACGGCGCTCATCGCTGTAAGGTAAAGGTCCCGGGTTCGAATCAAGCGGCAGTCGAACCCAACATACTTACAAATAGGCTTTTTTTTCCAAAAATACCGGTACCCTAGGGTTAATATACCCTCTGCTGTTGGGAATCCTCGTAAAAAAAAAGATGCCCACACTGATAGAGCCACTTTGAGAAAAAGGATCCCAGTAAATGTCAATCATATCTAAACTGCTCAAAAATGTGTCGGGATGGTGCCAATTTTATATTATTTTTATTTTCTTTTTTATTATAAACTGCATCAAAATTTATTAAAAATTATTGTTTTTTACTGAAGGAAAATTTAATTATTGGAACTTGAAATAAAACATCAAACTTCAGTTTTAAGAAAAGAAAAATTTACAATCTTAAAATATGTAGCTTGGTTTTTCGATCGGTGATGTCCTCACTTTCGTCGTTTTAGGTTATGAGTAGGTGAAACGGGTTCATCACCCCACAGACCTCAAAATTTAACTGTGCCAGCCGGAAAAAAACTAACCCACCTATGAAATACAAAAGAGCAAAAATTATCTGAACCTTTTTGGAATTTTCCGTTGTCCAATAAAATTGTAATGTTTGTTTGTCTTAGAATGAATGTTATTTCGTGAAATGTTTTCGTATTGTTGTGATTGTCGTGTTATTGATAATTTTCGTTTTGATGGCATTCTTCGAAAAATCGCAACGTACGCAAAACTGGAAATTTCGAAGGTGTAAGAAGCCGAAGGAATTTTGATATATCGCCTGTGGTTCAAATATTGATGGGACACCTCTGGGCTCTTTTTAGCTAGGCTATTTTTTTTGGAAAGAAGAAATGTGTATGACAAATCAAAAATTATCAGAAGCGACGATTGATCATCTTTAGACTTCGTGAAGAAATTTCACAAATTTTAGTAGTAGCAATTATGTAAATTTTTATTTTTCCAGCAAATTTGTTCGTATCAGATAAGTGGTAGAATCTTGTTTGGTCAAAATTTACCAACACACTTTTGGAACAAATTATGTCATGCAGATTTCTCGTGAGTAAGATAATTCTCCCAATGTGATTTTACTTTTTGATTTCAACATCAAAACACACTCCAGTCTCTCGTGTCCATGTTTCAAATTGACTCAAAAAGTGTCGAGCTGAATAAGCCCGTAACATTGTCCGAAGGTGAACGGCGAACGGGAAAGACGGTTTTTCCTCTGGGTGGAAAAAGTCTCTCACACGCCTGCTTTTCGTGAGATTCGGCACGGCAGAATCGACGACCCTAAGAAGCAGTTGTGCAACCCGACTGACTTTCGAGGAGCTTTATTCCCTGCCCGGGGCGACTTGCGACTCGATTCGGAAACGTCGAAACGGGAGGAATCGAGAACGGGTGTCGGCTAGGGACGAGTCATGCCCGTGTTACAGGCGAAGAACAAAGCCGTTTGTGAATTGTCTCGCGGAGCCGGGGGACCCGGGTTCTCGGAACGGGCAAGGTTCCACGCATGGCTCCCACGGTTCATCCAGATATTCTTTTAATCTTTTGTCACATTGTTAACTTTTTCCTAGAAAACTAGACAATTCAGATGGTTCATATAAGTTGAATATTTAGACAAAATGATATAACTTCAGACAAGAAATCGATAAAAATCCTTTTTTCTACGTACAATGTCACACCAAAAAAATAAAATTCAAGATGAACAAATTTCATAAAATAAGGCTGAAACGGCGAAAATTGTTAAAGTAATGTTTTGAAGGTGAACAAGAAAAATGTCACGGGAGGTCAGATTTCTGTTTTCTTGTTATTTTCGGTTCGTTTGCGTGACCAATTTTACTAAAATCTAAATGCTATGCTTCAATTGGCAATGGTTATTTTTTCACAGAAAGTCCAAAACACACGCGCTCATCGCGCAGGAAACTGACATTCGTGGGTCGCTGGCCTGAGTGTAGACGCAAAAGTAAACCTTCAATTTTTCCAACCGCCGTGGATTTAGAGAATTCGAAGGAAGGGATTAGGAATTGATAAAGAACTTAAATACAAAAATCAAAATGGGCTGGGTAAAAGCACGTAATAGTATACCCGGGAACGAACTAGTAGCTATGAAAAAAAAAAAAAAAACGCAGTCCTTGATGGTTGCTTCGTTCACCAAGTGCCAATTTCGTACGTAAAAAAAGAAACAAGAAAGAGGACAATAACCCAATTGGAATATGAATGGAAAAATACAGGCTGAGCAGAAAGAAAATCTCCATTTTCCTCCAGAGTACAAATAAAAATTGGGCATAGAGGCGGGCCGATAGATCTAATTGAAACACGGAGAGCATAAAGTATATCCCAAAAGATTCACATTAATTAACTACGTTCTACAACTGTTGGGTTGTCCGGAAAATAAAGCAGGATTTTAAGTTTTCATTAAAAAAAATCTATATAAAATATTCTGTTTACGTTTACAGGATTACTCATTTGTATGAATGTCAACACTTATTAATCCTCTTCCAAATGATATTGTTTGTTTACCTCTGTAGCATTCCGCTACTTGGAAATAATTCAGTCATCCTTATAATGTCAAAGCGAGAATTTCGTACGATTTTCTTTTACGAGTTTAAACTCGGCCGAAGCGGAGCCCAAACGGCTAGAAACATTAACCAAGTCTGGGGCGAGGGTTGTGTTAATGAGTGCACTGTGCAAAGGTGGTTTAAAAAATTTCGGGAGGGAGATTTCAGCCTTGAAGATGAAGAAGGTCGTGGAAGGCCTTCCTCTCTTAATGATGATGTTCTGCGATCAGTGGTGGAAGAAAACCCCAAAACAACTGTTCGAGAACTTGCAGAGCAACTCAAAGTCAGTAAAACGACCGTCGCTGACCACCTCAAGGCGATTGGAAAAGTGGAAAAGTTTGTTGCATGACAACGCTCGACCACATGTGTCACGTGTAACGTCACAAAAATTATTGGAGCTTGGCTATGAAACTTTGCCTCACCCACCCTACTCTCCGGACCTCTCGCCTACTGACTACCATTTTTTTAGACACCTGGACCACTACTTACAACACATAATAGTCAAAAATCAAACGGAACTGGAAAATGCATTTATTGACTTTATCAATTCTAAAAATTCTGAATTCTACTCAGACGGAATTAATAAGTTACCAACACGTTGGGAGAAATGTATTGAGAGTATGGGAAATTATTTTGATTAAAGAACATTGCTTTAAAGTAACTAGTTTCTTTTTTTTTTTTTTTTGTTTAATACCAAAATCCTGCATTATTTTCCGGACAACCCAATATGATGTCTGATCTTATTGGCTACCTCGGTAGCATTGATTTTATTATGTCAGATGTAGAACGTTAATGATGAAAGGTGAATTTTATCCAAATCAGCAGCAAAAGCGTCTCGATGTAGCTATTTTTTAGTCGTGCCGGTGGTACAGTGACAGCGGCCGGTAGCTGACCGGCATTTTGCCGGCGCCGATCAGAGGTCGGCGTGTGTGCCAGGTACCATTCCCCCCTGTGGTTCACTATTGAAATTTGGAAGACCGATAAAAAACCGGCAGTCCAAAATCGGCCGATATTTTACCGGTAGCAGGTGCTGGCACACTCCCCGAATTTTTATCGGTCAAACAGTCAGTTCCATTCCAGTCACATGGCAGAGACTCATATTAAACATTGTTTGGCCCGAACCAAGGAAGTGCGTGCAGAGATCGAGAAAGAAAAGCACTATGAGTAGGGCAACTATCAGGATAGCAAATGCAGTGATAATTACTTTACTACAAAGCGCATCCAGGTAAAAAAAAACTGGCATTTTCATCGTAGACATGCCAGGTGCACGCATGTGAAAGATGGTGGCAGAAAAGTTCATTCCGGTTAGTGTGGTCCATATCCAATAATCCACTCACACAACGGGACTGTATCCCTTACCTGATAATTGGGGATAGGCATGCCTGCCGTCAGAGAAAATATAGAATGCGTGGACTCTGACACAAAAAATTGTTCATAATGGAGAAGGATCACAAGCGAGGAAATACAGATCCACAGGTTTCATGAAGAAGAAAAACCTCGTAAGCTTTAAAAATACGTGAAAACGTAAGTAGGTTTTTTTAAAAATACATTTAATGCACCATTAAGTCCTCCTGGTCTTGCTCCAATTTACCGCATTTATACTTCCAAGGGTACCTTACAAACACACCAAGGAAACCGAAGTTGAAGGCAAAATTATTCCTGAATGGTCATCGTTTTAGACAACCAGATACACTCTGATATCATCATCGGTTCACTTAGGGATGGAAAAACCGAAGATGGCGATATGGCGATGGATTCGAAACTGGCCTTTCGAAATTGGTCGGGATTGACTTTCTCACGCACTGACCCTACTGTCATGTCATTGAGCCTTCAGACTACCACCTTTCCTAAACATGGTATGATTCTTAAGAAACGGAGCTTCTAATGCACTTTTTAAATCCTGATCTACCTATGTCAGAAATACAACTTTTTCGAAGATGGCGTAAGAAAAACCTAACTGCATTCGAAAAAGTAGAAAACTAAAAAAAAATTCTTTCCAGGTATGTCGGTCTTTTTATCTCCGGTCTAAGAGTCTATCACGCTGGTCACTGAGGTACTGCCGCCTTCCGAAAAAGATTTTAGTTGCTGATTGACGAAATTTGAAAAATACCAACCTGGCTATGCAATTTTAGCAAAAAATGAAACAAAAAATATAACAAATGGATGAAATGGACCTTCTAATGCACAGACCGTAGAAACCTGCGAAAATCAACCTTAATCGAATCTAGACATCAAATAAAGCAAAAAACCCTTTAAAAAGTAGGGAACGCACACTGACGCATCCTGACTTAGCACCTTCAGAAAACCAACCAACAACTCCTAAAAAAAGGACGAAATGGAGCTCTAACTCTTCCGTCCCTTGCTAATTCAGTCTACCCCATCCTAGCAAGTTTAAAGGACAAACATATCATTGGAACAGGTAAAAATCGAATTTATTTTGAGGGCATCCGAATCATTGTCCTCCTATTATAGGTTTCTTTTCTCTTCCATGAAATCGCCGGCCCTCGGTAAAATCGTGCCGAATGAAATTGTTTGTCGTTGACGGGAAAAATTGACACAAATGCCATTGTTTGGGCGGAAAATGTTTTGAAAGCGTGGATCGACGCCCATTGTCAGTAGCAGTAGATACATTAAGAGATCAGGGGCAGAAATCGACGAAACCCACTCGTGAACGTGTCCCAATCGGTCGGCCGAGGGTGGGGCCCTTGCATCAGATAATCCGCCCGGAAAGCCGATCAACGGCTTTTTCAAACCGTTTGTCTTTCCTAAGTCGAGTTCTTACTTTAAACAATGTTTCTCACCATAATTGAAAACCTTCGCGCAACAGTAGTGAAACTTGAAAGAACTGCAAATATTATTCTGCGTCTAAACCTTGTGATTCTCATGTCTAATTTGTGATGCTAAATTATTTTGCCTAAAAGTAAAAGGAATGGAGAAAAAAAAAGAGAGAGTGGTTGATATGGAAAGCACTAATGCACCATGGCATGCATCAATCTCCGAGTCAGTATGCTAAGGTTGTGTGGACCATTTAGGGGCCTTCCCTTTCAAAAACATTTCCTTGCCCACCGCACCTCTGCCCAACAGCTCTGACAACCCGCAACACCGTGCAAGATATATAGGTCGGCTTGATCGATGGCCCTCTACCAAGGCAAGGCGAAAAGAAGTTCCTATTTTTTCTCAGAGGAGTTGAATCAGAACTGGAGATCTTTAAGTCCTGCATTACTCCCAGACGCCAAGTTAACGGGTTTTATGTTATAGTATTTGACCAAATCCTTATGTGTGCCTTAAGAAATACAATTTTGTCGCGAAGGCATTCTATCTCCGGCACACTCCAGCGTCATCTCAATAAAGATCGAAACGTTGGCACGAGAAAGAAAATGTTTTTCTGAAATATACATCGCACCAGACTGCATCTCACGATTTCTAAATAATTATCCATTAACGGTCACTAATCGTCAAACATTCAATTATAATATTCTTTTAAATATTTTTATATTTGCCTTTTCAATTGGCAATTGTCAAACGATCATTTGGTTTGTTTTCCCATTGTATACCATTAGTGTCAACATTACAACGGGAAATCCGCCTATCGATATTAAATTCGACAAGAAGAATATCTGTCCTTGGGCCGATGGGCGTAGGAAGTGAAAAGTAACGTGTACCACGCGGAACGGAAAGCATGTTTATTGCAGTAGATAGCACACGGATTACTGGAATTGAATTCCGCGTGGGTTTACGTCGCACATGGCCATTTTATGGGCTAACGACGCTGCAGAAGAGCTGGATGGATCATGGAGCTGAAGCAGGGAGATTGGAAGGTTGAAAAAGACAGGGTTTTAAGCAAAACATTTTGTTTGTTCCCCAACCATTAAACAACTCTCCAAACATAAAAAGTTCAACAAAATTACACTGCTGATTACGGTTACAAGGTATTGGTTTAGATAAAAAAAAGTGATTGTCTCGAGCGGGATTCGAACCCACGATCTTCGGCTAAATACCCCGCTACTCTACCACTTCGATAAATTCAAAAGGTGGGTTGAGGTAGGAAGTTGGCGCCCGAATGGGTCCAAATCACGATAGCTCAAGTGGTAGAGCAGCAGCGTATTAAACCAAAGATCGTGGGTTCGAATCCCGCGCGTGACACTGATTTTTTTATCTCAAGCAATTCCTTACATAAAGATTAATTAATTGAAAGAGGTTATTCGGTCAATCGTACCACGAACTCTAATGGATTTTCATAAAGTTAAGTTTTTAATACACAATTTTACCTCTGCTGGTTATACCTACGTTTCCTCTTTTATTGTTTTATGGTTAATTGGGTTTAAAAACACTCGGCTTTCAACTATGCTAAGAGTGGTTTCTGGTTTTACGAACTTGGTATAGAGAGATAAATGTTAAGATTGTTAACGCCAATTTTCGTGGATCTTGAGCTCTGTGGGTCCGGCGATGTTCCTCGCTCGGTCCTCTCCGCCTTAGATAGCTGGCTGTTGTCGTTCGAACCATTCGTATCGGCCTTTGGCAAATCGTTGTCGTTCAAATTTTTCATTCTGTCTTCTTTTATTTTCTTCTCGCGATCGTCGTGGCGAAATCACCGATCGACAGGGGCTCTTCGAGGAAACGAGATAAAAAGCATCCTGATCCCGATTTTCCTACATCGTCCGCACGCCTATCCTTTCCCACTTTAAATCATCGTGGAGCTTGGAGGAGTCATCTGAATGGTGAGTTTTTTTTTTTCAATTTTATTCTACTATTTCTCGTTCGTGAAATTACAGCCCACTTGCTCGTTAACAACGGTTAATTGAAATTTATTTCTTCATGGATTTCCAGGTTTCACTTACAATCGTACTTCATTTTAACAATATTTTGAGAAAATGGATTTTTTACAGTTTTTAAAGCACTTCTCAAATTACAAGTTGATACACGAGGTACCCAGAAACTTGGGTTTTGTTCAGGTCCGAGCTATTTTGATCGACCCTCGTAAGATAAATGCCTTTTCTAGTAGATAAAAAAATCTAAGGAAAAAATCTCGTTCCAGTTCATAATCACGAAGTTTTCTGATGTCATTTTAATTGAGCAGGACCTTCCTTGAGTGTTGTTTTTATCCGGCCGGATTTCTTCCACGAGAATACTGCTACCGCTCTACATTAGCTGCTATCAAATGCGTTTCATTTGACACTAGGCGAGAGAGGACGTGTGGATACGTTGAACCGGCTTTTCTTCGCGGTGTCGAGCGTTGGAGGTGGAAGACCGGGAATCCGACCTTTGATCCCGCTGAATTCCTGGCTGGCGAGAACGTGTGCCTAACCGTATAAACGTAGCTTTCCTTTACGGCATTTTACCTGTTGTACCTGCGAACGTTCTCGGAAAATAAAACGAACAGGAACTACAACCTTCGGTCGTGTGTGCGTCCCATTAGAGATCGCCTTTTGCCCATCCTACGATTGTTGCCTGAGTGCCACTTAGGTAGCACGGAGTAATATCCTCTTGGCTCTCATTACTCGGAATGGGAAGCTGTGAAAAACAAAAGAAAAAAATCAGAAGGAATTGGAAGGGAAATGGCAAAGGTGAGATCACGCCTACGTTTTTCTTTCCTCTCGAGGATGAGGACGTTACCCTTTTCAACATCGATGCCGGACCTAATCTAGCACCAACTCTTTGAAAAATTGGTTAACGGAGTATCTAAATTTAATCGATCCGAATAATTGCAAATAGATGAAATTAAACACAATAAAAGATAATTAAATTACAAATAACCTTTATATTGATAAAAAGGATTGAAAGTTTCTGAGGAGCGCGGAGTGATGAACCTGTAGTTTGATCATTTGCCATCATTTTGTGTTACCTATTCTCGCAATCTTTCGTCATGTTACTGTCTGGATATGCATCACTGGCTGTTGGGAGTTGCAGGTTGATAGGATCTGAACGGTGTAGTGTTCGGAGGGCCGGAATATGCCTTTTCGAAGACGAATCCTGGGCACTACCAGTCAACGTAAATCTAGACCGACCATCTAGTATGTCTAACGTTTGTTTTGTCATACTTGTTTGTACAGGAAATCTTAGTAGTTGTCTTCATCATGTCTTGCGTGCTTAGCCTTACCTAAAGAGCGATAAATTTTGATTGCTATTCTTACACTAATAGGTTTGTTCTGTCAGATCATTTGTATCTTTTAATCAACTTCAGTGGTACTATGCCTATTTTGCTCTCGTGCCCATTAAATTAATGTAAAACTTAATGCAGAGAGTGAAAATAATTTTTTATTTAATCTTAATATTATAGTCAGTTGAAAAGTGCATTCATCAACTTTGGTCATCCTAATATGTCTATTCATTCTGGTCTGTGTTTTCAGGTGCGTTCGTTCTTATAGCCAGCCTCAGTGGATGCCTGCCAGTCTGATGATTTTAGTCTATCAAAAATCCTGAGAAAATCAGAAGATGTAGACTAGATTCAGTTGTTCATTGCCCAACGTAATGACCTCTCCAGGGACTTATTTTTAGTTTTTTTACTTCTTGCATAGGTTGTAACGTTCTTCCTTCGTAGAAGAAGACACATCATGCTTGAAAACCATTACTCGAGAGGATCTTTTTTTTAGTCTTCTCCATCAATTTTTACATCGAGTAACGTTTAATAACATTTGTTTCCGACCATCCTATTCTGCCCAACGTTACTGGTTTTTTGACATACTTATTTATACATAGAAGATATAGACCATGTCTGTCTGTTATCTCTCGTGCCTCGCTTTACTGTAGAATGTGACAAAATTTGATTTCTATCCAGGCACTAGTAGTTTTTGACCATCCTGGTCGGCCTATCATTGCTTGTTTATTCCTTGCGACGTTCCTTATTTTAGCCATCTTCAACGGGTGTCCGGCCCTGGTTACGCATAGCCAACAAAACGCAACATTGACAATCTCCAATCTTCCTGGTCTGCCAAAACTGGCGGATTTGGTTTTATGATGGAGACATCTTCATTGGTTTCAAGTTGCTTTAAAAGTACATTGATCGCGTTTGATCATCCTGGTGCCTATCCTTGCTAGTCCATCTTGTAGATACCTTCAGTGTATATTTGCCTTGTGTCGGTTCTGTTATAGAGTGTGATGTCATTTGACGCACGAACATTTAAAGTAAGTTTATACTGACCGTCTATTTTGTATTGGCTACCTGACTGTTACCACGAGGATAGACAAGGCATACGATCGGATCCGACCAGCTATAAAATTTTCCAGCATTGTATAAATTCATTTTTTAATCTAAAATTTTATAGCATTGTATAAATTAATTTTTTTATTCAAAAATTTTATAGCATTTTAGGAATTCATTTTTTTAATCTAAAATTTTATACAATTTTATAAATTCGTTTTTTTAATCTAAAATTTTCTAGCATTGTATAAATTAATTTTTGTATACAAAAATTATTTAAAGCATTGTATAAATTCATTTTTTTAATCTAAAATTTTCTAGCATTGTACAAATTAATTTTTTATACAAAAAAATTTTTATACCATTTTAGGAATTAATTTTTAATCTAAAATTTTCTAGCATTGTATAAATTCATTTTTTTATACAAAAATATTCTTATAGCATTGTATAAATTCATTTTTTTAAACTAAAATTTTCTAGCATTGTACAAATTCATTTTTTTATAAAAAAAAATTGGTATACCATTTTAAGAATTCATTTTTTTAATCTAAA
>CM077107.1:6771322-6834405 GCA_039619505.1 Cimex hemipterus | reverse complement strand
TCTCTCTCTCTCTCTCTCTCTCTCTCTCTCTCTCTCTCTCTCTCTCTGTATGTATGTATGTATATACACAATATACATATATATATATATATATATATATATATATATCACAATCTACAAGCACATTTTTCTGTGTCCTTCTTCTGTTCAACTTCTTAGACTCACACTGTTCTATCTTATTCTTTCTATGTCATCCTTTTCTTTCAGTATCTGTACACAGGGTGACTGGCGATATGTGACGAAAATATCAGTAGTTGTTTCTACTCACAGTACGCAACAAAAAAAACATTCTGTAAAGCCCTGTCCAAATCTCAACAGTAAAGAACGGTCTTTTCTGGTATCTGGTGTTTTATCGATTTTTCGATTTAGGTCTACTAAATTGCTTATAAACTTCGGAATTACTGGGGGTTGAAAAAATTGAATGAAAAGCTTTTGAGGGAATTTGCAAAGTTCCAGGAGTTTGTTGTTATTAACAGTAACCAATCTTACATTTTAAAACAATTCCAAATGTCGACATTTTTAGTTTCTGAATTTTTCGTCCAGAATTTTTCTTCGATATAAACACGTTTCCCTACAGGAAATTTAACATCTTTTTATGTGGCATAAACCATATTTTTCCACGGTCAGTTTTTAAGTTTATGAGTAATTTAGTGGACCTAAGTCAAAAAATGAAAAAAAAGAAAAACGCAAAATCTATAATTTTGCCTTTACCGTTGAGATTTGGACAGGGGTTTGTAGGATGTTTTTTGCTACATATGGTGAGTAGCAACAACTGAAATTTTCGACTCTTATCGCCAGTCATCCTGCATAACAAACATAACGCAAAAACAAAATCCAGAAATGTTACTTGACAAAAATAATAATAATAATGCTGGATGTTCAGGGGTTGACAACCAACATACGTTATCGTCACAATTCATAAGTGATAAAAATAAGCTTGACAAACTACCGCAGGAGTGGGCAGATGCAAAATTCAATGAAAAATGGGTTGAAATAAGAAATGCAGACATCTTTAAGTCTTCCAAACAGTCCAGAAAAGGAAAAGGCAAATCGGATGTCACAGTACAGAGGAGGATTTGAGGATTTAATAAGTTCCTACATGAATTCAAACTGAAGGACTAGGATTCTCTGAAGATGCTGGGCACTTAAGTCGTGGATGTGAAAAATACACAGAGATAAGAGAAAAGCTGGTCGAACGAGTTCAATTCTGTCTTCTGAACTTAAAGAATTAGTTTAAACAAGAAAAAGTTTTATCATTTTGTTAAATAATTTATAAAATGAGAATCATGAATAATCAGTATTTTG
This sequence comes from Cimex hemipterus, assembly GCA_039619505.1. Lineage (NCBI taxonomy): Eukaryota > Metazoa > Arthropoda > Insecta > Hemiptera > Cimicidae > Cimex > Cimex hemipterus. The sequence goes on along the minus strand of CM077107.1, from coordinate 6,833,100 downwards.
ATATGATCTGAAGTAGAAACAGTTTCAATTTTCCTGTCATTTCGGGCTATTTTAAGGTCATCATCTACCTAAGAATAATCTTTGATAAGAAACTAACCTGGAACCCTCACCTGCAACATACAATAGCAAAAACCAAAATATCGCTAGTAACCACAAGAAGAGCCTTAGGCAAATCCTGGGGACTGAAACCGAAAATGGCCTACTGGCTATACACGGCTGTAATAAGACCCAGAATAACCTATGGATCATTAATCTGGTGGAACAAAGCTCAACGAAAAGTAGCTACCCGTACACTAGGTAGCTTACAAAGACTAGCAAACCTATGTATCACAGGGGCAATGAAAACAACCCCTACAAATGCACTAGATACCCTGCTAAACCTACCTCCACTAGAAATATTCATACAGGGAGAGGCTAGGAAAAGCTCATTCAGGCTCCAAAAACAATTAAATTGGAAAGGAACCAAACAATTAGGACACACAACCATAATTAAGAAAATCAGACACCCATTACTAGAGATGGGGACTGACTATATGGTCCCGGAAGCAATCTTCACGACCTCCTACAAAATCTCAACAGACTACAAAGGAGAGGAAGAACACAGGAGAACATCGGACACAATGATATGGTATACGGATGGCTCCAAAACAACTGAAGGAACCGGATCAGGTGTTTTCTGTACAAGCCCAAAATATGAGCAATCAAACTCACTAGGGAAGTACACCTCGGTCTTTCAAGCAGAAATACATGCTATCAATGCTTGTGCTCTGGAAAATCTTAAAAGAGGTTACACTGACAAAAACAAATCCTCATAAGGTCAGACAGCCAAGCAGCCATCAAAGCACTGGCATGTACGAGAATCACATCAAAATTAGTCAGTGAATGCATCCAAAATCTCCAAAACCTGGGAAAACACAACAAGGTAACGGTATCCTGAGTGCCAGGGCACAGGGGAATTTTGGGTAATGAAGAAGCAGACATACTGGCCAGAGACCATACATCCGCAAGACCATACATTTGCCGCGAACCTATCCTTGGGATATCCAAAACAAACGTAGAATCCTCCATCGCAGAATGGATCCAAATAAAACAAAGAGAAAAATGGATAAACTTTAGCAGTGCTAGACACAGTAAACTCATGATAAAACACCCTCACCAAAACTGGCAAAAACACTGCTACAACTGGAGAGGGCAAATCTCAGAGGAGTGGTAGGACTACTAACTGGCCACTGGCACCTGAGAAAACATCTACAAAACATGGGCATATATAATAGTGATCCCATTTGCAGACTATGTAATGAGGAGGAGGAAACAGCCACTCATATCATCTTCGAATGCGGAGCAACGGCTGAATGGAGATTCAATCTGACGCACAGAAATGACTCAGAGAACCACATTGAAGCAATAACAGTCAATGACTTGATAATCCTAAGTAAAAGGATCGAGTCTATTGACTAAACTAAAGAACTAGGAAGGTACAATAAGCCAGAAGGCTGCAGTGCCTGGGGCACACAAACCCCACCTCCTAGTACCTTTGCCACCATACATCCATCCATCCAAGGTCATCATCAGGGCAAAAAATCTTAAATATATCTACATATTTTCAAGACGTGGTTTCAAATTTCTTTCTTCCGAATATTGCCAAGGACTGACCAGGACTAGGATGAGAATGAATGTTCAGACGGTCTACCAGTTGACACACTGTATAAATCGGTATCATGACAAAAGAACTGAGTGTTTTCTTTTCTTTTTAATTGGCCTTATCCGTGAAATTTAATAAAAAATTAATATTAATCGATAATTATTTTGAAATCGTGAGATGCGGTCTGGTGTGGTGAAGGTTTCAGAAAAACATTTTCTTTATCGTACCGACGTTTCGATCTTTATTGTGATCATCTTCAGGGCCTGGGAATGTTATGTTAATCAATGTTTGTACATTCCAGGCCCTGAAGATGATCACAATAAAGATCGAAACGTCGGTACGACAAAGAAAATGTTTTTATGAAACCTCCGTCAAATCAGAACGCGTCTCACGATTTCTAAATAAATATTACAGGATATCTATAAATTAATTATAATGTTTTTCCATGGTTTATTTCAAAATTTAACTTTGCGTATGAACTAACTAGATTTTTCGATAAAATATTTTGTACGCAATATACATACAATACAAATTAGTCGATTTTAGGTAAAACTTAGGTAAAAATAATAAGAAAAAGTTTGTAAAATTATAAATTTTTAATAACAGCCTGTCTGTTAGTGGAAGGAAGGTTTTTTCATAATATCTTTTACTATATTTTTTATCAGATGACAGGATCTTCATCCTGACGTAAAGATTGACTATGTTTGTTATATATTTTAACAAGCACACTTTTTCTCTACAGCTTGTAGCTTATTGGCATTTTTTCGAACCTTGAACCGAGCAGTGGCTATTTTTAGTTTGAACAATTGAAAGCAAATATTTATTGATTAACAACCGATGTAATTTTTATATTGTGATTAATTTCACGGTGTTTGTGGAGAGGAATTTTTATTTTTTATTTTTGCAATATCGTTTACGATCTCCTCGGGGGCGGAAACGGTTTAGAAAGTGCACAGAGTATTCGGCCCCGTTCGACCTTGCCCCCTTTATTTTATTTATGTTATTAAACGTCGACAAGGATATTCTTGTACTTGTTTAGAATTTGTCAAGGCGGTGAAAGAGGCGCGCGAAAGATTATAGTATTTCACGAAGGCTGTCTTATAATTTGGCAAATCCCAACTGGAGATTGGAGATTACCCTCTCGGAAGTGTCGGCTGTAAAAGTGTACAATCTTGAGTTTCTCTTCCAGAATTTCACAAATCTACTTAAAAGATTTTCCAAGTTTAACAATTAAATCGGATCAATTGTTGGGCTTTACAATTATATAATTGTACCAATATTTTTCCTTTATTCATTCCCTAGAGGAGACTTGTATCGTTAAACATTACATTTCTACTAATTAATTAATCTTCATGTAAGGTAGTGGTTGAGGTAAAGAAAGTCAGTGTCACGAGTAGGATTCGAACCTACGATCTTCGGGTAAGACGCCTCTGCTCAACCACTTGAGTTTTTGTAACTTGGATCCACTCGGACACCAACTTCCCTCTCAACGTGTGTGTGTATAGAGATTAGTGACCGTTAATGGATAATTGTTGAGATATCTTGAGATGCGGTCTGGTGTGATGTAGGTAAGGGGCACTCTCAACACGACACACACACCACAAGAATGGCACAATTAAACAGAAGACAAACACTTTGAGCCCTGAAGATGATCTCAATAAAAGATCGAAACGTTGGCACGATAAAGAAAATGTTTTTCTGATACCTACATCAAACCAGACCGCATCTCACGATATCTGAATAATTTTCCATCTCAACTCTCCTTTAGAATTTTTTTTTTATCTCAACCAATACTTTACATGAAAAATCATTAATCAACATAGGTTATTTGGCCAATCGGACCACGAAATCTAATGGATTCAATAGGCAAAATAAAGTATATCTTCACTAAAGCTCTACGTGGCCGTTTTATGTGTCGCCGAGAATCATATACATTACACGACATTTCAAAAATGGTAACAAGGGGGGAAAATTCTAAAGTTGGGTTGACATGAGAGGTTAGTGGCCGAGTGGATTAAAGCGAGCAGCGGCGTATTTAGCCGAAGGTCGTGGGTTCGAATCCCGCTAGTGAAACTGACTTTTTTTATCTCAACGAATGTCTTTCATGATGATTAATTAATCGAAAGAGGTCAATCGGACCACGCTATTTAATGGATTACATATCTACACTGAAATTCTGTTAAATAAACTATTCCGAGTGTCCTTTTTAGATGGCAGAATTTCTCTTGAAGCAATGCCGCTATCAAAACAAGAAAACGCGTGTTTAATATTTTTTAGTCTAGTTTATGCTTTTTTAGTAAAAAATGATACAGGGTACTGCAGGCCCAGTTTAACTCCAAAATTTCAAATACTTCCCTATACATTCTGACATATTACTTTAAATTAAGAGATTAGCGACCGTTAAATATTCAGAGATCGAGAGATGCGGTCTGGTGTGATGTAGGTTTCAAAAAACATTTACTTTATGCTGCCAACGTTTCGATCTTTATTGAGATCATCTTCAGAGCTCACAGTGTTTGTCTTCGGTGTACTTGCACCATTCTTGCATGTCGTGTTGAGATGTGTTTTCTCTCGTGTCCGGTGTTTTTAGGGCGCCGGTATTTACGAAAAGAAAAGCCCATTTGTAAGTATCCAGCGATCCAGCATTTGAACCCGGGACCTTTACCTTACAGCGAAGAGCGCCGTGTCAACGCCTAAACCGTTGCGGCCACCGAGCCCCCGAAATCTTCTGTTATGCGGCCGATTCTTTCCAACAACAACTACCGAATTATTGAAATAATTATTCCGAGATCGTGAGATGCGGTCTGGTGTGATGTAGGTTTCAAAAAACACTTTCTTTATCGTGCCAACGTTTCGATCTTTATTGAGATCATCTTCAGAGCTCAAAGTGTCTTCGGTGCAATTGTGCCATTCTTGCGTGTCGTGTTGAGAGGGCCTACAAAACCTTTCAAGAATCTTCAGGGCCTGGGATTTACAAACATTGATTAACATAACATTCCCAGGCTCTGAAGATGATCTCAATAAAGATCGAAACGTCGAAACGAAACGATAAAGAAAATATTTTTCTGAAACCTTCATCACACAGGGCCGCAACTCACGATTTCTGAATAATTATCAATTAACGGTCACTAATTATCACACATAATAAAATAATGTTGTGCGATTTCTTTTTGTGGTTCTGTAGGGAGATGGGCTGAAATTGAAACGTCGCGGCTTTACACCCTGTGGAGGTAGATGATTTTTTTTTCCTGGCTTAAACTGTTGATCCAGGTTTTCCAATCCCTATTGGATTTTATTATTTTTTCTTTTATAGCCAATCTTCAGTTGGATGATCTCAATAAAGATCGAAACGTCGAAACGAAACGATAAAGAAAATATTTTTCTGAAACCTACATCACACCAGACCGCATCTCACGATCTCTGAATAATTATCACTTTAAAGTATATTTGACCCTGAAAACAATGGTGCAATCTGATTTTAAATTGATCAACAAAAATGACCAAGTTAAGGCAAAAAGGTACAAAACGCCTTTCGTTTTTTCGTGGTTAATTCCAATAATATGCTTCTTCATTAAAGTAAACATTAATTGTCTTTACTGTTAACATTCTGTCATTTTTGTCAAACTTTTATTATGAGAGCAATGCTTAATCCTAGGAAGAAAATAAATTTTACAATTGTACCTATTCGTTGCATTCGGGTTCCATTAAAAAACGAACCGGAGAACACATTTTTCCGATGATAAGTCGATATGTACGACTGACTCGTTTATTGATTGTGGTGGTATTGCGCGTCGTGCAGTAGAATTGAACTCCCAGATCAATTGCTGTTCCACCACCCAGAAACCTGCAGCGTAATTTCCACGAGATGAATATTTTAATGTATCGAAAATCTCCCTCGGAAATGATGGAAATGCTATAAGTATGTATTTTTGAAAAAATGAAATTAGAGATGCACTCCTTAAGACGTAACGTTCTCATCTTGTCCAAGGAATTTGGGACGCTGATTATGACAGGCATTCTTCCTAGCCCAACCGTCGATTTGGGAAGCTGAAGAAAATTTTATTTCTAACAGCCTATGAACTGACGGATCCAAGTTCACCTAATGGCATACTAAACCATTGGAATTTTCGAGCCGAGAGAAATCCGAGTCTTTAGTATTTTTGTCATCACCAGGTGGTTCACAGTATTTTGGCCTCAATTTTTTGAGGGAGATTTTAGCAATACTGTTAGATCATGTTCCTCTGAAACAACGACAATGGACAATTCTACAGTTTGATGGATGCCCCACACTAGGACCTCCTGGCCCGATCTGCGCCATCCTCGGTCACCCGATTAACTCCATTTGGCCATTTTAAAAACAGTCTCTACACCAACCATACCCCCCCCAATCCATCTCCCTCCGACTCCATCGCTCTGAACACCGGTGAAGAGTGGTTAAAAAAATCAAATCTTTGCATCTTTACAAAGGCAGGCTGTTTGAACCTGAAATGTGATTAATCAAATTAAAAACTAAATTACCACTTTTTCTTCAAAACCATTTAGCGTAGCTTTGTCATGTTTTGGCCAATTCGAAATCCGATTACACTATTGTTTTTAGTGGAAAAAATCCTTTAAAATTATGTGCCAGGATCTATAGGGTCGTACTTAAAATGATGACGTTAAACTAGTCCTGAAGTACCCTATATACTTTTTATCCAAAAAAAGATAAAAATTTTAAACTTGCTATTAAGAGATGGTTTCAGAAAAACATTTTCTTTATCGTGCCAACGTTTCGATCTTTTATTGAGATCATCTTCAGGGCTCAAAGTGTTTGTCTTCTGTTTAATTGCGCCATTCTTGTGGTGTGAGTGTCGAGCTGAGAGTGCCCCTTACCTACATCACACCAGACCGCATCTCAAGATATCTCAAAAATTATCCATTAACGGTCACTAATCTCTACACATTTTAAACCAGACTAAAAGAAATTAAACACCTATGTTTTTTTCATAGGGTGGTTGGTTCGTGAGAAATTCAGCCGGGCTATCTACATATACACCCGGCATATTTTCACTGTATATTTGAATTTTCATCCAAATTCATAAATTATTAACCGCCAGAAAAACACTCTAAAGGTCTCTTATTGTTCTGTCGAAACTCGCAAGGACACAGGACATGTTTTCTCAATTAACTGCGCTTCCATGCAAAAGTGGCCACCGGGCAAGGTCAGAAAGTGGAGCCTTTTGAATGTATTAAGACTGGACTTTATAAGCGGATTATAAAAAAAATACCACCGCGATGACTTCGAGGTGTAAAACTGGCTTTTAAATCTCACAACCATTGCTATACAGAAAACGATTGATTTTAATGAAATGTAAGATTTAAAAGCCATTTTTAACCTCAAAATCGTCGCGGTGGTTTTTTTTATCCATCCGCGGAATCGTCGCCCAGTTTATTCATTCTTATTAGAGATAATAGGTTGTCATTATCAACAAGACATTATCCATAGATTTATTACAAAGGACTTTCTAGGCACCGTTTGTTTCAATTTATTTAACAATAATTTTGGCTATATTGAAGAAAAGTTTCTCTGCTATGATTGAATTTTTTTTTTTTTTTGAAAAGGGGTCTTTTTTTACAAATCTTGGCCGTTACTGGAAGAATGTGAATGATAAGTCTATAAGAGGATGCGTGGCTGGAAAGTTTATGGAGTTTAGATATGAGAGTAATTATGGAATATTTACATAGAAGAGGTATGTAGCTGGTCCTTAAGGTGGATCGAGGATCGACAAATATTGTACTAAGGCCTTTTATGAAAGGTGTAAGAGTGTTTTGGGAGTTCTAAGGTCGTCTCCGGATGATTTTCTTCATCAGTCTTTACTTGCATAAGAAGGGCATAAGAAGTGTAGTACATAAGTTTTTTTCTTATTCCAAGGTTTATGATGTGTATTAATTATGTCAGGGTGAGAAGTGATGGTGTTTTCAAAATGGGTTGCGACGAGGAGGACATGGAACAAAGTCGACAAACATTAGGGAAACTGATTTTGGAAAATCGTTTGGGACATTTCAATAGTTTTTTGCGTGCTAATTAAAGGTAGTAATGTGCGACATTGTGTACAAGGGAATTGCTGCAGCAAGTTAACTGGTTAATGGTAATTCTCTTATCCGAAGGATAACGGGATTGCAGTCGTCTTCTGCCTCTTTAACCTTTAAGAAGAACAGATAAAGTTCATATCTTTAGGTTACTTCTTTAGGTCGTAATTAATGAGTTTTGAATTTTTTTTTATGACATAAAAGGCGATCAACCGCTTTGAATCATTTTCCGCCTTAAAGCCTTTCAAGCTCGGTGGCGAGTAGGCCACATCCTAGGATCCCCCAATGTCGGGAACCACGGCCCCGGCAGCATCACACGCCCCGGAGTGGAGACCCCCCAAATGCCATCACCAAATGCGCATCCAAACCGCATCCCAAGACATCTCCCCCAACATTGAGTGGATTACAGATTATTGCATACTGAACTTTATGATTTATATTGAATTATTATATTATTTATCTTCATATTTCCGAGATTAGTTTAATTTTAAGGAAAGTTATTAGTTAGAAAGTTTCTCCCTAACCATCCCTAACCGTTTTGAATTTAGTTAACCACTTTTCAGTAGTGACGTGCGATACCAATCGATTTGAGTAAAGTATCGAGTATTTTATTTCGATACTGACTACTTTTGGTATACAAATACTGTATCGAGTACGTTTTTAATATAGGGAAAAATACTCAAATATATTTTTCACCGATTATTCGAATAATATTGAATTATGTTCCGGTCGAAACGTACCTTTCATCAAATTGGGAATTGACTAGTTACTACTGTTAGGAGCGCCTATAAGCGGCGTGTTTCAAAGTTAATCGAGATTTCGAGTAACTCTGCTGATAGTTCTTGTAACTAATAATTCTTTCCCGCTTCGCACCTTGCACTTTCAATTTCAGTAATTTCTTATAAAATGTTTTTGTTTTCAAGCCCCTAAAAAGTGTTCGCCTTCCTCCTCATAGGTAGCTATCTAATCAAGTCTTCTCCCCAAAGTAAGGCGTGAGGTTATTTTACTAAGAAAACCGATTCGTCGGCACCTTGTAAACTGTACGGGAATACGTCAAATCTTAGCAAACATTTTGAAAAGAAAACACCCGTTGATCGATTTTTCTCGAAACTCGATAACGATAAAATTGAACTATAAATTTTGTTGAAATGTGTTAACAGCTTTTCCTTGTTCTTACTGAATGAAAAAATATTTAAAAATATGAAAAATTGCAATTTTTTGTTTATTTTAACGCATAAACGTATTTTACCGTCAGGTTGATATTGAGTAAGTTGATCATTTAAGAATAAACGGCAAAGTACTCATACCAGTAAGTACTTGTAAGTATTGAATAATTCTGTCGATCGTGAGTATCAAGTACTGGTATCGAATATTTTCTGGTTATCACACGTCACTACTTTTCAGGCTGAATCGAAGAATGAAGCAATGCTATTGTTCGCATTGGTGCAAAAACAAAGATTTTTCATCTCACATTTTATTAAAAATTAATCTTTTTTTGTAAATAATGGATCTATCCGTTGAGTTGAGACAGTGTAGCTATTTTTATTATAGATAATTCATTGATTAAACAAGTAATTACCCACAAATCGATTACGATAATCGTAACCACTTTCAACGCATCAATTTATTTAAAATTTTACATTAATTTTGGCAAGATCGAAGTGAATTTGTGAACGTTCTCTTGCTAAAGTTGAATATTTCCATTTTAAAATGAGCCTTTTGTTTATGGATTTTGGCCGTTACTGGGAGAAAGTGAATGAAAAGTCTATAGGAGGATATGTGGCTGAGAAGTTTAAGGGATTTAGATGTGAGAGTCTTTGTGAATATTTACATAGAAGTGGAAAGTGCCCGATCCTTAGGATTGAATTGTAAATGATCGAAAAATTCTGCAACATCTAGCCGGTATGAAATTATTCCAGTGGTTGACTTGTCATTTTTGCCAACTCGATAAAACTCATATTTTCCATCACGGTCATTATTTACGTTTTTATATTCAAATTGATGCCTGTTTATGTACTCTCTGCGCTGAAAAAAGTTTTAAAAAAAAGTAGTGATCTGTTAAAATTCATATTGCTCAAGAGTTGCAGAGAGAGTAGGCGGACCACGCAGGATCGATTTCAAACGCTAATCGACAACTGTCCAATTATTCTCGGATCAAAACGGTCACTGTTTTGTATTCATTTTGAAGTAAACTTACAGTAATGTTACATTATTGTATGATGTCGTTTTGAACCAAATGACTGCAAATTAATAAAACAATAGAACGAAAATAACCGAACAAAATATAAAACCAAGAACCGAGAAGATTCAAATGTAAAAGTTTCTATTTCCATACTTTCATTTATTTCGGAGAGTAACATCATTGATAAGCCATGTTGTACTGATATCTTTATGAATTATTTAATTAATTAAGGTTTTCAGTTGAAATAAAAATGTCAAAAAGGAGAGAAAATTCAAGGTGGGGTTGAGATGGGAAGTTGTTGCCCGAGGGGGTCTAAGCCACGGATCAAGTAGATTAGCAGCGTATCAATACGAAGGTCGTGGGTTCGAATCCCGTTCATGACGCTCATTTTTTTTATCTCGGTTTAAAACCTTAAACAATTAAATGTTATTAATTGGCCAAGCGGACCACGAAAAAGAGTGAATTTTATTAATTATGTTTGTATTGAATTATGCGATTTGTTACGAGGTCTGGAGAGTTGAATATTAATCCGCCTGTCTGTGCAGTCTCGTGTTGTCGCTATTTAGAAATTCGGTCTATCATTTTTTTATTTTTTATTTCGTAAAGAACGGTAGAGATCGGCGCTATCCCAAGGAGAGTTTGAAAACGACACATTACAGAACTGACCTCTGATTGATTGAAACGTCCAATAAACTAGAATGTGTCGGGACAGGAGTACATGGAAAAAGAAAAAAAGACAAGTAAAAAAGAAAGCAGAATAGATTGGGCATTGTTTCATTAGTCGCACGTACCCGATCTGACAAATCCTCTCCCCGAGTGGAACCTCGAATGATTGAAAGTAAACGTAAAAAGGTTTAACTGTTTTTCAAAGTGAAACTTGAAGACTTTCAAGACCTATAGACGTCATTTCTACGATTAGGCTTTATTGTATTGTGTCCAGATTGGAAAAAGTGGGCCCTTTCAACGAGAATGTCAACCTCCTGGTTCAGGAAAAATCAGCAGACCGTAACTGCCATGGAGAAAAATGAACACAGACTCTTTCCTCTTATAATAATTAATTTTAGGTTTTTCCCTCCTGTAGGATTTCATAAAGCGTTTAATGACTTATACATCAGTCGGACTTTTCTAAGCTGGTAATTTTTCAAGGACTTTGGGGAAAAAATGTACCGCCGAACAGAGGATCCGCCGATCACTTATCTCTTCATCTTTTTCCCTCAGGGACTTAAAGGAAGATCACGTCGATCTACGCACATCGTTACGGCATAAGGCCGAATCGCCACTGCCCAAGGACAAACAGACTAACTCAAGATCATCAGAGATTCAACGAACCACTCGTCTGAACCTTTATGAGTTCATCTTCTGGTAGACCTGTTCGAATTATTAATCATTGATGAAAAAACAATACAAATAACAGTGCTGGAACTAAAAGAAGATTCCTTCAAACCCAGATTCTCTACTAACAGCGGACATAGGTCAAGTATATCAATGGTCAGATATTTTTTAAAATATCCATTCCAATAATAATAATATATTTTAAAATTTAACAAACCTAAATAATATTAATAATATTTACAAAATCGAGGCAGTCCCAAAGTAGATGTTTAGTGTTCATTTACGCTTAATTACTATTTAATGTGTTGTTGACTGCCCTTAGTTTGGAATTTGAATAAATTTATTTTATCATTAACTATAAAAAAAACACTGGTTTTTAAAGTAGAGAGATTTAAAACAATGTTTAGCCCTAATCTAAACACAAGTTTAATTGCCGATGTTTCTGCATTGTCATAGCTCTAAGAGATTATGTAATGAAATTATTTTTATATATATTTTTAGTCAGGGTTTTACGAACCAAAAGTCAAATAAATGTAAAAACTTATCACAGGAAGTGTTAACTATGCATGATGGAGATATAACCGAGAATCCTGACAAAAAAAAACTATAGCTTTGTAGATCCTCTCATTCCTTCGTATATTTATTTATTTATTTTTAAATTCCTTTATAAAGCTGTTTTTTATTCAAAGACTTTATAGAGGAGAATACACATTTAAATACATATGAGGTTACATAAAAACATGTTTATTTAGAATGTAAGGAATCTTCATGGAAGGACAGGAGAGTCAGCAGGTTGACATCCAACTGAAGATTGGCTATAAAAGAAAAAATAATAAAATCCAATAGGGATTGGAAAACCTGGATCAACAGTTTAAGCCAGGAAAAAAAAAATCATCTACCTCCACAGGGTGTAAAGCCGCGACGTTTGAATTTGAGCCCATCTCCCTAAAGAACCACAAAAAGAAATCGCACAACATTATTTTATTATGTGTGATAATTAGTGATCGTTAATTGATAATTATTCAGAAATCATGAGTTGCGGTCCTGTGGGATGAAGGTTTCAGAAAAATATTTTCTTTATCGTTTCCTTTCGACGTTTCGATCTTTATTGAGATCATCTTCAGAGCCTGGGAATGTTATGTTAATCAATGTTTGTAAATCCCAGGCCCTGAAGATTTTTGATGGTTTTTGTAGGCACTCAACACGACATGCAAGAATGGTGCAAGTACACCGAAGACAAACACTATGAGCTCTGAAGATGATCTCAATAAAGATCGAAACGTTGGCAGCATAAAGTAAATGTTTTTTGAAACCTACATCACACCAGACCGCATTTCACGATCTCTGAATAATTATTTTAATAATTCGGTAGTTGTTCCAAAGAGTCGGCCGCATAACAGAAGATTTCGGGGGCTCGGTGGCCGCAACGGTTTAGGCGTTGACACGGCGCTCTTCGCTGTAAGGTAAAGGTCCCGGGTTCGAATGCTGAATCGCTGAATACTTACAAATGGGCTTTTCTTTTCGAAAATACCGGCACCCTAAAAACACCGGACACGAGAGAAAACACATCCAAATGAAAAGATGCTACAAAAGAAAATTTCCTCAGACAGAATAAACAAGTAAGGATTGAAAGACCTGGATCCACAGTTGAAGTAATTACTGGTGGAATCAGCTGCGACCCAAAAATTTCATCTTCTACTGGCTGTAAAACAGCGAGACCAGGAAGACCAGGATGATATAAACGTTTCAAGCTCGTCACTTTCCAGAACACAAAAATAAATCACACAATATTATTTTAATATTGATATACAGTTTTTTCTTCTCAAAACGAACATATTGGATTTTTAAATATGTGAATATTGCATTTACCTTCCAATAAAGTAACTGCATATCTCAAAATAGTTTCAATCAGAAAACATTAGGTTTTATTTAATCCAGCCATTTTCATATACTTTCATCGTCGTCAATACAATTATTAGTACGGATTGGCAGAAGAATTTACAAATAAAGAATACCAGGTTGGTGAAGCAATATCATGACTTCAAATATTCCCGATATTCAAGATTTACATTAAAAAAACCAAATGGAATGGAATTCGTGTCTTTCGTGATGAAGTAAAATGTGAATTCTCTGACTCATCGATGCAGAACCGGAGCTGGACGTGAAGTTTAAAAATAACTACTGAAAATATGTAAATGTATGAGTTAAACAAAACCGCGTCTCAATGTTTTTTAAAAAGTTATCCTTCATTTTATTTAAAAAATGCAATTAAATAACTTGAACGAATTTGTTGATTCGATGAGATTTTGGTTTCATGTTTATTTCAAAGCCGGATTGATCGTCCTCAGAAGTAGAAATGATTATTTTAGGATATCTACGTAGGTATGGATGATCATCGATAGAAAAACAACGATGGTCAATATCGATGAAACATCGCAACCTCACAATGTATGGTGGTACAACAATAGCCCATAGATGGACGGTTTTTTTGAGTACCCATTTCTCAAATCTCAAATTATTTTCATATTGTGAATAAATTATTTTTATATGACACTTTAGAAACATAAGCTAATTTTTCAAGCATCGCTATTTCTGAACCTTTATTAGTAAGGTGTTGGTTGAGATAAAAAGTCGTGTCACGGGCGGGATTCGAACCCCAGACCTTCGGCTAGATACGCCGCTGCTCTACTACTTGAGCTATTGTGAGGTCGGTCCTTTTCGATTCAATCCCTGCGATCGAACCCCGTGGCCACTTCATAACTCGCTGGGAATCCAATTCAGATTTCACGACATTTCGAAATGGCAAAAACGATGGACAATTCGAACGGTTTTAGGTTGAGATGGAGAGTTGGTGTCTGAGAATATCGAAGTCACGTACGCTCAGATGGTAGAGTAAGAGTGGTTTTAGCCGAAGGTCGTGGGTTCGAATCCCGCTCGTGACATTGACTTTTTCATCTCCACCAAAAACTTACATGGAAAAAGTAATTAATTGAAAGAAGTAGCATGGTCAATTGACCACTCGTACGTTTTCCTTTGTTTGCATTTGTAGATATAAACAGATTTCTCGGTCCCTTTTTGAATAAATGAGGTCTATTGTTAAAGTATTTGTGTATTCAAAGTAATTTAATTTTGTCTTCACTATTTTGAAAAACATTCATAACCCACCGACGCCTAATTCCTGTCGCTCGCATTAAAATAAAAAAACTAGGTTAAGGTTTAACACATACGTAACTAAACTCGACCATATCCTTAATTTATTAAAATTAATTTACCAAATTTTACAGAGAAACACTGCCGCATCTTCTCTCGAACGGAATTTTAAGGAACGTAGCTTTAAAGCCAATTTACCCTCTAAATGATTTCTGGTTTTCTAATTAATCTGTCCAGCTTTAGAAAACAATCGCTCAGAGGGGACAAATGTGCCATCTATGGCAACAAACTGAACAACCCCTGACAGGTTCTGTTAGGTTATTTTTGATATCGGAAGAATATTCGTTAGTTTCTATTCACAAACGTTGAACATGGGAAAAAATAAAATTTCGACAGCCCACCATGGTCAAAAAACATATACACAGTGACATCGACGTTGAAAACATCGAACATCGGTTGCCTACTGGTTATCCCTACGTAATATACATATAAAATCAGTATGGTCGGCCGAAGCGAGTACCAATACAAAAATTATACTCTCAAACGGGTGCGATTAAAAACAAAATACACATGAAAGATCAGAAAATGGAGGAAATCACGCAGAGAACCATCGATGACGTCAGCGTTTTGTCGGTCCATAACTTTCCACTTTATATATTGATAATATTTATTTCCCTCTTATTATTTATAAGTCTATAGAGTCTCTAGTGATTGAAGAAGAAAAGTTCAGTTTTAATATTAACCCAAGGGAATCTCGTTTCTTTAGGAATTCTGCCATCTCTCATTTTAATCGTTAATCAGCAATAATAAGTTACCCTTCTGGCTAACAGAAAACACAGAGCATTGTTAAATTCACTTTCCTCCCGTCCAATTCTTTCACGAAATATTAAGGATTCAGCTCATATGCCTCGGCATAATTAGCGTTCAGACCACAATGTGCGCTCAATGATAATGTGTGAAACTTTCTGAGTTTTTGTAAACTTCGGTAATAACAGGTCAATTTTGCCCCGAAATGCCAGACATTTTAAAACCTTAACAGCAAATTGTTCGTTTATTGACTTGGAGTTTTTTCGTTTTTTCGCGGAGCCGGATTTAAACTTTTCGTCATTAAATCGAGTCGTGATATTTCATCGGTGGAAAAACGGACTTTAATAACATGTGAACAGGAGAAGAAAGCACGGAAGAACCGAATTTGTCAAAACTAACGTGATTTAATAAGACGGCCGTTTCCTACGCCGCAGTCGTACGTCCGGTCTTTTACAAACCTGTTTTGATCATTAATGTTCCGGTTTACAATAATTTCATCGGGAGCACCGAACGCGTAAAAACATTAGAAATGTTGACTGGACACGAGCAAAACATCCGACATATACACAGTATGAAAAGTTGATGAAGTGATTAAGGAATCATTAGAAAAAAATATTAACCAATATATGCTTAATTATGTATATACAATATGTATATGAACAATAATAATCCTGTTGTATAATTATTATAAAACTATTATATTTCGTGGTCCGATTGACCAAATAACTTCTTGCTCTTAATTAATCTTTAGGTATGGAAATGGTTGAAATGAAAAGGTTAGTGCCATGAGCGGGATTCGAACCCACGGCCTTCGGCTAATACCACACACTTGGACACAAACTTCCCATCTCAACCTCACTTTGGAATTTTCCCTTCATTTTGCAATTTTTCAATTGATCGAAATCACAATAGCGCAAGTGGTAGATAAGAGTGAATTCGAAAGGTTGTGTTGAGTTGGGAAGTTTGTGTCCGAACGGATCGAAGTAGTAGAGCAGCGGCGTATCAAGCCGAAGGTCGTGGGTTCGAATCCCGCTCGTGACACTGACTTTTTTATCCTAACTAATAAGCTTAATTAATTGAGTGACATTAATCGGTCAAGCGGACCACGAAAAACAGTGAATTTAATTTGTTTGGTAATTTTTTTCTATTATAACTGTGTATGATTTAATCTGTAATATAAAAAAAAGATGTAAATCTACAAAAAAAAAACAAATAAAGAGAAGAGGGAGGACAACACCGAATATAAAAAGGTTATGCTATTTATGACTCATGATAAATTCACTAGTTTTCGTGCTCCGCTTGACCAATTATTATCTTTCAATTAATTAAGGTTTATAGTTAAGAAAGGAAAAAAGGAGTGAAAATTCAAAAGGTGGGGTTGAGAGGTCCGAATTTAGCGTCCGGGTGGATCGATGTCACGTAGCTCAAGTGGTCAGAGCATCGGCGTATTTGGCCGAAGGTCATGGGTTCGAATCCCGGTCGTGACACTAACGTTTTCACTTCAACCAATCCCTTACAAAAAGATCACTATAAAACAATCACACTAAAAGTGGTACGAAAATTGGCACCAACTCATAAAAAAGGTTCCACTGTGTTATATATTGAAAACTACCAGGGTTCGTATTGTTATATAACTGTTTTGATTAGAAAATTAAGAAATTATAATAGAATAAAATCTTAGACGTATTGTATCGATGAACAGCGATGAAAGGAAAAATTTGACTATACAGGCTGACAATTATCTCATATGTCAGTAATTGAGGAGATTATGATTCATGTCAAATTAGATCAAAATTGTCCCTATTGTAGAAATTCTGATTCCCAATTGTATTCACGAGATTTTATTGCTGATGTTTTTCTTGTACCTTTCAATAACATTTATTAAATAAAGGCTCCGCATCTCATAAAATCCGAATCCTATTTTAAATTGTATCGATGAAAATACTGACATTGTTTTTACAGAAACGTTGACGATATCAAGCGAGGTCAGTGATTATTAATGTAAAATTAACGCTGGTTTGTTAAAAACTTGATTATTTTGTTACAAAAAAATTTTTTTAAATTCATTATTTGAAACTTCTATAAAAAAAAATTAATTTAATACGTAGAAAATTAAATAAAAATGATTCATTTATCTTCTGCTGTTATTGTAGAAGAGAAGCAGGATGGATACTTGACAGCAGTAAAATCTATCAGGAAATGATGTCAGCAATCTTCAGGAAGGTATAAACTTTAATATTTTATTTTTCAGAAGCATTTCGTTTTTTAATATCTTCTTGAGACTGGGTCCTAAAACTTTAAAACATGTTTTCACATTTTTTGTAACAATATCTCAATAATGCTTAATATAAAAAAAAATAGTGGGACATTTTATATAAGATCTTCGTTGAAATGAAAAGGCTAGGGGTTAAGAAGATTCGAACCCACGACCTTCGATTGAATACGCCGCTTATCTAACCACTCGAACTATCGTGATTTCGACCTACCAGGCCGCCAACTTCTCATACCAACCGACCCCTTTCGAATTTTTCCCATATTTTCAAATATAGTGTAATCATTATTTAAAAATCGTAAGGTGCGGTCTGGTGTGATGTAAGTTTCAGAAAAACATTTTCTTTATAGTGCCGACATTTCGATCTTTATTGAGATCATCTTCAGGGCTTGGGATTTACAAACATTGTTTACATTTAGCAAGTACATTTTGGATGTGGAAAAGTGAATTTATACAATGCAAAATATATTTTTTTTATATATTCAACCAAGGTATTTTTACTCACTGTTTGGTGTGTGTGTGTGTGTACTTTGTTTGAATAAAAAAAAATTATTTTGCATTGTATAAATTTACTTTTCCAAATTCAAAATGTATTTGCTAAATGTAAACAATGTTTGTAAATCCCAGGCCCTGAAGATGATCTCAATAAAGATCGAAACGTCGGCACGATAAAGAAAATGCTTTCCTGAAACCTACAACACACCAGACCGCACCACACGATTTCTAAATAACTATCGATTAACGATTGCTAATCACCACACATATTGTGTAATCAAAAATTTCTTTCGACTTATGAATTGGCCAGGGGAAGAGGTTTAGGGAAGGAAGTACTTTTTTAATTATTATATTAATCCCTATCTCTATTTAGTAATAATAATTGACCATGTTCATTATTTTTAATTAATTATATTTTTTATTTAAGATCTTGGCTGAGATCAAAAGGGTTAGTTGTCAGCCGAAGGTCGTGGGTTCTAATCCCGAACGTGAAACTAGCTTTTTCATCTCAACCAAGGGCTTAGATAAAAAATATAATTAATTAAACGTAATTAATACAATCAATTATTAACCCTAAATGCGAATTCGGATTATCAAATAACTTGGCGAAGTAAAGTTTAGAGGATGAGATTTACATCAAAATGAACTTCTTCATTAAATGAAGAGAGTAATATTTTGCGTTGTTTTGATTCAGACAAATATAATTTTATGAACTGGAAGAAAGTATGTACATATTTTGTCAGGAAAACGATTATCGAGTAAAATCTACTCATTGACGTACTAATCCAATGATCGTCCCTTTGATGTTTTTATCATTTTTTAAATTTATAATTTTTGACAAAATTAGCTGTTTAATTATAAGAACAAAATACATTATTTATAATGAATGACAAAGAAGTAGTAATCATTAAATTATATCTTGTGTAGATTTTGCATGCTGAGGAGGAAGCAAGGTTGCTTCGAAATTTATGCATCTTATAAAAAAAAAAGAAAACCGGTTTTATAAGTTCTTTACTACAACAAAAAAGTAACCTTCAAGACAAAAGCATGTCTTTCTCAATATTTTTGCAAATATAAGTCGCTACCAACATTTTTACAATAGGATAAAATTTATTTTACATTTAACTCCACCATTAAATGAAAAGTTTTGGATTCGGACAAAAATCCAATGGACAGATGATAGAATAAGTTAGGAAAATTTCGCTTTTCAAAATTTTCCTCCTTTCATTGCTCCTCAGGCCGGCCACATTGTTGAATGTTTCGAATTTAATTTTTAAAAACTTATTTTTGCTTGTTCACTTTTGCTTTGTATTGCTTTTATTATTTTTTAATAGGAGTTTCAAATTTTTAATTACTAATTTTTGTAAACCGTAAACATACGGTACTTACAAAAAAGAAGAGTTTTTTTGCAATTAAACCTGATTTTTGTCAATTGTTATCAAAAAAACCTACTTAAAATTTAGATTCATTATTTTTCGCGATCCGCTTGATCAATTAATACCATCAACAGGCGAAGGATGTACGTTCGAACCCCGCTCGTGACACCGAATTTTTTTTATCTCAACTTAAATCCGTAATTAATTGAATAAAAATTTACTCATAGACTGAGCAAACTTGTAATTTATTTTCTAAGTGAATTTACATTTTTTCACTTCAGGTGCCAATAAAAAAATCCAGCGACAAATCAATCTCGTAGAAGTTTTAATGTTCTTACTATTGATATTAATCAATTAAAAAATAATTGAATAATATCAGAAGATGCCTAGCCTCTTTTGATTTCATTTTCTTTTGCGTCTTTTTTATAAAAGTTTTAAAAAAAATGACTATTTTTTAAAATCATTGTAACCAAAAAATCAGGTTTTTTGGCAAGCATTAATTTTTATAGATAATTTTATAGGTAATTTTTATAGATTATAGATATTAATAGATCTTCGAAATATTATGTATATGTGTTTCCAACTCACAGGGGAAACCTTCTGTGAAGGCCATATTTCTCAGTATTTGCAGAACTAAGAAAACCTTACTACAGAACTTCAAAAAATCCTTAAAATTTACCTTCTAAATGATTCTGTATTTCATTTACCCAAGATTAAAATATAAAAAAAAAAATCGTATAGAGATTTTAATACTCTTTCTTCTGATGTAATGGAACTTTTATGAGATTCTGGGCTTTGAGGAAAAAAAAGTGGTGAAACGGCGAAAGGAACTGAAATTGAAATTTCTTGGATAGAATTGAGATTCAGACTTTGAACAATAGGGATTTTTTTGTCCAATTTGACATGTACGACAACCTCCGGAAGTATTGACGTCATGTTCATGGGGCACCCTGTACATATATAAAAAATTCTATATTCGATATGTTGAAAACCTCTCAAACTTTGTCAATATCTCCTGTAGGTTTTGTGGTACATTAAATGAAGAAAACACATTAAAAACATAGACACTTGATCCTTTTTTTGTCGTCCTTTAAATCAGAGGTCTGAAAGTTTCACCAATCCTTCCAGGATGAAATTCCAATATTGTTATACTCCAAATTGTTCAACGGTGGGATCATACTTTTGGCAATAGGGACGTTTTGGTCCAATTTGACATGTAGGATAATCTCCTCATGCATTGACGCAAGGTTTAAAGGAACAGAAGATAAAATTTTCCTCCTGAGTTAATGTTTTAACAATGTCGTTTATACAAAGGACCGAAAAACCTATGAAACCGGCTGGACTCAGCGATTCAGCAAGGTATGTAAAATGTACATTTAGTCGCTATGCTTTCTTCTTGTTTCGAGGGATGTTAATGGTAGGTCAGACCAGTGAGCCGAGCGACCCAGAAAGAAAAATTCACATAATTGTTACTCTTTCCACTCAATTTGCTTCTTCTAATGCAAAAAAGCTCGGTAAACATACAATCATTAAACGTGGAAATTAATTTCGGCAAATCCGAAATTAGACATCCTTCGAATTAAAGAGTCCGATCAGGACTATCCTTGACGGAAATAACGTGCGGATTGGGACCCGATTGCCCAAGCTATGCCATTTTATAACCCCCATTAATTATTCAGCGGTGTCCCTCGCCGGGGCGCGTGCCAAAGCGAAACCTGACGGCCTTGCATCATACGAAAGCTCTCGATCGCCTGTGTCGAAAGCCGCCCCTGAAAAACCCCTGGAAATAATCGAACGATTAAACTGTTAGGTTGAAGAATCGGAAGAAGAAAGTGGATAGATATCCGCGGTTCGACGATCAGACATTAAAAGAATTTATTACAAGAGGTAATTAAAAAACATAAACGTATTACAGATCGAATCAGAATTGAAATAATAGTTTCATTGACCGTGTTCAAGAAGCAAATCAGGACGTTAGTTATACACAACCAAGGACACCCCTTGTTCCAACCTAATGTCCATATCGATCCTTTTTCCCCCATCTCAAGGATGATTTCATTGTCTTTCGCTGCCCACAGTCGAACTAAAAAAGGGAAACGATCCTCCTTTTCCTGACATTCCTGATAAGCGGAGCGAAAGAAATAAAGACCGTTTTGCATCGAGTTACGCCAGATATTTGTTTCAGCCGAATCAACAATTCAAAACGAGATCACAAGATGAAAGGAAATGTCCGAGAAAGTTTGAATTTCACCGTTTACCCAGGATTATCGGCTCAAAGCACTCTGTACCTCTTAAGAACAAAATCGGTTTATAGTCTCCGAGCCTGGGGCAATCCGCAAGAAAGGATTATTGCCAAGCTTAAGATCTGAGCAGATTATGAATACTGAACGCGAAAGGGTGAAGCGATTTCATTTCCATCTTCTTCATTTTAGCATCACTTTCACTCCTCATCAACACCATTAGGCATATCCATGTTGTGTGTTCTGTCGTCCCAACTGATTATTCCATTAATTTCAAATTACACATTTCATATACGCCATTGAATCAAACAGTACAACCTTTTAAACACCATATCTTTACTGACATATCTTCGTTGCTGTGTTAAACTATACTACGCTCAACATCATGAAATTTAAGCACCAGATCATGATCACTGAATGAGCTAATAATCAGTATGAATTGGAGTTTAAAGACCGACCAATTCTCTCATAACTAGGAATCAAGCATATCATGATTTGGAAAAATACAAAATGTTAAAATGTATGGCGTTTAGTGACCGTTATTTAATGATTATTTGATGATCGTGAGATGCGGTCTGGTGTGAATTAGGTTTGAGAAAGACATTTTCTTTATCGTGCCAACGTTTCAATCTTTATTGAGATCATCTTCAGGGCCTGGGATTTTCAAACATTGCTTAAATTGTTCAAATAAGATGTAAAGGATGTAAAGAATGAATTTATATAAAGTAGGAAAATTTTGCAATAAAAAAATGAATTTATACAATGCAAGAAAATTGTAGATAAAAAAATGAATTTAGTTTATTAATAAATAAATGCTTGTTTTAAGCTAAAATTTTCTAGCATTGTATAAATTCATTTTTAATCTAAAATTTTCCAGCATTGTATAAATTCATTTTTAATCTAAACTTTTCCAGCATTGTATAAATTCGTTTTTTTTCAATCTAAAATTTTGTTTTTTGTATGAATTCATTTTTTAAATCTAAAATTTTATATAATTGTATAAATTCATTTTTAATCTAAAATTGTCCAGCATTGCACAAATTCATTTTTTTAATCTAAAATTTTATAGCATTGTATAAATTCATTTTTGTAATTAAAAAATTTCTAGTATTGTATAAATTTATTTGCTTTAACGTGAAATTTTCTATCATTGTACAAATTCATTTTTTAATCTAAAATTTTCAAGAATTGTATAAATTCATTTTTCAAATCTAAAATTCATTTTTTAATCTAAAATTTTCCAGCATTGTATAAATTAATTTTTTCGCGTCCTACATGTATTTGTAAAATTTAAACAATATTTAAATCTCAGACGCTGAAGATGGTCTCAATAAAGCTCGAAACGTAAAGAAAATGGTTTGCTAAAATCTACGTCACACCAGGCAGCATCTAACGACCACCAAAAAATCACAAAACGCTAAGAAAATTTGTCTAAACTTACACAATGAAATAGATTTTTTAACTTAACCATTATCTGCTTCCTTGCAATAATCATGTATATGGACGATAAATCAGTCCTTCAGACGATTAAATTGTGGTCAGATTTGAAAAGTATAAAAAATATAGAAATAAGTTGTTGCTTGTTGTTGTATGCGAGTCGGTGAACACATGCAGAACCGTCATTGGATAACTTATTGGGCCCGTCTTCTTCACTGATGATGTTTCAATGCCGAAACACATTTGAATAGTGCAACAAAAAAGAAGTACCCAATAAGTGACCCAATGCCGGTTCGACATGAAAAGCGACAAATAGGAGAAACTGTGACATCCAAGGAGGCGAGATTGCCAAGGCCAGTCGGGACAGAATGGTTACAAGGAGGTCTTTGACATTTGGCAATTTTCCGAAGAAACAATCAACAGCCGAGCCCGAAAGGAAATAACGAAACTTCGTTCAACAGTTGATAGAAGGGTCAAGATTGTAAAATATTTTTTGATTTAATTAATATTTATGTAAGGTATTAGTTGAGATCAAAGAGTCAGTGTCACGAGCGGGATTCGAACCCACGACCTTCGGCTAAATACGCCGCTATACCACTTGTGCTATCGTGACTTCTATCCACTCGGACACCAACCCCACCTTTTAAAATTTTCTTCCTTATAAAATATTATGAACTTCTTTATTCATGAGACTATAACTACAACTTGTGTTGAAGTCGAGCGTAAAGACGATAGTAAAATTTTAACGTGGGATTTCAGCAGAAAGATTCTTCCTCGGCCGATAAGCCCTGAGGTAAAAAGGAATGAAGTGCCTCGGGGCAATGTTTGTTTTTATGACCCTGCCGACGGTTTTACGACCCACGCCAACACTCTATCCTTGGATGAATTCAGCAAAAGACACTTCTCACTCTCTCGCCGTTTCCTGGGTTTTCCGCATTTTTCCCTTTTTCTGGAAAGGGACCGCGTGTTGGAATTCCGCTGCTTTCGGCCTCGATCAATTGGAGTGCAGCGTGTGTGAACGAGAAAGAAAGCGAGCTCCGGGCTAACAGAGAGGAGAACGTGATCAGCATAATTATACTTAATGCTGCGCAGTAATTTCCTTTTCCATTATCGCCGATGGGAAAAGTGAACGTTTACCACTTATTGAAGAGGGAAAATTTTCCTAATTAAAAACAGATCGAACTGTTTAGTGACTTAATAAATTAATTTCGACCTTATGAATGGGGGATTAAAATGAATACATAAAGTAAAGAGAAATGAATTTATAAATATTAAGTCAAAATCATATATCAAAACCGGCCAAACTGCAGGTTCATCACCCCACAGAAATAATAATAAATCTTTATTTACAAGACTGTACATTGGGCCAGTCCTCCCTCAAAGTTTTCGTAAGACCATCGGACTAAAATAATTGCAAACAGTCTTACTGCAGTAACGTAGGCGTTTTAAGGAAATCTTTTAATAAATCATTTTAGTTCGTTTAATCGTTTCCACACATTTTTGGTCTAATGCTCTGAGCAAAACGGTGGGAATGTAATGGTCAAAATGTTCTGAAATAGCCAAACTGGTTAATCACTTCAGAGATAACAAGAAGAAATATCACATGTAATAATTTTTGTTATCCGGTGGATTTGGATCATTTCTTCGATACGATGAGTGATATAGTGCGGATCCCCTTGATCAATCCAGGTACCTTCATTCTTTCCTCTGACCCCCTTCTAATCCGTGGCTACAAAGGGGGTTATCCAGGCGCAAAATAATGGTGCAGCCTAGTTGGCGTGGCTACCTCTTTGAAACACAAGCTGTACTCGTGTCGGCCTCGGTTCGGCTGGGCGGAGGGTGCTTTATCAGAGGCACACAGGGTGTACCAGATCCTGTCTGCAATGACGGGGGATGCATGACCTTCTGTACCACGGGGTAACAAAACGTTTCAAAATCAGCCCTGTTACAATGGGAATGGCTTCGTAGTGGCTTGTGGTGACGCCCCCGGCTGGAACTTAGAGAAGAGGGTGTCTTCTGATTGTGATCGTTAAACTTGCGTATGACCACCGTTATACACTCGGCCTTAATGGATACGGCGGATCGGACGGTAGCGTATAGGCGTTGAGGACGCAATGATTATACTTGACAGTACCTCGAATGCTTGAGTAGTACCGGTTGGGAACGGGTAGTGAATCCGTTTCTCCTACTCAAGTATGATTTGCATTGTTACGTACCCTTGGAGAAGCGAAGGATCCGACCACCTAGGCGTGAGCCTATGGCGTCCCTTGAATGCGTATGGCAGATGTAGGCTGAGATCGAAGGAGTTTTTACCATAGACGGTGCTCCTCTAGGGGGTGGTTATATATTCCACTTTAAACAAAACCGCAGCTGGTTGGAATCCGGAAGTTTCGACGCTAGAGAAGCCCCAAAACTATGGGACCAGCCTGATGTATTTCCGCTTGGGGTGCGCGGCATACGGTCTGATGTTTAACCCAAACCCGGCCACTTGGAATGGACAAGCGGGGAGCGAGGTTGTCTTAACTCTTCGGAGCTGAGCTGCCTTACACCAATGCTGCGGCAGTTACACCATTCTGCCGTATGTGGGGGTGCGACAGCTCTCATCTTGCAAACCAAACCGTCCGTCAAAGATCCTCAGAGTCCTTTTTAAGATGACCGAGTATGCGGGAATGAATGAAAGATACTATCCTCACTATTTTGGCCATACCAACACACCAAAATGAACGGAAAAGGCCAAAATCCAATAAGTTGTAGCCACCCTTGAGACGTCATGGAAAAATCTTCAGTTTTTTTGGCCGTTTCCAAACATTTTCGTCTATTGGTCTTCCCGAGAGGATGGAATGACAAAAATGTTGGAAAACGACCAAAAGAAAAATGCATCACTACCGCAGACCATGAGAAATGTTACTGTAAACCTGCTGTTTGAAGGCTACCCCTTCATTTAGATAAGTTCATCCTCGTAGGTCAGACCCGACATTCTCTCTCCTAAGTTGTTATTTTCGTTATTTATGAAAAATAAGTCATTCACCTTAATTCTATGGATTAAATAAACTGCCATAAAATACACCAATTATTGTAATTAAGTTTATGTTGAACACATTTTATGTTTCGTATAATCTTTCAGCAATATTTTCCATTCGGGTCATAAAATCTTTAACCACCATGATATTATTACCTCTAGAGCTATTATTCTTATTGTCCGATTACTCAGTGATGTTTTAATTTGAATTAATTTCCCTTAGACTTAAAAGAAAATGACATTACCAGGATATATTTTCAATTCAATAGCCTTTGTACGCTCTGATGTTTTCATGTTAATATTACCGAAAAAATGAGATCACTAGATCCATCGATTCTAAACGGTGCAAATTCAGTCATACGTGTTTCACCAGACTGTTGTATTATTTATACCCGAGGACATGTTTAAAATCTAAAAATAATTTCGTTTTGTAACTTTGCTCGCAACCAGTCTTGTCCCGGGCAAAAAAAAGGCTTGGAAGCACCACGCTTTCACCGGTGCCTTTAAAACCTCATACGTAACCACGCTTGTATTGTTGCCCTGGTTAAAATTCATAATAGATTTGTTGTTAACACTTCAGGGTTGATAATCAATAATTTATGATCCAAACGACGAAAAAAAAAACTTTTTCGCTATTTATTTAACAAAAAATACATGTCTGTTTTTTATTAAATGTTAGCTATTTTTCATATTAATATATTTTTGTGATTTTTTTAAGCATGACTATTCTTCTATTATTTATGATTTATCATAACAAATATTGTTGTACAGCTTAAAAATTCAGAATGAAAAATAATAAATTATCTTAATTGATAACGATACGTTTTACAATTTATTTTAGTAATTACAGACAATCCTCAATGGTCATATGACCGTCAGGGGAGTTGCTATCTTTAACATAATGATAATAAAAAAGTAATAATATATTATATCTGTAATCACTTATGGAGAGAGTATGTTGCTTTTATTCAAAACGTATATCATTTTAATACAATAATCTTTTAACCCACTGGATGCTAGACACATAACCTAACCCAAGTAGTACAAAAATTCAGGTACAAACTTGTACCTACATTAAGTACACCAAGCTCTTTTACATCGATCACCTAGCATGTTCTAACTCTTTCCATTTAATAATGTCTATAATTTATTTTTTTGAATGTGATCTTTCCCCAAATGTCGATCTTCTCACTTCCATTAGAATTGGACATCTCCCAAATAAATGAAAGACATTTTCTTCTTTTTTCAAGTCGCAGAGGGAACACATTTGATATTACACTAATTGAATATTTATTTAAATATACAAGCTCACAACTGGCTTTGAATATCCAGCTAATTTGGTCTGTTACTAAGACATAATTTCGCAGTATTTCTTATTATTCAGATATCGTGAGATGCGGTCTGGGGTGATGTAGGTGTCAGAAAAACATTTTCTTTACCGTGCAACGTTTCGACCTTTTATTGAGATCATCTTCAGGGCCTTGGGTTGTCTGCATTTCAGCCAAAACGTTCTCTGGTTGATGGCTGATGCGAGTTGCGAACGCGTGCGAAAAAATGTTTGGTTTCTTTTAGAGGTCCTAAAATTCCTTAAATTTGCTCGAATTTGGCAGTGTTCTTTTACTCTTGTTTTTATTTCTCTATCACTTTGTCCTATATGTTTAATATCACAATCATTACAATTGAATTGGTAAACCCCACTTTTTGCCAATTTGTCTACTTTGCCTTTAGGTTTTGAGAGGACCCGTAGTTCTAAAAGTTGTCCTAAAACTTTCTTGTTTAAAAATTTTACTGGCATTTTCCGATTATTCACCTATCGATATAGCAAACAACGGAAACCTAATGTTTGTGGTGGGGTGGCTGAGTCCCATTTTTGATTCGTTTAAAGTTAATTTTTTTATTCTTTTAATTAGCAACCTAACAATAAACATTTCTTGACACCTTTTCCCCAAGTGATATTTATTGATAGGTTGCTAGTTAAAAGAATAAAAAAATTAACTTTAACGAATCAACAATGGGATACAGCCACCCCATCGCAAATGAATCATTAGATTTATGTTGTTTGTCATACATTGATTGCAAAACAACTTTTCACTTGTTACACCATCTCCAACTCCTCAAACCCTAAACTTTCGCTCGCCATAGCACAATCTGGACTTGCAAACTGTATCAAATATTGTTTTTGTGCATGACAGGGTAATAATTTTAGTTCGACATCATGCCCTAAAGAGATCCTATTACAAATTTGCATTTAGATTTTTTTATCTTCGAAATGTTTATTTACTAATTCTGTTTAAGAAATTGTCAAGCCTCGATATTTATAGCTTTCCACTGCTTCTAACTTTTTCTTTCCATAACATCATTTCTCATTGTTTGCCGATTGACCTCCATTTCTAAAAACGATTATTTTCGATTTGTCTAAATTCACTAGGAAATTATATTTTTGGCATCATCGTTCAATTTGTTTTAGCATGTTTTGCAATGTCGTTTCTTTTGCCAATATTACAAAATCATCAGCAAACGCCAAAAACTAAGAATGAATTGACTGTGATAAATTCAAATGTGCTACAGTCATAATTCGAAAGATAAAACAGAATACTCTAAAGAAAAATTTATTTCAACGAAGGAAAATGTAGTGAATGTTTTTTTATTTTTGGTGGCTTTGTGGAATCTGGGAGTGACTCGTCCACTCCCACGGCCAGAAGGCCCCGGGACCTTAGGGGGTGTGGTCGGGCTTTTCACAATGTTTTTAAAGCACACCCTCGTCTCGGCTCCCTTTTCACATCGGCCGCCGCTTAGTCTAAAAGTCACCCTCGGGTCCCGTCAGCCGCGATGCTTAGGTCGGTCTTTAAATGCCCATAACTATCTGTGTTTATCTATTGTCTTTAGTCTGTGTTTAGTACTTGATACTCTGTAACCCAGACTGACATGCTTAAATGGCTGGAGATTAAAAATCAAATCAAAAATGAATAGGGATTTTGCCCAATTTGTATTTACTTTCCCTAGCATTTTTATTTGTATTTTTATAGTAAATTGCATTAAATTTGTTATAAATTATTATATTTTTTACATAAGGAAAATGTAAGTAAGGGAATTTGAAAAATAACAAAATAGAAGGTTTTAATTCCATTATATTTTTCATTGGACTTCATTTTTTGAACAATTAATAATGTGTATGTCCTCTGGTCTTGTCACTATTTCATAAGGAATTTCTTCTCCATAGATGTTGCAACGCAGCACACGGTTGGTACAGGCCAATTGACAGCGGATGGTGATCGGAAAGACAGCGCATCCCTCTCGTGTTCAATAATATTGAGGCCCGGAGGCAATGGGTGAAGGGGTAGATGAGGAAAAACTCTGCCTCTACGGTGTCCGGCATTGTCATACATAAAACGAAAATCACTACCAATTAGATCCCTGGTTTGAGGGGTGTATTCCTCGATAACGTCTGCGGTGAGGTTACCTCAAACAATATGGAGTTCAGTTTCCGCCTATGCAAATCCCGGCCCAGATCCAAAACCGCCTCCAACGAAATAGCTGAAGAGAGCATGAACTGGGCCATTCACACCCCGTGCTCTTGGTAGACTCTTCGGCGCTTGCTATCACTATACAGATAAAAACGCTGCTCATCAGTAAACATTACAGCTTTCCAATTGTTGTTCTCTTTTAGGTACTAGCTGAACCATATTGTTGCTGGTGAAGGGCTGGTGTTGCTGGTCGTCTCAAAGGGGCATACGATGTGAGGACAATTTACGATAGGATAAAGTTGTGGTGATAAATCCCTTGCCAATACATATTTGTACTTCATTTTGGATCTAGCATGCACTTTGGAAAGAGATCAGTCTTGAAGGCATATTCAATATTTCTGTCCTCACTTAGCACTTCTCATCTCCCGGATTTGGGCTACAGCCAACTATGAAGAACCGCCAACAGCCTCTGCGATGTTCACTGCTTCGCGATCATTCTCACAATGACATTGCGAACTTTTGGTTCAAGATTATGTCTTTTCATGGTTAAAGAGAACACAATTAACATTTGCTAGTTTTTGATTTATATTTTCTATTTTGTTTTGTCCATCTAACAAAAATATATCTGTTAATCTAATTAAAATTAAAAGAATAAGGAAGTTTTGCCCTCCATTGTACATCAACAACAAAGACATACCAGTTTCTACTCACGTCAAATCTCGACAGCAGACTGACGTGGAATCCCACACTAATCTTCAAATATAACAGCTTAATACAAGACTTGGACTGCTGCGAAGCCTTCTAAGACCGAAATCGACTTTGACAATTAAGACAACGCTAACACTGTACAAGACCAATATGGACATATGGAGCGGAACTGTGAGGTACCGCCAAGCCTTCCAATATACAGTGAATCAAGTCCTTCCAATCGAAGCTTCTTAGATAAATTGTCAAAGCACCTTATTATGTCAGTAACCGCACAATCCCCAAAAACGTCAACATTCCTTTTGTCAAGAACCTAATCCGGTCGAGATTCCAAACCTTCCATACCGAACCGTTCTACCCATTCTGCTCGAACCCTCTCCAGTCATTCCCATCTGACAACCCATCACATGGTTGGATGGCCTTGGTACCACCTTGACCCTTAATCATACACACTGAGTCCAGCAATGGCAAAGCATGTTAAGTTACCAAAGTTCAGTACTAACATTAGTAGTTGGGCGGTGATGTGTACATATTTGTATAGTATACTATCATATATAGGTGGTATGAAAAAAAGTTTTTTGAGCAGTACGTATCAGGTTAACCAGTGATTTCCCCGGACTCGAAAACCCTCAAAAAATTTTACTCTTCTTTTGTTTGATTCCATATTGATTATTCCTGCGTTCTCCGGTACCCATATTACGACAAATAAAACTAACAAATATAAAGTGTTCAAACTATTTTTCTATGATATACAGTTTACTAGTATAAAATTCCCAGAGCATGTATTTTTTAATATTTTGAATTCCTCTAAATCATAACTTTGGAAAAGATAAAAATTCCTTGACCACATCTTCCTTTACGTACTTGTAAATCATTGGACCGAGTCTCCTTATTTAATTTACAAATTAAACTTTAACGGCCCCCCAGCTCCCAACCGCGGAAACATGAAGTATTCTTCATTTCCGCCCATAAGACTAATTACATAAAAGAAAGTCCCACCAATCGGCTAATGCGCACGGCTAATGTTTATCCAAGAAAATATTACCATTTTTAAAAATCAATTAATTTCCGTACTCAAGATAAAATGTTTAAATCAGTTTATACTATTTTCAAGCCAATTTTATGTATGTATCATTTTCGTTCTGTAAACACACAACTCTTTTTGTTTAATATTTACAATTTTATGTTAGTGTATCGCTACGTTATCGCAGTTAACTTGGCAATTACTCTTAATTATCTATTTCGGTTGTTTTAACTGTTGTACAATTTTAATAAATTCACTATTTTTCGTGGTCCGCTTGACCAATTAATACCATTCAATTAATTAAGGTTTTAAGCTGAGATTAAAAACGTCAGTGTCACGAGCGGAATTCGAACCCACGACCTTCGGCTTGATACGCCGCTACTCTACCACTTGAGCTATCGTGATTTCGATCCACTCCAGACACTTCTTATCTTCAAACCTTCCTTTAGAATTTTCCCTTGTTCTTGGTGCCCGACTACCCCCACCGTGACGAATTTATAATTCCCTCATAAAATAAGAAGGCGACAATAATAAGCCTTGATGTTAAATAAAATCCCACCTGTCTTCTTTTTATTACTGACTGATCCTGTTCAAATTCACTGATTAAATTTCCAATGTATCACCTAAGAACGTTCGCTTTTTGCATGTCATATGATGCCATGGAGAAGTGAGAGTGGTTTTACTAGTTACTGTTTCTTAGTCTATTTTCGGTTAGTTGGTTGTAGTATATAATTATGATATTTGTATTGAGGTTCCAACCCAATGGCAGCTCATGATTATGCGTGGCAAGGTCTTAGAAGTATGCGTACAATAGGTTTACCTACAATAAGCAAAAGATCTATATTTCAAAACTACACCAGATTGCACCGAGGCCGAGGGCGTTCCGGATCGCATACAGCTCGGCAGTGTACACACTGCAATGCGGGGGTAGGAGCCAAGAAGGTGAACCGAGGCGACAACGGAATGGTCCTAGCTTAATACGAGTTACTTCGCGGTGTAATCGTTTTGACCAGGGGTCGCCAGATCATATCGGACAAGTACAGCCAGATCGGCTGGTTTCCCGGTTCGAGTACAGCTCCTAGAGTCATGCCTGCCCGCCTAAAAGATTCGCCGAACGAATCGCAAGGGTTCGCGTCCGAGTAAGAAATCGGCTATAGACTTCCTTGAAAGGACAGCTCAGGACCATGTTTCCTAAAGGATTGGATCCTCTTGACCAAGAACCTGGTCGTATAACTAAGGGGAAGCTGAACACTCCGATGTTCGGGTGGCACCACTCCCAGCTCTCAGCAAAAACTCCAAGCTCCGGAACTATACGAAGACATCATAGAGCCTATCGGGCTTCACGAGGAGTTTTGGTTATGCAACAATAAAATCGACTCGAGCATAGCAGCATTTTGAAGTGTCTCTATCCGCACCCCACAGGAAGTGTCCAACACTTTTCAAAGGCAATGGTTGTCCTGACAGGCGGTTTCGATGAGTGACTCAACTTTTCATCATATATCAGGCCGAGGAAGCGCACGTTCTCACCTACCGCACCGGTGTGCAATTGAGGTAGTTGAGAGTATGCCCGCCTTCCTCAGCCCCCGTAGCCGCAGTATTTTTCCCAGATTCCATCACCCCACCGTGACGAATTTATAATGCCCTCATAAAATAAGAAGGCGACAATAATAAGCCTTGATGTTAAATAAAATCCCACCTGTCTTCTTTTTATTACTGACTGATCCTGTTCAAATTCACTGATTAAATTTCCAATGTATCACCTAAGAACAGACGACCATGATGATCCGGTGTACCTGCCGATCATCTTCATGGAAGTTATAGGTATATCCATAAAGATAGATTAGTTCTACACTAACTTCTAAAAATCTTGCCCACCTCGGCATATTGATAAAACAATTGTCTCTAATTTCACTCAGTAGGAGAAGAGCAAACTAGAGTTATAACTTAATTCCAGGAATGGCGGAGGTTTATCATTCGAGTGTCGTTCTATATACCGGAGCAAAGTACGGACTTAAGTTTTTGTGGGGCTCAGGATAAAAAAAAAACTATTTAAAAAAAATCGAAACAATATCTAAAATACATAGGTGGATTAATAAACAACATAAAATACATTACCTTTAATTAAGGTTTTTAGATAAGATGAAAAAAATTTAATGGCACGAGCGGGATTCGAACCCATGATCTTCGGCTAGTTACGCGGATATACGAGTGGATCGAGGTCACGATAGCTCCAATGGTAGAGTAGTGGCGTACCAAGCCGAAGGTCGTGGGTTCGAATCCCGCTCGTAGCACTGACTTTTTCTCAACTGTACGTAAAGATGTCATTTAGTCAATCGGACCGCGAAATCTAATGTATTTTAAGTAACTAATTACCTTACCTTTTTATTTTAATTAATTCAATAATTTTAATAAACTTTGTCTGATAAATAAATAACTGGACCGGGTGTAAATATATTTCGAATATATACAATAGTACTTCGTGCCATTACATTGTCGAAAATCTGCGAAACATCTGAAAACGCTCTAGTCTTTTCTGTCCAAGACATGAAGTAATGTAATCTGTAAATCTCTGAAGCTGACGAGCAGTGCGATGATGAGTTCAAATGATGAGCTCGTAAAATGTTGTTAGAAAGACTGCTGGAAGTAATAATTTTATGAATTAATTTTTTTGTATAATTTAGAAGAAACGGGTAACAGCCTAATAGGTTGGTACGATGATGTGCAGAGTAAGGTTGGGATAATTTCAAAAAAAAAAAAAAAAAAGGAAAGCATTGTATATAAATTTTTACAATAGAAAATACAAGATTGCGCATATAATTTTTTTTATGTATTTATTTTCCTTTTTTTTATAAAGAATTATCTGTTCAACTTATTATGCCTTATTCAGGTCGTCTTCGATCGTCCAAATTTGCCGGTTCTTGGTGGTATTTTAAGTTTCCGGTATTTTTTCAACAGTTTATATGTGTTAGTGTCTCTTTACAATGGAATTTTGTCAATTTGGCAAAATTACCATCGACTTTTTTTCATATTTTCCCTTGTCTTCATCAGTACAGTTTTGTTGTTAGACTAACTGTACTATGATCTGGTCTGTCTGTTTTTCGCTTTTGCACGTCATGATCTACATTTCAACTATAGAACTGACGAAATTTGGTGTTGTTTTTATTTTGATTCGCCAAACTTGTGGCAAATAGAATGTGTTGTGAGATCTAGAAAGCACCGGTGACAAACAACTCAGAATGCATATAATTTTTTCTAGTTGGTGATACTATAAAAACTATAATAATTGTATTAATTGTAATAATTAAATGTGTTAATTGGTTAAACTTTCCATCATGGTTCTAAAATACTGTAGTTGCTGTATCTATCGATTTATGTTAGGATGTTGCGGGTAATCGGTTTCATAGAATGATTATGATCCAGTAAGATATTGCTCTGGTGATTTGGAAACACTGTCACAGTAGATTTGCTCAAAGAACATAGGGTCATTTGTAATTTGACTTTATGCCGACATTTCATGACCATTCGCTTGGTACAAACGGAAATGATCCCCCCGGGGGTATTTATTGCCTCGTTCCTCTTTAAGCCGGGCTCGTTGTGAGTATATTGCGCCCGTTGTCATAAATCCACGGCGCGTACGTGCTCGCAAGCCCTTGAACTCCGGGGCCAAGGATGGACGTTCGAAAAAAAGGCGAACCCGGTCCGGCCCGATATCTCTTCAGATGAAATCCACGAGGAGTTGCGGTTTGGGTATTTATACAACTGACTTTTATACCTGGAAGATCGGGGTACATCGTTCTCTCTTTTTAGCCGGGACAAGGCCACCTTGTTTAGATTACACCAGCGGCTTAACCATTTATAAATCGTCGGAAATGTGGTGCCGTTTGAACAGAACTGTTCTATAAAAGGCATTACAGAAAATCATTCGTTTGATATTTGATAACTCTGAAGATTATTTGTCTTTATTCATTCTGGAAATTGAAGATGATTGAAGAAAAATATGTTTGTTCTCCACCGGTAGAAAACAGATTCTAATCTTATTTATTATAATCGTGTAATGAACAATTGATTATCGCTACTTCTTGGAATTAAAATAGGGCCAATTTGTTATCGAATCGGCTAAAACTATTCTAGTTTTCTGTCTTATTTAAACTAATTTAAAGTCGGCGCAGAGAGAAGTTTGAGGTTAGTACCTGGAAGGTTCTCGGAGGGCGGGGGGTTAAACTCTACAGATGAATTAACCAGTAGAGTTGGATGGATTAAATTGAAGAGATGCGGTAAGCTAAAAGGGACTGATCATCACGGAAATGCTCAGTGTGCTCGCATATATCAAGCCCTAGCCTCAGTTAGCTTCCACACAAATACAGATTGAAGCTTCAAACAAACAGAAGGAGAAACACTTTCTTAGATTAGAAACCACTTCCCAAGAGAAGAAATCCACGAAGAACTCCTTGAACATTCAGAACCAAAATGAGATGGAAAACTGTACAACCCAAAGCCCATATAGGCGTCAGGATTGGACGGACTCTACACAGCAGTTCAAAAACACAGGAATTCCTCATGCCGTACTTAATGAGGATATTCGTAGCCCGTATAGCATGGAGCTACTACCATTACTAAGGACTGGTGGGAGATGCGATAGGTATATACTAAAAATAGAAAGTCCCACCGACTACAAGCCCAACTGGTTCAGACCGATCATCCATTCATCATTTATGTTAAAAACTTTAGAAATCTTAGTAGAAGCTGGAATATGTACGTTGATTTACAAATTAAAACTGGCCCGTGAGCTATAAAAATAGAAGTGAGATACACTCGGGGCGATACGCAGAAGGACCTCTTTTATCCCTACCGATCGAAAAGTTGGAATGAAATTAAGAAGCGGAACGATGAAATCAATATTCACGTCATTGTAGACAGTATGGTTGGTTATGAAGTGAACACCTTTGATGATCCTTTTCAATTGGTACGTTGGAGAGCTTGGCGGAATACCCAAAGCAAAGTACAAAATTAGTTTTTGCCATCATAATAGATGATGGAATGGTTGCCCCTTAAAACTTGTGAAAATAGATGTCAGTGTGCTGTCGAAGTATAGTCTACGATGGATCATCTTTGGATTGTTCTTGTTGATGTACTGTTAAGAGAAAATCTGTTTGGATGGAAACTCCCACACTTCACTTGATTCTAGTTCAGATGAGATTTTTACTTTGGGACAACGTGGGTGTTCGAATACATATCTCCTATGGACCTGAATTTTGTTTGTGCTTTGTGCAGCAGGCTTGAAGTTCAGGCGAGTACACCTTAGTTAAGCTTAGTTAAGAAAAGCAAGGTTCTTACCTAAGTCATTCTGAATCTACCTTTGAGTGAAGATCCACACAACATGGGTTTTTATTTCACAAGACTCACCGAGTCCCATAATGTCTGATGACCTTAGATGGAGCCAATACATTGAGCGCAGCTTGGCTGCATTAGTTCTTCTTTTCCTTAACCGTTTTATTTCGTTCTTAGTTGTTAGCTGTGGCGTCCGACTAGGTTTTAACGTCATTGCATATTTTTAAAATTCTGTTACAAGGAGTTCTTGGATGGTAGAGATGACTTGTCCTGGAAAAGGAGTTACGTGATTCTTCGTTTCCATAAAATTGGAATTGGTTTCGGTAACCAGACTCTAAGATCCTGTAAGTTCTTGATTTTTTAATTCTGGGTCGGGATTTCACATCAAACTGTTGTCTACACAACGACTTGATTGGGTGTCCTTGTTGGTGCTGTACAATAAAAGGAAAATTTATCAATTGAAATGTAATTTTTGTGCTGTTGTTAATACTTTGCAGCATGCTGACAACCATAGGGCTCGTAAAGCTTTGATAGGATTCGAGTTAGATGATAGAATTGCGACATCGTACACGTAGGTTGTAATGTAAATCTTATCTAAAGATCTCACCTCATTTTGTCGTCAAATTTTAATCATAACTTAAGTGAGTTTCGGAGGTTGAAGTAATCTGCAGGTGCGTTAGATGAATTTTCGTCTTTCAGTTTAGTTTGGTACTCCAACTTTTGCACCATTATGCTTTTTCATGTTAAAAAACAAAATTGCCGTATCATAACATACACGTTCCCTTTTTATGTTTTCAACGGCCGTTTTAGTCGCGACGGACATTTTGAAACCTTTCGAATGGAGAGTTTTACTTTCCTTCACGTCTCACTTTATGAAGCGCGTTCCTGTTTTGAATTTCTTCCTAATTGGTGGTGTTCGGACACGTCAGAAATTCGACGTCCCGGCTATTAGAAGGGTAGCTCTGTAAACACTTTTACTCGGTGGGGAAAGGAAACGAAACAAAACAGAAAACAGGCGTAAATTAAACTGTCAACACTGGAAAGCGTTTGTTTTTTTTTTGTTGAACAGTTTAGCCCCTTGTACTTTGTACTTTCCGAACATCGGCTCTTTCACTGCCCTGAGGAACTGGATAAAAAATCGGAAAATATGTTAACCCCGGAATTTTCAGGACAATTTTTTTTTTCTGTCACGTCAATAATACTTGTCCATTGATCAAGTTCACACTTCCATTTTCTATCACCGAGTTCGATAAGGAATCAGGTTTCTGACTTCTTAAATCTGTCGTAATGGGTAGACCGATAAGCAGGATTATATAACATCAGATTAATTTATTTCAATTTGATAAATGTAGTTTTTTTATGTGAGTAAATTAAGTCCTAGCCTTTCTGTCAAGCCTAAATTTAAATTTTTTAAAGTCAATTTAAAGTTATTCATATGCCAATTGGTTATTTTTGTTTTTGTTAATTGGTTCTCTTCAGGAATAATACCGTAACGGAAAATACCTATAACAGATAATAAAGAAATATACACAACTACCCTAAGTTCATACACTAACATTTTTTTATGCTCAACTGTTTTTTATATTTATTTTCTTTTCCCTTTGGGTGGACGTTCGGAAGTAGGTAGTGGACGAAAGATTGGGACGTTTGGGCTGACCTAGGATGTCACACACATGTTCTTCTTGTGCAGTACTTTCGGGGGGGGGGGGGAATCACCCTTCAAACTCTAAAATTTACTACGCTTTTTTTCAAAAACTCGTTTTCTTCTTTCGATATTCTTCTTTATTCGGTATAGAATAGCCTTCTCACGGTTGGCTCATAACATGTTTAATTTTATGTTTATCACATGGTCGGTCAGCCTTTTTTTCTTGTCTGAGGACATGGGACATCGTGGTTTCCGAAGGGCCAGTTTTAAATTCCTTTTAGGTCCCAGGAAAGCAGGGGAATTGTTGGAGGTAGAATAATTTTGAATGGGAGTTTCACAACTGAAAAATTCAACACATTCAGCAGATTAAAAGGTTGCAGTGGATTTTAAACGCACTAATAAAAATAGAATTATCGCTTTTTGTCCGGAGTTTTAGAAAGTTTAGTCTATAAAAATACACAAGTACAATTAGTATTTTCTCTCGGATTGAGAGAAAGGATAATTACACCTGTAAATAACGAGAAATCAATAGATAAAATGACAAAAAAAGTCAAAGTTTCCACGTCAGCGTTCTCCCAACTTTAAAAACACAATTTTAGAGTAGAAACATAAATTTTGACCCGATTTACCAGCCTGACAGTGAAAATGTCTACCATTTTTTAAATCAATTGCGAATCACCTTCATAATTAAAACACTATGCCAAGAAATTAAGGTCTAGTATGCTATAATAGTTTTTTCCCCCAGGAGGGATCGCAAGGGCAGAGTGTTTTTGAATGCAGGGCCGCTGGATTCGAACCCGGGACCTTTACCTTAAAGTGATGAGCGCCGTGTCAAAGACTAAACCTGCGTCCACCGCCGCCCCTAACCTTGTACAGTTGTTTTGAAATCAAATTTGTTGTTTATACAGAATTATTTATATTGACATTTGCAACAAGGTCTGGTTTGTAATGTGGAATATATAAAATTAACTAAGAAAATAAATTGTTAAAAATAACCAACTCCTGAAGAGTTTTTTTTGCCATAGTTTATGTTTTCTGAGCAATAATAGTAAAAATTTGAACCAGGAAAAAGAACATGTATAGAAAAAGCTTTTTAAATCTAGGATCCCACAGCGAAGCGTTTTTCATTTGTTCACTGTCTGTATTGGAACAATTTACTTTTCATTAGGGCTGTTTTTTATAATATATTGTTTTATTTATTCACCGTTCATTTACCCGATCGTTTTCCAACTTGGTAGATAAGAAAAATTGATAAACCTACCTTAAACCAAACAGTACACCTGTGTGAACATGTCGTTGTGTCCAATAAATGGCTCGCTTTTTTTGACATACGACCATAAGGACCCAGGTTCAAATCTCAGCAGAACCTAAAATACTGTAAACCTGTAGGAACAGGATTGGTCTGACATTTGATGGTGTGGACATCCCACCGTGCTCTCCAGTTCAACAATTTCAAGTGAATAGCACTTAGGAAATCGATGAAAATTAATTGTTTAATAATAATTTTTAATTGACTATTTTTCGTGGTCCGCTTGTAACAAAATTCAAAAGGTGGGGTTGAGATGGAAAGTAAGCGCCCGAGAGGATCGAAGTCACGATAGCTCAAGTGGTAGAGTAGCGGCGTATCAATACGAAGGTCTTGGGTTCGAATCCCGCTCGTGACACTAACTTTTTACCTCAACTTAAAACCTTACTCAATTGAATAATTTTAAACCTGATTTGAGTTTTCTTGTATGGAAGGAAAAATTGCAAATAAAACCTTGTTAGGCAATCGCCCATTTGTATTGGCAAGTAATAAGTACAAACTAAACACGATAAACAATGAAATGTTTATTAAAAAAAAATTGTAAATATTATACTTGTTGGACTATATGCCGGTTACCGTATCTGTCGACGGACTGCTGACTATCAACTTTATTGTGGCTTGATAAAATAAACAGAAATTGTCAGCGTCCTTGTTGATTCATATTTAACAAGAGGACCGTCTTTTCAGAATTAGTATTCAATCACAAGAAGTTACTGATTTGCAAGTCTGCCTTTCAGAAGTGTTTCCCGCGACCTTTGCGATCCGTCGGGATCTTCGGGGATTATTTATTATTCATGGACTTCGCAAAGTCATGATGTCAGATCGTAAAACGCCGGCCGGCCACTTTTCGTATCTGCCGATCTGTCAAGTGAGGATTTCTCCTTGCGTAAGGTGCCGGTGGTAGCCAGGGGTAACCACGACGTTCTCGAAGTGAAAATTAAAATACGGGGTCGTTGCGAGAAAAAAATTTAAATGACTTCAACAGTCGTCCACACGATTGTTATATTATCGATCCTTGTCTTTATCGGATTTAAAGAGAAAAAACTCAAACGAGAAAGGTATATTGCAATCAAAATTACTCCTGACATTTCTCACTTTTTCAAAAATTTTGAAAAAAATGACCTTATGTTGGAAAACTAATAAGACTTTCATCAACCAAAAAGTCATATTGCTAAAACAAACTTAAAGATAAACACACACATTCATTTCATGTCGAAACTTCGTTTTTAAGAAGGCTTAAAGTACCGAAGCCGACAGCGGCTTCCCACTTGGGGGAGTGATGTATGTCGAGAAAAGCATTACTTTCTTTTATGGACTTCCAACAAAAATGTACACAAATTATTGACTCATAAATAATTAATTTGGAGCGGCACTGTTAATAAATAACATGACGAAAGCAGTTTAAAAAAAAAAAGAAGAAATACGTTCATATTTGAGATATATTTACAATATTTCACTTGTAAACGGTTTAATCAATTTGACAAATTATTTTAAGAAAAGCAAAGTCCATAAGTAATATCGCGTTTTCTTTAAGGATCTCTTTAAAAGAAGGAATTATAACACTATTATTTTACCACTGATCGATTATTAGTTATGCTATATAGCACACATACAAGAAAAGTAACACACCTCAGCAATAGGAAAATTTTACAATGGAAGTTTACTTTTTTCAACTTATGTATTAGGTACAAGTCAACGCGTAAGAAAAGAGAAAACTTGAAAAATCCAGCTGTTCTACCCATAAAAAACTACCCCTTTTTGATTTTTGACACTTTTGTTGCCTCAGTAATTTAATATAGTTTGCTTTTGCTCCAACGTTAATGGTAGATAATTAATGACAGCAAGGGTATTTTTTTGCGTGAGTATGTACCTAACAAACAAGCATAAATATCCACGTAGTATGTTTTATTAAGATTATTGTTGACCCAAATATGCT
This sequence comes from Cimex hemipterus, assembly GCA_039619505.1. Lineage (NCBI taxonomy): Eukaryota > Metazoa > Arthropoda > Insecta > Hemiptera > Cimicidae > Cimex > Cimex hemipterus. The sequence goes on along the minus strand of CM077107.1, from coordinate 6,791,671 downwards.
TTCCTCAAGTCAAAACTAATTAGTTACTTAAAATACATTAGATTTGAATGGTCCGATTGTCCAAATGACATCTTCTAACTAATTAATCTTTACGTACAGTTGAGATAAAAATCAGTGTCACGAGCGAGATTCGAACCCACGACCTTCGGCTCAATACACCGCCGCTCTACCACTTGACCTATCGTGACTTCTATCTACGCAGACTCCAGGTTCTCACCTTTCGAATTTTCCCTCATCTTTGCCATTTTTCATAAAGACATACCTTAAATAAAGATTAATTGAAAGATGTTATTTCGTCAATTGGACGACGAAATCTAATGAATTCTATAAGTTAAATGAATTATATACACTCACTAAAACTCTCCTTGGCCATTTAATTTGTCGCCGAGAATCAAATAGATTACACGACATTTGAAAAATGGCAGATTCGGCACGGAAGTGTACGAGTGGATGGAAGTAGTTGAGCAGCGGCGTATTTAGCCGAAGGTCGTGGGTTCGAATCCCGCTCGTGACACTGACGTTTTTATTTCAAACAAAACCTTACATAAAGATGAATTAATTGAAAGACATTCAAAGTTTTTTTGTTAAATTTGTTTGATATTTACAAATACAATATTGTATCAAGTAAATGTGTTTATAAATGTTGTATTTGTCATTTGTACCTATTTTACGAGAATTTGGTCCACTGGCGAAAACTCCTTTGCAGTGATATCTTGCTCAGACTCGAGAAATGAGAAGCCACTTTTGCTTTGATCGTCTTGGAGTATGTTCATGTAGGGATAGGAAGTGATTAATGTCGTTCTGATAGATTACTGTGATTGTTGAAGTTTTGTACAGCGGGTTTTCAGGAGTTCATGTACAAACGGATGTGTAAATCGTTATGCATGATGTAATTTGAAACGTAAAAAGGAGCAGTTATAATATGACCGAGAATTTTATATTGGATTGATTGAACACGTTTGGAATTTTAACACTTGGTTGAGCTAATTATTTTCTTGTAAATTAAAAGTCTTTTTAACAATTTATAACGTCCTTTTGTTCGCTGTATTTTCAGTCTTGCGTCGGGATTCCGAGTCAGTCCATGAAAAGTCCAAGATAACGCACAAGGTCAGATGTAATGGATTCCGTTTGTACGGCAGGGCAGATATTTTACATAAGGTAAAATCTGTACGCTCTTCGTTAGGTTTATGGTCATTCTCCTCTTTCTGAAGTGTAGTGATAGATAGGTAACATGCTTTATTTATATTAAAGGGAAGCATTACATAATATACAATATTAAAAGCATTTTACGGCATGTATGCTTATCTGTCTGCCGGAAGTTGGCTGTTCTTTTTCAGAAAAACTAAAAATAAACTATATAATAATAGTAATAATAGAAAACTAAAAGTAAAAACTAAATTATAAAACCTAGCTGATTTTAGATGTAAGTTAAACAATTATGACTCGTACGTAGATTGCCAGGCATGACGTGCATAGTTTGCTAGACTTTTCGACCTCTCCATATCCACGATCAAGCATCTGAGACCCTCCTGGGGACTGAAACCGAAATAAGACCCAGAATAACCTATGGATCATTAATCTGGTGGAACAAAGCTCAACAAAAAGTAGCTATTCGTACACTAGGTAGCTTACAAAGACTAGCAAACCTATGTATCACAGGGGCAATGAAAACAACCCCTACAAATGCACTAGAAACCTTGCTAAACCTACCTCCACCAGAAATATTCATACAGGGATAGGCTAGGAAAAGCTCATTCAAGCTCCAAAAACAATTAATTTGGAAAGGAACCAAACAATTCGGGCACACAACCATAATTAACAAAATCAGACACCCATTATTAGAGATGGGGACTGACTATAAGGTCCCGGAAACAATCTTCACGACCTCCTACAAAATCTCAACAGACTACAAAGGAGAGGAAGAACACAGGAGAACATCGGACACAATGATATGGTATACGGATGGCTCCAAAACAACTGAAGGAACCGGATCAGATGTTTTCTGTACAAGCCCAAAATATGAGCAATCAAACTCACTAGGGAAGTACACCACGGTCGTTCAAGCAGAAATACATGCTATCAATGCTTGTGCTCTGGAAAATCTTAAAAGAGGTTACACTGCCAAAAAATCCTCATAAGGTCAGACAGCCAAGCAGCTATCAAAGCACTGGCATGTACAAGAATCACATCAAAATTAGTCAGTGAATGCATCCAAAATCTCCAAAACCTGGGAAAACACAACAAGGTAACGGTATCCTGGGTGCCAGAGCACAGGGGAATTTTGGGTAATGAAGAAGCGGACAGACTGGCCAGAGGAGGATCCGCAAGACCATACATAGGCCCCGAGCCTATCCTTGGGATATCCAAAACAAACGTAGAATCCTCCATCGCAGAATGGATCCAAATAAAACAAAGAGAAAAATGGATAAACTCTAGCAGTGCTAGACACAGTAAACTCATGATAAAACAACCCTCACCAAAACTGGCAAAAACACTGCTACAACTGGAGAGGGCAAATCTCAGAGGAGTGGTAGGACTACTAACCGGCCACTGGCACCTGAGAAAACATCTACAAAACATGGGCATATATAATAGTGATCCAATTTGCAGACTATGTAATGAGGAGGAGGAAACAGCCACTCATATCATCTTCGAATGCGGAGCAACGGCTCAATGGAGATTCAATCTGACGCACAGAAATGACTCAGAGAACCACATTGAAGCAATAACAGTCAATGACTTGATACTCCTGAGAAAAAGGATCGAGTCTATTGACTAAACTAAAGAACTAGGAAGGTACAATAAGCCAGAAGGCTGCAGTGCCTGGGGCACACAAACCCCACCTCCTAGTACCTTTGCCACCCTAACCTAACCTAACTCTACATACAGAAAACGGAGTTCAGACACTATGGGACACTGGGCAACAAAATAGACCCTAACCCGTAGGTTACAGAGCGTGCACAAAAAAACTTCTGCCTTCTTTCCATGGCACAGAATTGAGGAAAGAAACACTTGCTCGTATCTGAGTTTAAAAAGTCATCGAATTTTTATGGAATCACTAGCTTGAACATTTAGGTTAAAGTTTGCCTTAGAGTGTTCTAGGGCCTTAAAGCCACCTGTTGGATGCCTGGGCTCGATGCTCACAACTCACACCATGTTTATCACGCAGTCTGCACAAAAGTTTCACGGTATAATTGGGCCAACTCGATAGACTTTTTCTAAACAAAAAGAAAAATCGCAACCAAATTGAGAAGCTAAAGTATTCCATTGCCGATACCAAGAACCGTTAGATTTAATAACCTCGAGTGCAGAAATTATGGAGATTCCGGCAACAGGGCTCTTAAGTACTGTTAATTCATTCATGTGTAAATTTAGGGATTCGAACTACGTTTCAGAATGTGTGAGTTAAAATGGTAACACGTGTAGGTACATCTGCAGTGTATATTGAAAATAGAAATGGGCCAAGTATGCTTCTCTGAGGAACACCCGCCCTGATGCGAATATAGCGGTGAATTCCCTGACGGACTCGGCAAAATCGGTCCGTCAGATAAGATCTCAGTACAAGAAAGTACGTACGAGGAAGGATGTTGTTCAGTTTCAAACTATTTAAAACACAAAATCAATTATTAAAATAACGATTTTCTTGGTTATTAAAATGTTTAATTAAAACATTTAAAAAATCATTGAAGCTACAGAACAAAGGGAAAGCTAAAAGATAAAATTGTGAAAAAATAAAATTATAATTAAGAATGTTTTTAAAATTCAGGAACACTAGATTGAGGTATGGTCTTGAAGAAAAAAATCAGTTTTTACTGTCAAGCTTTCGACTTATTTTAAGGTCATCATCAAGGCCTATATTCATGTACCATTACGAAAAACATATTTGACCAATTGATCTAACAATTGCTTTTCATAACGTGATAATATGACTCCGGTGCAGCATAAAATCCTTCACTAAAAAAGAAAAAAACGGCGGGACACGAAATGTGCCACTTTTTCTGATAATCATACGGCTGGACACAGCTAAGATATGACACTTTTCGTGATTCGGCAACTTCGTGCAGTTATGAGTCTACCGACAGTTGTGCCATTTTTCCTGTATCATCACACACCTGAATATTTATAAAAACGCAATTTTTCAACTTTTTGAACATTTTCTTGTTGGTGTGCGATATATCTAAGTCTAGTTAAATAATAATAGAGCACGTTTATTAAACAAAATCTTTAAAAAACCGCGGTATTTTCAAGTAAGCATTTTTTTTCAGTGGTTGGCTTCAAGATTTCATTTTATCTTTTCCAGTTTTTGAAAGGTGTGGTTCACCAACCGTGAAATTGTTTCCGCAAATCTCGAAAGAATCCTTTCTTCGATAGGTTATTCAATTCGCAAACGGTTGAAAAGAGTTATCAATAAACTGGGAAATACGATTCAATGTATGTTCTTTTTTTCAAGGTACAGTCCTGACAGTATGATTCAAAATTCGAGGATTTTGGTCATGAAAAGAAACGTTAGGGAAAAGGTAGGAAGATACGTGGCTGGGAACTCTCTGAGATTTAAGAATGAGAGGAATATGGAATACTTCCATAAAACATAACTCCTGAGTGGTACGAAGGTGGTATAGTAAATTGTGGTTTAAAAAAACTATGACCTACACCGGATGTGGAATTAATTAAATCATTTCCAGGGGATTTGTGTACTACTAAACTTCAAAAGTATGAAAAGGTTTAAGGAATAAAAAAAGGTATACCAAAGTAGGTAGATCATTTGATGTGCATAATGTCTAATACATCTGGTCGAGAAATAATACTGAATTATACGATTTATAAGATTCAATCTTTGTCGCTTCTGACTCAAGATGCATATTTATTTTTTCTTCTTCTTATCAAACTGCAAATTATAACTTTTAAATTTTATTTCTGACAGCCAGTTGGGCTCAGATACCTCACCATAAACGACAGAAGTGACAACAATCCAAAATTTACAAAAATAATCTTACTGAAATTGTTTCAATTCTCACATAATTTCATCATGTTTCTAATAAACATTTACCACCGAACCAGTTCGATGATAACTGATCAATCAACAGTTCATTTATAAAAGAAAAATCCTTAGTCGTTTGAAATTTTTTCGAATACGATTTTTTCAACAACGAAACATTGCATAAATAGAAATTATTTGTTTGCAATGTGGAGTGGCAACAACGTCCGGATTGGCGTAGGTGGGCGACCAGAGGTCAATAGCCGATCACAAAGTGGTAGAAGGCCAACCAAGACCCAAGACCGAAGACCTTTGCCAAATCCCATTTTGAAAACAATCGGCCTGATCTATTTCTTCATTATATTTCATACTTTTCTTTCTTCGTTCTTTTTTCGTCAGAAAAATTTGTCGCTCAATATCATTACAAAATAATTGCATTTAAGTTTTTAGGTATTTTGTCTTTTTTTCAATTTATTTCTTTATTAACTAGGGGAGTTTTTTACCTAGATAATATTGTATTTTTTTAAATAGTATTCATACAATTTATATATTTATTCTTTGAAATGTGAATTTTTGCGAACCAATACTATCATCAAAAAATCCATAAAATATTAAATTTTATTACAGCTTACGGTAAACCTAGTTCTTACAAATTTTCGAACTAAACCTTTATGTGAGATTTTACCGTTTTGTAAGCGAGCTGATGCAATTTTAAATTTATTCGTTTCAATAAAATTTCTGTGTTTTCGTTTTTATATTCATACAGAATGGTTAATTTTTTTTTTTTTTTTTTTTTGTCAGTTTTGAACTCGTGTAGTTTACTCCTGACGATGGTCGCTTCTCCTAAGATCCGCAACGTTTTATTTTCCGACCAAAGAACGACGACAAGGATTTTGTAGATTATAAATTCATTCAGATTCCAAAAATTTGTAAGATTCCTTTTTGATTTGTATCAAATATTATTTGAGTCCATTTAGTATTTAAAAAGATGCCGATAACGAAGTAAGTGAAATCATAAATATAATAGAGTAAAAATGTATAAAAATGAGGAAGGCCTATGATTTAAGAATTTAAGAGTGAATAAAATGAGGATGACGTGAGGTGGGGCGAAATAGAATTCGAAAGAAGTAAGAATGGATACGATATGTTGAATTTTGTCTTTCAGTCGTCAGTTACATGATATTTTTATATTTAAGTAAGTTAAAACCACACGAAACTTAAAAAAAAAATAACTCTTTAAAAATCATAGAATATTAGAAAAACGTTCAGCCAAAAATTAATTCATGAGTATTTATTTGCATTTATTTTGTGAAATGATGAACTACTTTAGTTAATTTTTTATAAATAAGTAAATATTGAAATTTCTCACTCACTCTCTCTCTCTCTCTCTATCTCTCTCTCTCTATCTATCTATCTATCTATCTAGCTATCTATCTATCTATCTATCTATCTCTACCTTATTATTAAAGGTTTGAAGTGGAAGTTGGAGTTTATAAAAATAAAAAGAAAGTACATTTAGTAATTTTGTTCTTTTTCAACATACCTTGGTTTCATACTTATCTGTAATTTTGTTGGCTTGTGGTATTCATAAATGTTCTTTGTAAATGTTTTTATTTTCCTGTCCTGTCATCCCGATGTTTTTGTCAAATTATTCCCATTTGAGTCAAGTTGGTTGGTTTTGTCAATGTTTTTATCCCAATATTTTTGGCACCTACCGCCTTCCTTAGAACCTAACTGGAAGATCCGAGCCACGGAGGGTCGGCGTCTTCACTAAAATGCCTAATCCTTGCTGGTGTCAAGGCAGTGTGCTGTAGCAAGGGGGCCACAGCGGACCTCCCATCCTATCCTCACACCGTCGCACAACCTGGAAACGATACAGCAATCCACTCAATTAACTTCGCTCCTCCTCAGTTCTACTCGAAACCTTTAACAACTTCATATGGAGTCTTGGTGTGAAAGGAAAATAATAAAATTCAACTCGAAAAACCCAACCATTAACAACTTCAATAAGGTTGCCTTTATATTTCCATTTTTAATTAGCAGCAAGACGACCTCCTTTTCTGAATACCATTATCTTAGACTTATTTAAATTGACAGTGTTTCCATAAATTAAAATAACGTTGGAGCATATTTATGTTGGTTGTGGAGAGTAAGTGAGTCTACAGCCAGAAAAAGCACACCATCATCTCAAGTGTTGCAGGAAGGTCGTCAAGAAAGAAAATAACAAAGGACCGAGCAAACAACCCTGACGAACACCCGAACTAACGTTAAAAAATTCAGACACCCTGGCTGCCCCTTACTGCCGACAAAGGATCACGGTAAAGGCTCTTCAACGTATTAATGAATTTAGAAGAGATCCTCACGTTAAAAATTTTGAGAAATGGAGCCTTCCGATCGACCGAGTCGAAAGCCGCTTTGAAGTCGACAAAAAAAAAAAACTTTCCCTCTCTTGCTGAGAAATTTTAACTTGGATGTGGATGGATATCTACCAGGGACTGGAGGAGTTCCCTCCTGAGCACTGCAGGTGTACAGCTTATTGTACTATACCCTGGCTCCATTTTTGGGGGAGGGCTCACAACTCAAAGTGAACTTGAGCCCTCGTTGTACCAGTGTTCGTCCATCCAAGAAACTCATTTTTGAAGGGGGTTGGGACCAGGTTCAGGGTCGCTGAGATCCGGTCCCGCCCCTTCCATTGATGAGTGCCGTGTCAATTTGTTTTAATTGCGGCCACCGGTCCCCTTAGGTGATAGAAAAATTCCAGAGGCGCTGGTGGGGATCGAACCCACGACTGCGGGGTCTACTAGCCGAGAGTCTGACGCCTTAACCACTCGGCTACCGCGGCCCCTCAAATTTTAACTTAATAACATTATTGTTAAGTATCTAAATGTTGTTTGTGCAAATTATGTAAACGAACTGTGGTAGCCAACAGTTCTCTTTGGTCATTACACCCTAGTCTTAACGGAAAATTAATCACGTCTTTGTCACAACATGAGAACATTTCCTTCTAAAATAGCTTCATAATTTCAAGGACTGGTGGAGAAGAATTATTTCCTCATTGATTTGTAAACATGAGACATCCAGCAAGTCGAGCATTCCACGAACGTCGAGAAGAATCGTTCATCGGACGTAGAAATCGGACTCCTGAGATTTAAAGTTAATCTCAAGGTTTATCATATGATTCGCGATTGCGTCAAAAATTTTGAAGCTTTTTCTCTCCTTTTCTTTATCGTTGCCGTGTTCGTGACCCGCGTAACGTGCTACAATCTCAGGCCATTCACAGGCGAAGAACACACGTCTTGCTGTCGTAATTGGTATTAACGTAACTCGCCAAATTTGATCAGGATGAGGCAACCGCCAAAGAATTATAAACAAAAACAGAGGATAAACGATAGTACTGATAAGAAGGCGATTACGACTTAAGTGGATGCTTTTCGCGTGCGGTCCTATGCTAATGAGCTTTAGTAAAATGCCGGTTTAAAAGCCTCTTTTCCCATGGGGGACAAACAGAATACTATCGGATTATCCTATTTAATAAGCAGTTTCCATTTAATAACAGGTATTCGTCAAAAGAATTTTACTTTAATTTCATTGGATTTCCATCTTAATTTATGTCTTCGCAATGACAATGCATTCTCCCCTGGGCGTGTTTGTTTTATAAACTGATGGCCAGGGTGAAAGTCCTTTGAGAAAAGGATATTTCACTTTGGAGAATTTGCCAGATCATGAGAGGGAATTCCATCCCCTGCTGTCTAAATGCACCGAAGTGAATCTGCGGGGAATTATTGAAATGAAACCGGTTTTGCACATTCGTCTAGCTATTCCATCCTTATTTGTTAAGTTAAAACTTGTCGTTTTATCTTCCCCGTTTTTTAAACAGCCTAAACAAATATCTCTAACAGTCTTCCTGGTTTAAATCTGGTGAACTATCGCGAACCATGGAATGAAACCGATTTACCGAAGAAAGTCTCTTTTCGCGAAGAAGCGACGGCCTTAATCAATAACCGCGGAAGATCGGACCGGCCTTTTGCCATCACAGTGAAAGTGGATCCCGTCCTGTCGCGAAGGGGTTGCGCCATCCCGGCTTACAATTCGACTTAGAAAGCAGGAACTGCACCAAGATCGCTTTTACCTAGACGTTCGTCAACTTTAGAAAGCAAGTTTGCTCCGCAAATATGTAGCCGTGACAGGGGGACATTTACAATCAAAATAAAACATCTTGTCGAAAAGTCAACAATTTGCCGAGAAGTCTTCTAATGGCTGTCAAAAGCCTAGGTCAGACTGTAAACACTGTTCTTCAAATGCTGTGCCAACGTTTCTCGAGTTATGAACCTGCCAGTGAGACTTTCCCGTGAATCTAAACGGGCCAATTTATCTATTTGATTTCTCAACTAAAGAAATGAAACTAAACGGTTGTGCGTGTACACATGTGGAATTAGTGGTAAGTTACAGGATATCTCTCCTCATTCCGCCAAGTCAGTTCAATGTCCAAATTGTTTATTATTCTTTTGGACAACATTATTGCACGCAGTTGTAGAAATAGTGTAGTAGTAGCAGTAGTAGTAGTAGTAGTAGCAGTAGTAGTAGTAGTAGTAGTAGTAGTAGTAGTGGTAGTAGTAGTAGTAGTAGTGGTGGTGGTGGTAGTACAATAGTAGTAGTAGCAGTAGTAGTAGTAGTAGTAGTAGTAGTGGTGGTAGTACAATAGTAGTAGTAGCAGTAGTAGTAGTAGCAGTAGTAGTAGTAGTAGTAGTAGTAGTAGTAGTAGCACTAGGCTTCATCCCGATTGCCCCTCAAACCGCTTTTCACTCCAGTCGCTCTCCTCTCTGCAGCAGCTACAAACTTTGATAGTGCAGAATTTACAATTATATTAGTACCACGAGTAATATAATAGCTTTTTAAGCAAGTTGTTGGAGAATTAGTAAAGTATGGAAATTATGCCAAAATCTGAAATACGGTAAGCAAAACGGGATCTATTTGACCTTATCGGGAATGAGATGTTTTGCAGAGAGGGTCATTAGGGGGTATGTAATGTTTTCAACGATATCTGTTGAACCCACGATCTTCCGTTAACCATCCCTAAATATCCAAGTCACGATAGCTCAAGTGGTAGAGCAGCGGCGTATTTAGCCGAAGGTAGTGGGTTCGAATCCCGCTCGTGACAGTGACTTTTTTATCTCAGCCAATACCTTACATAAAAAGAATAAATAACAAAGCTCAATATTAAAACTTAATGAACAAATAAGAAACAACCTAACGGCGTATTTAAGACTGATAACCAAATCTTGCATTGTAAGGAAAGGACTATTATGATTTAATATTTGTCTAAGTGATATGTGCTACCTTTATTCTGATTTGGTTCCATTTATCCAATGTTTTTGTCGTTATTTGTCCAAGCTTCTTACCATCTTTCACCACTTACCTGTATTTTCCCTACTGCTTTCCTATTCGGGGGTTACCGCCTGGCGTAATTAGTCTGAGGTTCAAGATTAGGAAGTCTTTTGTCAACATTCATTCAATTCAAGTATAGGCTCAAAAATCCCGACCTCGTCCTACTCAGGAGGGAAAAAGAGGTGACTACAATTCGTGTCGAATACAATATTGTGTTGAATCCCGTATTGAGGGTGCAGGTAAAAAGCCCCTTATTGTCGAAATCCTTTCGGAAAGAAAATCACCACTCGGCGAACCGTTGTCGTTATCTAGGAAGCACTAAAAGCTCGTTGTTTCACAAAAGAATGACACTGTGCCTCCATTTAAGGACGCGGCCGATTAGATAAGGCTCGTTTTTCTTGCCCTTCTCTAAATCTATCGCTTACTCTTGTTGGGACTTGTCTCCCTTCCTCTCGGTCCCGCTTTTTCTATGTCAAACCTTGTTTCGCTAAGAATGGTCGTAGTTCATTGAGGCGAATGGCGACTAGTCGATTTACCTGCGATAATGCACTTCCAGACGACCGGCATGACGGCGACACGCCTTCGTCGCCCCTTGATTGTTTTTCTTCTTCTTCTCCTCATAAAACGAGAATTTTTCAATGTCTCTGCAACAGACAATAGGCGATTATTGACGTCAGATGATTAGGGGGTAGTTAGAGATGGGGAACTCCTTAATTTTCCCAATCAAACACTAAAGGTCGTTTTCCAACATCCTGGCTACAAATATTATAAATTATAACAAAACAGAGCTTAATTAACTAAATACACAAAAACCTAGCATTTACTGAAGACAAGTCGGTTTGGTTCAAGCCATTATAGTGTCGTTGTCCTCCAAGGGGACATCCTTGGACCTTCTTTCCTTGATATTTTCTTAAGATATCTAACAATAAATTCTAAAAGTGCTTTTTTTATAATACACTTTTTCTAAAATCATTATAAGAAATTGTCACGATAATAAACAAACTAGTATTTTTTCTAAGAAAGTTTTTTTAAATATTTTAACAAATAGAAAATTTGTCTTAATCCAGTCTTTAACAAATAAATATAATATCGGCTTTTGTTGCCAACATAGGGCACAGATTTCAGATCCACCACCGCATCTCAATAAATATTTGTGACTGTGTGTTTGTTCAAGAGTGATTTATTGGAAGGAATGTATTTATTAGCGAGAATAGATGGGCCCGACCTTTCTAACCCCATGGAAAATATAGTACTTGTACTCTTTTGATTGGGATTATATGCCGTGTGTCGTATTATTAGCATAAATGGAAATGTGTAGTGATTAGTGACCGTTAATCGATAATTATATAGAAATCGTGAGATGCGGTCTTGTGTAGTGAAGGTTTCAGAAAAAAAAACATTTTCTTTATCGTGCCGACGTTTCTATCATTGAGATCATCTTCAGGGTCTGGGATTTACAAACGTTGTTTACATTTAGCAAATACATTTTGGATGTGGAAAAGTGCTAAATGCATTTGTTAAATTTAAAGGTCCTGAATCCCAGGACCTGAAGATGATCTGAAATATCATGAAGAGACAAATATAAACAATACCTTTATAAAATGAACGCTTCATGTACAACGTCTATAGCCAAATTTGATGTTCTTATTACTACCCGTTTTTCCGATTGCTTTTGTACGTAAATCTGTCGCGGAAACACTTTCTGTTGGAATTTCTCGTCTCTCGACCGTATTTCATCAAACCGTGCAACAAGACAAAAGAGATGTATAGGATTATAACTATAGGGTCAGTCACCTTGCACCGGCTGAAAAACCAATTTACAAAGGTTATTAATTTTATTAATTTGCACGTTTAATCAAATAATGCTATTTGGACGAATGGAAATCCGAGGAAAACAGGGAACCCCCTTCGTCCGTAAAGTCCTCGACGATCGTCGTTAAGCCTTTTTCGGGTTTAAAAGACTTTTCCTTGCATGTGAGTCGGCGAATTCCTACCTTCGGACTGACATTATCGAGAACAAAGAACGGTAATTAACTCGCATCCTTTCCAGGACACGAGGTCTTTTCTCCTCCTGGTTAAGAGGTCTGGGTTTAATAGACCCCTTGCGTCTATGCACGAATACCACATTTGGCCGAAACCAAAACCGCTTCCTCTTTGTATTTCCAATGGTCTCACTATAACCACACAGCTTTTAATTAATGATAGTTGAGCTAAGGCAAAACCGTAAAAGTAGTACAGCACTATGCACATAGTAAAAACAATAATAAATCATGGCATTGAGTGTTTCATAAAAAAATTATGTATTTACCCAAGAATGAATTTGTCGATTTGATAACTTCACTGCTCAGGGGATGAAATGGACAGTCGGGTTGGGACATAGTCTAATTGTAAAAAATGTGAAAACAAAACTACATAATAGAGTGAAAAATATATAAAGCTAAAAATAGATAAAATGTACAAGGTCTTTCTGTTAGAAAATATGGTTAGACTGAGTTTTTTTGACCAATAACGACTAAAATTACCAAGGCTTCTACCTCCAAGCTACCTCTTCTTTTTATTGGATGCTTTCATAAGCAAGATTCTTTTGTAACTACAGTAGATAATAAATTCCAATTCGCCGAAATATTGCAGAAGCAGGTAGTAAAACAGGACTGGTTTATTTAGAAATTAATTTATAGTACCTGATAAGTTGCCGACTGCACGGTTATGTTGTAAAATAAGCTAGATGTTATGAAATATCTGGACAAGGGTGAACGAATATTTTGGCCGTTTAATCGTATAGCTCTGCTAAGGTTGATTTAATATTTTTTGTTAAAAATTGAACCGACAGAACTGACTGACCAATGCAGCGAGCATAATGAGCAGGTACTGCAAATTACAAGTTACAACAGGTGGTGAATTGGTTGGAGTGTGCTAGAGTAAACGACTATTAATGCTACCAACATTTGCCTAGAGAAAAAAAAATTCCACTTTGCCCAATATATTCCACATTTCTCGGGGTAATTTAGGAGGTTTTTTTTTCTCGTGCGCTTAAAAAAATAACATTTATCCAAACCATCCTTCATTCACACTATCCGAGAATATTATTTTCGGCGGGGTAATGTTTTGTTAATAAATTACATTCACACGACACCAAAGTATTTTCACATTAATAAATTACAAAATCCATTAGATTTCGTGGTCCGATTGACCATGCCGGGGCGTTCCCGGAAGTTTCTACGCTAGAGGATCCTCTAGACTCAGAGAGATAGAGTCGCCTTCTGAATCTAGGGAGTACGCGGGTGAGCGGCCGATGTATTTCGGTCAGCTGGCGTTCCGTGTGGCATTAACTATTCTGGCGAGGTGGGAGCGTGGCGGTAGCAGCCCTTCGGGGTGTGAAACCTCTACATTGTGCTTAGGCGACGGTGCGTCAGCTCTCACTTTAAGAATCGGACTGTCCGGTAAGAGCTCTATATAGCTTAGGTACGGACGTTAACGATCCTCATGTCAGCCCGACTATGAGTCCGGGAAAGAAAGGTCCGATTGACCAACCACCATAGGGTTATCTTCCCTATGAGCCTAGGTAAGTCCTACCATCGACTCCGATGCCTAGGGGTAACCAACGATGGAGGCAAAATCCCGTACCTTCCCCATCCTTCCTTATCCTTTCCTTTTTTCCTTTCCTTCCCCCCTCTGCTTTCCTGGGTTACTGAACCCGCACCCCTCAGGCAACGGGTGCATCAGTATTTCGTATGGTTTCTCGAGTGGGCTATCAGTCCCACCTTAAAACTGTACCACGGGTGCAGAGCATCCAAGCGGCTCTGCCAAATGAGGTTGGACTCGTGGAGGTCGTGGTTTGTAAACAACTTGTACCTTAGCTGGAGGGTACCGGCCAACCGGAGCCTTCTCTATGTCTCCGGGGTTGGCGAAAGGCATGGGCGAGAGGCCATACTGGAAACCATAAGATTGCCTTTTTCAAGGCACATGTATGAATGTATGGATGTGCCCTTTACAGGGCACTTCTGAACTTGGCTAGTATTGCACTACCTCGCTAGCCAAGGTATGTGACAAGTCCATGCATGTAAAATCTTCCTGGTGGTCCTTCGGGGGCACCAGGCGTCTGAGAAATCAATCCCCTTGGTACGTATGTCCGGACGTAAAATATCCTCATGGTTCTCAACACACATGACTAAAGATGATCCGATTGACCAAGTAACGTTTTTCAATTAATTAATCTTTATGTAAGATTTGGTTGAGATTAAAAAAATTGAAAATGACAAAAAGGAGGGAAAATTGGAAAGGTAGGTTGAGATGGGGTGATGAACTGATAATATGGCCGTCTCCTATCCTTTTTGGTCGGGTAATTCTGGTCTGAATCTTCAAAAATGAGCAAACTGATTAGAAACAACCCAACTACATTCATGATTTATTGTAAAATTTCCTTATCGTTTTACCTTTTCCGATCATTTTGGTTGGCCTATCCTAACACTTTTGGTCAGGTCATCAGACCAAAATGATACGAAACTACAATTCTGCAAAAATATTTATAGTACCATTAATTAAAATTTTTAGTTGAGATAAAAAGTCAATGGCCGAGATTGTTTGATGCGGTTGAGATGTCCGAGTGGATCAAAGTCACGATATCTCAATAGCGGAATATTTAGCCGAAGGTCCTGGGTTCGAATCCCGTTCGAGACACTACCTTTTTCATTTCAAACAATACCTTACATAAAGATTAATTAATTTAAATAAGTTATTTGGTCAGTGAGACCACAAAATATAATGAACTTGCCCATAGTTTTAACCCGAACAGGCTTAACACAATCCCAGCCTAATCAATAATTTAAATTTTCAATAACCCTCATGCTTGCCTAACCATAATTTTAACTTGCATTGAAATGTGTTAAAAAGATCAGAAAACAAATCCGAACTGTTTTTCAAAAACTAATTTTATGTCCTATTTTGCTGTATGTATTTCTAACCCAATTTTTACAGCTTGCATATTAGTTTTTTTCTCCTAGATAAAAAAAAACATGGAATAACATAAGTAATAACATTGAACTACATGAACAAGAAACGAAGAAAAATTGTGTATGAACTATGTAAATTACGTTTCAGAGTTTTTCCTCGGCTCCTAGTACCCCCAAGAATATTGTGCTTAAATGTAAAAAGTATTGTACTGAAATTACAGAAATTTTCCACAGAATTCTTTCTTCTGATTATTTAAAACATTTCCATTAAGTGTTTTGTTAGTGTTATTTTTTGGTTAGTTTTGACTCTTTCTAAAAGTCTGTAAAAGCTAACTTAAACCTGTAATAAAATGTTGTACAAATCAAGACAAAAAGATGGGTTTTAGGAACTTACAAGTGATACTTTGAGGAAAATGCAATTATTTTAAAGAGTGTAATATACGTATCAAATTATTCTTTTCATTTCGTAATAACATGTCATTAAAGCTGATAGTCATTTGCCGTATCAAGACCAGCTGCTACCTGGTTTATTTGAATCGACTCTCATTAGAGAAAGGTTCCCAGTCTCACTTTCAGTTTATTTTCTCCTGGGAACGTCTGAAAAAGTTATTACATAGTTATAACTGACATCGTAAATATGGGACGATCCGCATTTACAGATTATTTGTTCAGGTATTGTCTCAGGTTCAGACATAGTTCAGATGGGATGCCATCAAGTCGAATTTGCATTTTCAGTATCAAGGCAAGGATTAACTCAAGTTGAAAGTCAAAGTGGGAAGGAAATGGCTCAAACCATCCGAGCAATCGACGGATAATTTCTTAAACCCATTGTTTTTCTACACGTTGCAATTAGAATCTATAAACGGCAGTTATGTCTGTTTCAAACAATGCCTTTTCATTCGATCTGAAACGTTTATCACTCTCTCCTTGAATAAAGGCTACCTATGTGACATCAGATAATGCCAAGGGGCCGGAGATGTCAGAAATGGGCCGCTTCGCCCCCGTCCATTCTGCAGACTATCTTCCGACGGACAAAAGGTACCGTTTCTCGCTTCCTCGAACCGGCCCAAAGACCTTTGTACCTCGTATGAAAAAACAACGAGGGAAGACCGCTATTATCCAAGCGTTTTTGGAAGGTTGATGCCTCGAGATTAACGCGTTTGTACACGGGGGGAAACAGGAACGACGCGGACCTTGGATTTTATCAGGAACGAACGATTAAAAACTATAACGACCACTTCCACAAGGCTGCCACTGTTTCAATCACCCTCAAAGATTTCAATTCAACCACTTCTAATTTTATTGAAAATGAAGTGGTTCTGACGTTATTACATTTCAAAACTCTACTTGAAAATATGCACATTTTAATTCACTTGTGTTCTATAAGCACAAAATTTGAAAACAAAAACAAATAGTTATTTTAGTATCTATTTAAACACTCTTCTTTCTTCTTGCCTATTAATAGAAAAATAAAGTGTAAAAACAGGTGTGGATTCTTGGAAATAATGGTACATGAAAATAGGTGTACCTCAGGGAACAGTTCTGGGTACCATTCTACTTGAAGAAAGGGTTAGCAACGGTTTGGATAGATAGGTTTGAGGTTAAAACTATGGATATGTAAGGGTGAGATTTAAAGAAGGGTTATCTTAGGTAGGCCAAAAAACATCGGATTTTTTAAGCAGTCTTTAATATCTTCAAAATATGAGTTAAAACTAGCTTGGGTTAGAGCGAAATGATAATACTTGGTGGTGGCCTAGTGGTCATAGGTCTTGAGATGTGTTCAATCTGGTCAAAATTAGGAGCAAAAGTGACTATTATAGAGTACGCAGAAGAAGCGTACGAATTAGGTTAGGTAGGGTTAGGGAGAGATTAGGATATGTTATGAAGGGTTAGAGGTAGGATTGGAAATGTAGAATTACAGTTAAGTAAAGATGAAATTTACAGTTGGGTTAAGTTTCGATAGATTAGATAGCATTAGAACGGATTAGGACAGGTTTGGAAAAACCCTTATTTTTCCTCCTTTACAAATTTCATATTTAAGAGCTTATTTAAAAAAAATCTTAATCTAACTGGTAGTGTCTTTTCGTGAAAGCGTTTCTGCAACTTTTAATCTTGATCTCTCATGTTAAATATCTTACCAAAATTACTTTAATAAAACTGTTAATCCAAGCCCGTACCCTTTTCCTTGTAAGTGATGTCACTTCGGTTTGTATTTGACTTAGAAATGAACCGAAGAAAGTATTATTTTTCATATAGAATACAAAAACAGACGATATTCTGTTGGACTAGAATATTTTTCCTTTGTCCTGGAGGTCATTTTAGGAAATTTGCCTAATTGCGCGTAAATAGAACGTTAATTTACAAAAGGGGAAATTACACCTCGCCTAAGAGGAGCGGACCTCTGGAGAAAAGAAGTTTAAGCTTTAAAAAAAATTTCAAAGTAATCATATGCAAAACATTGTCCTTGGATACCTGGTTGTTTTTACCATTTTCCAATTTGGACCCCCCCACCCAAAAAAAAAAAAAAAAAAAAAAAAAAAGTGTATAAGAAATTAGTCAAAATCACCTTTCTCCGCCGGTTAAAAAAAATATCAATGGCTTTTTAATCATTCTGATTAGCATTTAATCATTTGTTTTCATTCAAGGCGATCCCAAATTGCAGACAACTGAATAAATCATTGATCGTCGAAATTATGCCTAATCATCTGAATACTTCTGAGTTGGAAATGGAAATCTTCAATGTTTTTGACAGCAGTTATGTTCGAACGAATGACGAATGAAGATTTATCGTCTGTACCGGCAGGTAAGAAAAACAATTGACTCCAAAATCCGGCCAATGGAAAATGGTCCAATATTATCCTAATTAAAAATTGATCTATTATCTAACATTTAATATTATAAAACCAGAACTAGACTTTATTTCTATTTTTTCTGAAAAGGAGAGATTACATATGATCAACTATATCAATGAAACTCATTTTGGTCAAATTTGGTCGAAAAATATTAACCAAGTGTCGAAGTGTTTTTGCCAATGGGCCTAGAAACTTTGAAAAAGTGTTTTAGGTAAGTACATAGTTTTGAAAAAAGTTTGTCTGGTTTTTTTGTGCGTGGAGTTCGATCGGTATTTTTATGTTGAATAAAAGCTAATATGCAAGGTAGATGTATTCAATGAAGTATACATATATACAAATTGACCGCTCGTGACACTATTTTTCATCTCGACTACACTTTACAAAAAAATTATAAATAGTTGCTTTTGTTAACTAGGGCGAACTGATATATATGGATAAATAGTTTTGTTTATTTATTCAGATATCGTGAGATGCGGTCTGGTGTGATGTAGGTTTCAGAAAAACATTTTCTTTATCGTGACAATGTTTCGATCTTTATTGAGACCATCATCAGGGTCTTGTGTAGTCTGCATTTCATCAAAAACGTTCTCTGATTGATGGCCGATTCGAGTTTCTTCTCATTGTTGGCGATTAGAAAAACATTTTCTTTATCGTGCCAACGTTTCGATCTTTTATTGAGATCATCTTCAGGGCCTTGTGTTGTATCCTTTTCAGCAAAAACGTTCTCTGGTTGATGGCCGATACGAGTTTCTTCTCATTGTTGGCGGTTAGAAAAACATTTTCTTTATCGTGCCAACGTTTCGATCTTTTATTGAGATCATCTTCAGGGCCTTGTGTTGTCTCCTTTTCAGCAAAAACGTTCTTTGGTTGATGGCTGATGCGAGTTTCTTCTCATTGTTGGCGATGTCCTTCAGAATTCCTTTAGCTGGGTGTCCATATGTAGTTGAAATTTCTTCATTGAATCCCATATTCCTCGTTCTTCTCGTGTAAAAATGTGTAGAGTTTAGTGACCGTTAATCGATAATTGTCGAGATATCGTGAGATGCGGTCTGGTGTGATGTAATTCAGTGTACTTGTCCCATTCTTGCATGTCGTGTTGCAACACAGAAGACAAACACTTTGACCACCGATGACGGTCTCAATAAAGATCGAAACATTGGCACGATAAAGAAAATGTTTTTCTGAAACTTACGTCACACCAGACCGCATCTCACGATATATGAATAATTATCGATTAACGTATCTCTACACAGTTTAGTATATGCTTTTACCTTATTTTCAAATTAGAGGAAGTCCAACACACCCATTCAGCCACCCTTCTCTTATAAAAGATCACCTTTACAAAAACCTCGTGTTCTTTCTTGTACTGCCATTAATTTAAAAATAAAGTTAAAAATATACATAACTCAACCGCATCTCACGATATCTGAATAATATACATAACAATCTTTTGAACTAGGAAAAGATGCTAATACGCAGATTTTATAAAATAAGATTAGATATATATAAAAACCTAATAAAACTCTCTCACAAAAAATTCAAATTATTTGGAAAAAAATTCCTTTTAAGCATCCATTAGCAACCCAATGTACGGGTTAAGATGAGGGTTAGTGAAAAGATAGTTACCTTGACCTATATATATACATTTATTTTTCTTTCTCTCACTTTCAAACTCTTTTTTTTCTTTGCCTTCATGCATTTTTCATCCTGTTACATTTATACCGCTTTAGTATTTAAGTATATTCAATTTATTTGCTCTCTTTCTCACTCCCCCCTCTCTCTCTCTCTCTCTCTCTCTCTCTCTTTCTTCCTCTCCCTCTCTCACTCACTCTCTCTTCCTCTCCCTCTTATGATCTTTTAGAGTGTAGGGTCGATGGCGGATTATTGAGTACCCCATCGGCCATAATAGAGCCGTGCGAGGGGGCTGAAATGACTTTATCGTTGGAAGCCCCCCGGGGGGGGAAAAAGCCCATCCCTAACGAGTAGAGTAATTATGGAAATCTACCATTTTATTTCACTTTAGATGTATGAGAGCTCCTGTAGACCAAATGTTGAATGATGTTTGTCTGAACTGATATTTCTCTCTCTCTCTGTCTGTCTCTCTCTCTCTCTCTCTCTCTCTCTCTCTCTCTCTCTCTCTCTCTATCTATCTATCTATCTATCTATCTATCTATCTATCTATCTATCT
>CM077107.1:6729555-6758730 GCA_039619505.1 Cimex hemipterus | reverse complement strand
TTTTTTTTTTTTAATACCAAAATCCTGCATTATTTTCCGGACAACCCGATATTTGCTTTATATCTTTAAAAAATACTATGTCAATGTTCGTATTGCGTTACCAAGGTGTGATAAACCACAAGAATCCTAACCAAGTAACCTATCTTAAGACTTGGTTTTAGTCGTTATCATTTTGTACAAAATCAATTACTTTCAAGACCGTGGAACTTAGGTTTTTGCATAGTCTGGATTTTAAAATACGAATTGCTGGAAAGTGAAAAAAAAATTTATACGTTATTGTGACACATTGATCAAAATTTACACCTTGAATTGGTCTTATGACGAATGAAGATTCTTCTTTCCATTTCTGTCCACTGCGAAGTCAAAAGTCCCCACTGAAATCCCGGTCCCCCACCACGAACCAGCTGAACCCGTCCGAGAGGTGTTCAGTCGTTACATAACGCCGGTCATGCACTTCATCCGGTAGATGCTGCAGGTTTAATTCGCGAAGTGAGTACCACGATGGAACCGGACACAGTGCAGAAGAAGGTAAGGGCTTCTCGTTTACCTCAATCCGGAATCACTTGAAAAACAGCATCTATGTGAAAAAATTTCGGCCGAACATACAAGGTACAAAGTTTTGCAGAAAATTTTGAACTTGGCCGTTCTTAGTTTATAGCCATTTCCTTCTCGTTAATCGGACAGCCTATCGGTCTATTTTCGGGCATCTGAACCTTGGGCCATGTCAAGTGTATGCATTAGATAGGGTGACTGGCCCCCTGAGACTAAAAAAAACTACAAATACTTACAATACATTGTTTTAGAACATTAATTATACAAATAAACGATTTCAAATCTGAATTATTTTATTTTCAAGTTTATTAAAGATGAAATTAGTTGTAGACGTTGAGCTGAAAATAAATTTAAATCATTGCTACTTCTAATTAGTCTTACAAAGTTCATGGTTTGAATATGGGAAGAACTATTAAGAACAATAAATTAATTACTTTATTTATTTTATTTACACATCGTATACACACTACCTCAGAGAACGCCACGTACCTCAAGATAATTGGGGATAAGACCGCTTTCACGCTAATAAATTCATTCATTTACTACAATTCATTCGCACTACCCCAGAGTACGCGTCGTTCCTCGAGGGGCATTTAGAAATAAACACCTCCGTTCACGCTAATAAATAAACACATGGCAGTTCAGTCTGCCTCGATATTGTTAGAAATGGTTTGTTAAAATAAATATAGCAAGTTGTACTCACACCCACGAGACTCGTTCCGTTAACCGAGAGTGATCGATATTCATCGATGTAGTTGTGAACGAGCCTCTCCGTTCACGCTAATAAATGCATGCACTTGTACCAATGCGCGCGACGATGCAGTATGTTGTTCTTTCATTGCAAACTTAGTTCTTTAAAGTTGTTTTTGTATCTTATCGAGATATTTCTCCACGCAATGGGCACCTGCGTGCTCTCACCCCCGTTAATCCGGGTGTGATCTTATGGCCTATGGGCACAAGATAAGTATGACTTTGTACTTACTTGTTAACTATTCAGATATCGTGAGATGCGGTCTGGTGTGATGTAAGTTTCAGAAAAACATTTTCTTTATCGTGCCAACGTTTCGATCTTTATTGAGATCATCTTCAGGGCCTGGGATTTACAAAGATTGTTTACATTTAACAAATATGTTTAGGATGTGGAAAAGTGAATTTATACAATGTAAAAATTTTTTTTTTCAATTTTATTTCCCAGGCCCTGAAGATGATCTCAAAAGAAAATGTATTTCTGCAACTTATATCACACCAGAGCGCATCTCACGATATCTGAATAATTATCGATTAACTCGCTCTTAGCTTTGGGGCGTGCGTTTTGTGGTTCTGGCCCAAAAGATTTGCGTGCGGCTCCTTATTTTTTGCATAAAAAAATGTGGGTCTATATGGAAATGCAATACGTGGAAATAAGTTCAAAATTAGGGCAAATTATTTTAATATATATACATATTTTTATTATTTTTAATTTTACATTCTTCATGTACTCGTGCTGCTTCAACCTTCACTTCTGTCCAGTTTGCAGATAGTTTTTCTATTGCCAAAAAGCGCAGTTTCACCTGAAACATGTGACAAGAAAGACTCAATAATACAGAAAAAAAAAAATCAAAATCTCAAAATTAACTTTTAACAAAACATTTCATCTAATAGTCAAAACCAAATGTTTAAAAGTAGAGATCTCCATTTCCTGAAAGTACACAAGATCATGGAAAAAAGAGGGTGATTTCTTTTTCTTCTCAGTTGGCAACGTTGATGAAAAATAACTCTAAAAAATGTAGGCTTTTCGATTAATGAAAAAGTAAAGTAATGCGAGGAGACAAACCATGTCAATCATATCATTTCCAGTTAAAATTATCGGTGTTGTGCCAGGATTCGAACCCAGAAACAACGACTCGCTGGCACATAAAGAGTCGGTACATCCTAATCACTCGGCCACCGCGGTACCCATATTAATATATTTCTTTTACATTTATAGTTTAAGATAATATTATTCAGGAACTTTTATACCAGTAATTTCTGCCAAATACAATGTAGATGAAAAATTTCGAATATGCAAAATTCTCTCAGCATAATTCATTCATTTCATGACAGAAAATTGAATTATAAGTTCCCGTACCCGTCTCTGATTCTAGCCATAACCCAACTCGAGCCTAACCATGTTCCTATCTCACCTAACTTAATGCATCCCTTTGGATAACAAAATGTTATAAAAAAATACTAATGAATTTCAATAATCTCGGCCAAATGAATTGTGAATTTACCCTCGCGTATTGTCTCAGCTTCATCACAGATAATTAATCATCTATAAGTAACCTAACTTGCCCTAAACACTAACCATTGCCATAACCAAACCCATCCCTAACCATAATCCTGATAAGTAACCTATATGCCCCAAACTCTAACCATAACCATAACCTAACCTAACCCATCCTTAACCATAACCTTGATAAGTAACCTAACCTGCCCCAAACACTAACCATAGCCATAACCTAACCTAACCCACCCCTAACCATAACCCTGGTAAGTAACTTAATCTGCACCAAACTCTAACCATAGCCGTAACCTAACCTAACCCATGCTTAACCATAACCCTGATAAGTGACCTAATCGGCCCCAAACACTACCATAGCTATAACCTAACCTAACCCATCCTTAACCATAACCTTGATAAGTAATCTAATATGCCCCAAACACTAACCATAGCCGTAACCTAACCTAGCCCACCCCTAACCATAACCCTGATAAGTAACCTAATCTGCCGCAAACTCTAACCATAGCCGTAACCTAACCTAACCAATGCTTAACCATAACTCTGATAAGTGACCTAATCGTCCCCAAACTCTAACCATAGCCATAACCTAACCTAACCCATCCTTAACCAGAATCCCGATAAGTAACCTATTATGCCCCAAACACTAACCATAGCATAACCTAACCTAAACCACCCCTAACCATAACCCTACCTTCTCTACTCATCTAACCCTAGCGATAACATAACTCTGTTCTATAGAAAAAATATTAGTAATTTCTGCCACTCACATTTTATTCAGCTGCCCAACAGAAAAATGAATCATGGTGAAGGGCCCGAATTGTGCCTTACCCTAACCTCTATCTTAAGCATTTGCTATTGATATTCTTTTTGATAGGATGCACGATTATTTTTTTTGTTAATCGTTTTTGCTACATAAATTAAATCGTTACTTATTGAGATATCGTGAGATGCGGTCTGGTGTGTGATGTAGGTTTCAGAAAAACATCATTAAACCATTACAGGGAGGGCAATTAGGTTAGGTAAAATTAAGGTTGTTCTACAATCTTCTACATGTTCTACAACCAGAATGCATCCACATAAAAAACTCAATAAAACAATAAATCGTATTAGACATTCAAGAATTCTCATTAGCTTAAAAGAAAGTAAAAATCTCAAAAATTTGATAACGTTATTTGGCATGAAACGTAAATTAATTTAAATTTACCTAGAAATTTCAGATTTTTTTAAATTGATTGGTGGATAGTAGTTTTTTTCCCAGTTTCTGGTAGAATATTGTCGAGTCAGCCACGCATTCGAGATAAAACACCCAAAAATCTAAACATAAAGTATGATAATCATATTTCCTTTTTCGATAAATAAACAAAAAATATACAAATAAATTATGGATCTTTTGTTAACCCACAATAAAAATTCGGCTTTGTCAGTAAAAAAATAAATAAATAAATAAAAAAAAAAAATAAAAATAAATAAAAAAAGACCAGCAAAATCTTCTCTTCAATACTCTTTCTATAAGAACCATTCCCAATAAACGTTTATGGAAGCATTTATACAACTAAAAATCTTGAAAGTATAACGATAAAATGAAGAAATGAAGTATTACCAGCGAAGTACAACATATATTTCCAAACGGTTATTTTATCTGGCCTTATCAGTTATGATGTTTGCGGAATTGTATAAACCCAGTAATAACAAGGATCGATTTTTTATGACACGAGAAAATACATTCGCCCAAGAATAAGACCTCTTTTAAATTTTCATGGTATCTATAGGCTTTTGAAGGGAGAAGTATCGTTTGCCGTTGGTTTTCTTATCTAGAATTAAAAAACGGCACACAAGATCGTATTAAATTAGTTTAGAGATATGAAAAACTTACAAAAACAATGAGACGCTTCTAGTAAAGTAAAAGTCAATTTGTATTTATTTTAAGATTTAAAGTACCCTGTTCACCCCTCAAAATCTAATTTTTACATAAAAGATAGGCATTTTGGGACTGGTTTCTGGGATTTGCCACGAAACTTCATAACGCTTCTGGATTCTATCCAACTTCAACTTTTATGGAACCCTCGAAAAGCTTGATTTTAATATCCCGTATTTCAATCTTCGTTAACAAGAGATAATTTGATAATAAGTGAACAACAACAAAGAATAAATTGATCAAAAAATCCTTCAATGTTCCATTTTATATCTCCGATATTAATTCATTGATGAGATCACCCTTTTGCCATAGCATATCCCCTAAACCTCTATAAATGTTCAAGAAGATCGTTGCTAAAAGTTGCTTCCAAATTGCTACATTTTTCCTGATTTTGGTCAAAATTTGAACAAAAGAAACTTGGGCGTTGTGGAAGAACATTTCAAACTTTGATGTTTCGCACTCGCGTGGAACGTTTTGCTTCGTGGGAAAACATTAAATCATGAATATGTATAGGTTGTATGTCACGATAGCTCGTGATTGGTCCATAGGCGTATTTGGCCGAAGGTCGTGGGTTCGAATCCCGTTCATGACACTAAATTTTTCATTTCAACCAGTAGGTTACATAAAGTTTAATTTATCGAAAGAAATTATTTCAATTGTTTACTCGGCACCTAGGGCCTTCTCGGACGCTCATCTAATATTTTTTGACCTAATATCACCAAAATTGATTTGGCCGAAGGTCGTGGGTTCGAATCCCGTTCATGACACAAATTTTTTCATTTCAACCAGATGGTTACATAAAGTTTAATTAATCGAAAGAAATTATTTCAATTGTTTACTCGGCGCCTAGGGCCTTCTCGGGCACTAATCTAATATTTTTCGACGTAATATCACCAAAATTGATTTGGCCGAAGGTCGTGCGTTCGATTCCCGTTCATGACACTAAATTTTTCATTTCAACCAATACCTTACATAAAAGTTAATTAATTGAAAGAAATTATTTAAATTGTTTACTCGGCGCCTAGGCCTTCTCGGGCACTAATCTAATATTTTTCGACCTAATATCACAAAATTAGTTTCTTGACTGTATGTTGTACCGAGCCTGTATCTTGTGTGCATAAAAAGGTTATCGATAAATTTCACACAAATATGTTTTGTTTTTATTCTATTCCTTAATGATGAACTTTATTTGTCATTTAAGCTTTAATTTTTTAATCTATATTTTTAATAGATATATATGTGGCACTACTGATTAAAATAACATTCGCACAATAACCCTTCACATAACAAAATCTTTTTAAAAAATACAAAAAATGATTTAGTATTAACTGATTATCGAGGAAAAACTAAATGTTGCGTTGTACAGTGTTAAATAGGATTTTTTCATCGCGTAGTTTTGGCAGTGTCTGGCCGTTGTCTCAAACTTTTCAACAAAGTGAGAACTTTTGTTTATTTTCCACCTGGGGACTTGGACAAGGTGATTCATTCATTTCCCTTATCAACTCGATAAATGTAGCCGGTCTTCTGAAGACAGTCTCTTACCTTGGACAAAGGATATATTGTTTCCTCGTAAATTTTAGATTTATTAATAAATTAAATCATAATTTAGTTAGTTATTTATTACATTATATTTATTGTTTTGTCCATTGAAGTTGTACACTTTAAGGTTAAGAAAAACAACATTACTTGGATTCTATGATGAAGAAGATTCATAAACGTAGTCATCCAAATTCAGGAATAAATAAGTTTTTTTTTTTATCAAGTAGGTAGGACTTGTCTCTTCATGAACCAAGTTGTAAATCAGTCTATGACTCGATAATCGCTGGCTTGTAACAAACCTTTCGCGAAGAAAGTTCATACGCGTGTAAATATTTGTCTCCTTGGCCTAATGCAAAATTCCTCCCAATTCTTGAATAAATATGTACATCTTCTACTCACACAGCTCGATAGTCCAATTTGTCGAGATTGCCGTATCGCTGTTTGACCCTCGGTTCGAGATAATATTCTATTTGCCCTTTCTCTGGAGAGAATCCGAACACTTTCGTAACAGGTTTTGAAACTAAAAAAAATTGCACTCAAAAATCGATCTTTGAACCTCCGCTCCATAAAAATAAAAAGGCAATCTAATTTTGTTTCATACTTCTCTAAAAAAACAAATAAAAGGTTTTTTGGTGAGCTTGCGTGATCATGTATCTAGCGAATCTTAAAATTATCGAATGTATTTTATTAATTCACTATTTTCGTGGTCCGCTTGAACAATTACACTTAATTAAGGTTTTTAGATGAAAAAAATTTAATGGCACGAGCGGGATTCGAACCCACGATCTTCGGCTAGATACACCGCTCTACCACTTGAGCTAACGTGACCTCGATCCACTCGTATATCCGCGTAACTAGCCGAAGAATATGGGTTCGAATCCCGCTCGTGCCATTAAATTTTTTTCATCTTATCTAAAAACCTTAATTAAATGTAATGAATTTTATGTTGTTTATTAATCTACCTATGTATTTTAGATGTTGTTTTGATATTTTTTTAAATAGTTGTTTTTTATCCTGAGCCCCACGAAACTTAAGTCCGTACTTTGCTCCGGTATATAGAACGACACTCGAATGATAAACCTCCGCCATTCCTGGAATTAAGTTATAACTCTAGTTTGCTCTTCTCCCACTGAGAGAAATTAGAGACAATTGTTTTATCAGTATGCCGCGGTGGACAAGATATTTGGAAGTTAGTGTAGAACTAATCTATCTTTAAGGATACGCCTATAACTTCCATGAAGATGATCGGCAGGTACACCGGATCATCATGGTCGTCTGTTCTTAGGTGATACATTGGAAATTTAATCAGTGAATTTGAACAGGATCAGTCAGTAATAAAAAGAAGACAGGTGTGATTTTCTTTAACATCAAGGCTTATTATTGTCGTATTCTTATTTTATGAGGGAATTATAAATTCGTCACGGTGGGGTGATGGAATCGGGGAAAAACACTGCGGCTACGGGGGCTGAGGAAGGCGGGCATAGACTCTCAACTACCTCAATTGCACACCGGTGCGGTAGGTGAGAACGTGCGCTTCCTCGGCCTGATATATGATGAAAAGTTGAGTCACTCATCGATACCGCCTGTCAGGACAACCATTGCCTTTGAAAAGTGTTGGTCACTTCCAGTGGGGTGCGGATAGAGACACTTCAAAATGCTGCTATGCTCGAGTCGATTTTATTGTTGTATAACCAAAACGCCTCGTGAAGCCCGATAGGCTCTATGATGTCTTCGTATAGTTCCGGAACTTGGAGTTTTTGCTGAGAGCTGGGAGTGGTGCCACCCGAACATCGGAGTGTTCAGCTTCCCCTTAGTTATACGACCAGGTTCTTGGTCAAGAGGGGCCATCCTTTAGGAAACATGGTACTGAGCTGTCCTTTGAAGGAAGTCTATAGCCTATTTCTTACTCGGACGCGAACCCTTGCGATTCGTTCGGCGAATCTTTTGGGCGGGCAGGCATGACTCTAGGAACTGTACTCGAACCGGGAAACCAGCCGATCTGGCTGTACTTGTCCGATATGATCTGGCGACCCCTGGTCAAAACGATTACACCGCGAAGTAACTCGTATTAAGCTAGGACCATTCCGTTGTCGCCTCGGTTCACCTTCTTGGCTCCTACCCCGCATTGCAGTGTGTACACTGCCGAGCTGTATGCGATCCGGAACGCACTCGGCGTCGGTGCAATCTGGTGTAGTTTTGAAATATAAATCTTTTGCTTATTGTAGGTAAACCTATTGTACGCATACTTCTAAGACCTTGCCACGCATAATCATGAGCTGCCATTGGGTTGGAACCTCAATACAAATATCATAATTATATACTACAACCAACTAATCGAAAATAGACTAAGAAACAGTAACTAGTAAAAACACTCTCACTTCTCCATGGCATCATATTGACATGCAAAAAGCGAACGTTTTCCATATTATATTCCGTATTATTGGACTTTGTCTAATTAAATCAAAGAAAATATGGTTTTATTTACAAATATTCCTATAATCAAATCTCCCCTCTCGCTCTCTCACTCATGCCCTTTCAATCTTAATTTCTCCATGATTTCGATAAGGGAAATTGCAAAAGTGATAACGAATAAAAGTCTGTTGTTCTTAAGGAAAAGGAATTTTCGATTATAGCCCCCTCCCGTTTTTATAAAAACGAAAACATTTCTGGATAGTCGAAAGCCTGAAAATCCTTGCAGTATGTTAATGGGACCCGGATCGGAAAGGTCTTAACTACTCGGAGAGGAGCTAGCAGCCATGGAAGCATGGAGACGATCGGTAGATGAAATATTTCAGTTTTAATAGTTGTTAACGTTAACAAATTTAATTTTTAGAAAATTCAGTATTGCTTTAGGGGACTTATTTTCTGAGTTTGTGTGTATGCATGTGTGAGTGTACAAGTGTGTATATCAACTTTAAAACAAATCAAATATTGTTGTAAGATCATCAATGGAGTATTGTTTAAAATATTATTAAAAATATTAAGGGGGGCCAATTTTTTTGCCATTCAGTTTTTTTAATGAATAATGATTATCAAATTTACAAATTAAATTTATATTATTCACTTTTTTTTTGTTTCAGGTGAAAGAGAAGAAAAAGGAGAAGTTAACTAAAAAGCAATGGTTGACACTTATCGCGATAGGCAGTGTTCATTTCTGCGGTGCCATATGCATTTCTCTTCAGGCGCCGTTTTATCCACAAGAGGTTGTTTTTGTTACTGTTCAATTAAAATTATGTTAAATTTAAAAATTTATAATGCCATTCATAAAAAGTATCTTTGACCGAATACCCGCTGCTTGACCGTTTGAGCGATCTCGACTATCGATCCCTTAGGACAAGCGGCTCGAAGCCGAAGATCGTGAGTTCGAATCCCGCTGTGACAATAACGTTTTAATCTCAGCCAAGACCTTTCGTAAAAATAAGAATTAATAGAAAAAGTAATTTGGTCAATTAGACCATTAAACATAACGGATTATGATTATTTGGAGGTCGTGAGATGCGGTCTGGTGGGACGTAGGTTTTAGAAAAACGTTTTCTTTATCGTGCCAACGTTTCGATCTTTATTCAGATCATCTTCAGGGCCTGGGATTTATAAACATGGTTTAAATTTTACAAATATATGTAGGACGTGAAAAAAATCATTTTTTTCTTTGTAAAATTGAAACAGTTTTATAAATCCCAGGCACTGAAGATGATCTCAATAAAGATCGAAACGTTGGCACGATCAAGAAAACGTTTTTCTAAAACCTACGTCTCACCAGACCGCATCTCTCGACCTCCAAATAATCGTTAAGTAACGGTCACTTAACACCACACATAATGGATTATCCTTAATGAAAAGTACTCTTGTATCATTGTGAAGTTTAAGTAGGGGTGTACCTAGAGGCATCCAAGGAAAACCTTTGGAATTTATTTTGCACTCTTTGCAACCTTGTAAAATTAGTTTTACTATTGAAGCTCCATGCGGCTGCCCAGGTGCTTATTAGTACAGTCTTACTAGTACTTTGTACATTAATAGTTTGTTAACAACACTCACGGTTGAATTTCTATTTAATATAGGAAATAGTTGAACTATTAGCCCTTTACATTTATTTATTATATTGTTGATATGTGGCGTGGAGGTAAGTTATCTATCTAAAGTTATCCTTAGTTATTTTACTGTTTTTTGTCCACTCTGTTTTGGTTGTCTATTATTAGTTGGTGATGTAATGTAGGTCGTATTTTGGTGAACAACCGTTGAACCTGTATTTTGTATATGTTCATTTGTATTTTCCACCTGTGGAAATATTTTAGTATTGTACTCAGTGTCAGTCGATTTACTATAGTGTCTATTCTTGATTATGAGACGTCAGTGAATAATGACAACGCTATATTACAGGTATGTCATTGATGTAAATGGGAAACAAGATTCGACCTAACACTGAGCCGTGAGGTACACCCGCAGGCTTCTTTTTTCGACTCCTGCATGGACCTGAAAAGTCCTGCCTGCCAAATATGGTTCCGATCAGAAATTATTTAGTTTTTAGTATTGAACTTACTAATCGGTACGACAGACCTTATAGTCCTGGACCTACTCAATAAGTTTTCCTATTCGTTTCGGTCTTCATCCTTGAACCGCCATCCCCTTACACCCGTCCGCCGAGGATCCTCTTCCATATCGTTCAACCACCTAAGCCAAAGGCGTCCGTCAAGCTATCTTCAGGCAATCTCTCTACATAACGCAACCATCTCAATCTTTCCTTCTATATTCGGGCAACTATATCGGCTCGCCAAATAATTGCTTTAATTCGTCATTCTTGCAACCATTCGCCGTTTGCACACTTGGGGTCGAATATTTTTCTTAGCACTTTTTACTATTAAAAGCATTGTGTTTGTATATAGAAAATTAAAAGTGATTTTTATCCTCAGGCTGAAAAGAAAAATGCTACAGCGACTGAATACGGTCTGGTTTTCGGCAGTTTTGAATTTATCGCCTTCTTCAGCAGCCCCTTTCTCGGAAAATATGTAAGAACGAAAGAAAATGTAACACAGAACTTTAATATTAATGTTTTGTTTTTTGTTTTTTTCAGATAAATTATATTGGGGTGAAGACGACTTTGAACGCAGGGATGCTTTTGGCAGCAGCCTCCACGATTTCCTTCGGGTAATTTTTCAGTTTGACCAAGGAAAACAAATTTTATTTTTTGTATTTCTAATAAATTTTGATTTTGCGGCAAGTTTGCTGGACATGGTCGAATCGCACGACGCCTTCATCGGTCTGTCTTTCTTCCTGCGGATGGCCGAATCGCTAGGTTCGACGGCAGCCCTCGTCTCCGCCTTCTCCATAACTGCCGCAGTGTTTCCCGATAGTATCGCAACAGCTTTTGTAATTTTTTAACTTAATTAAATTTAAAATTAGTAGCTAAAAAATGTATCTGTTTATTTCAGGCTTCTCTGGAAGTGTTCTACGGCGTCGGGTACATCGTCGGACCTACCCTCGGTGGCCTTTTCTTCTCTGTAATTATTTTCGCCTACTTTTAGTATACAATATTTCTGCATACCTAACGAAATATTTAGGGCTAGGATAACAGAATTTTTAAGTAAAATGTTAAACTGTGAAATTTTCTCAACTGGTCTGTAGTTTGATAGTTTCAATCCTGGGGTCTGTCTAGTCTCGCTGTTACTTTTTGCCAGGTACATTTTAGCACTTCGACATTCAAAGCCACTGAAATACCAAAGCAGCGAGGATAGGCAGACGATGATATGTTTACGCCATATATTGGAAAAAAAATTTATTTGTTGTTTAGTGGGGAGGATACAAACTGCCCTTTATCGTAATGGGTATTGCAATGATCTTCGGTAATATTTTCGTTTTCCTCGTACTTCCACCTGTGGAAAATAACGTCAGCGATATCAGACAAGGTGATTTAGGTAAAAATTGCACAAAATAAAACATAAAATCTCACTCATGGTCATTTTTAGTAAGCACGAAAGGCGTTTTGCGAGTACCGGGCGTGATATTAGATTCGTTGACCGTTGTCTGTACAGCAATAAGCATGGGCTTTCTTGCAGCGACACTCGAGCCTCATATTAGAGTTGTAAGCATTTCTCTTTTTATCAACGAAATTATTTTTCATAAAAAAAATTCTCCATTGTTTTTTGTTTTTGATTCAGTTTGAACTGTCGCCCATCTCGAACGGCCTCATGTTCGTCATCAGCGGCGGGACTTACGCCATCTTCGCCCCGATAGTCGGTAGGATTTGCGATCATTGGGTCTACCCGAAGAGGGTACTCAGCTTCGGCGCCGTCTTCATAGTCTTCAGCTACATTCTGATCGGGCCGTTTCCCTTTGTGGGCATACCAAAGTAAGTGTTCCATTTCCTCCCGACCTCTGGGACTTACTTTAATAAAAATGTGCCGATTTTGTCGCAGGACCTTGGCGATTTGCATCACGGGCTTGGTGATACACGGATTGGCCTTGTCCGCTCTAATGGTACCTACCTTCATGGACTCCATCTGTTCAGCCGTGTAAGCTAAAATCCGCATGTTGAGAATTACATTTGGTCGTTATATTTCTTTGTGAATGGTACCGGCTTGACCTTTGGGTGAATAGTATTCCCCCGATTTCAGTCATCTCTTATAGTCCGACGGACAGATCTGTCCACAGATGTTCCACTAAATACAGATTGGTACCAAAAACCAATGAATACAGATTTCTACCTCAATTAAACATCACACCACAATAATAAACTCAGCTAAAGGATTATTACACAGAGTCATATCTAAGTCATGAATCATTTCACCCAAAAATATTCAAACATGGAAACAAATCTTACATAACAACTACCCTAGAAACATAACAGAATCATAAACAATTATAACCCAGCACTACACAGAACAGCATCCTCAATAGTGCACAACACTTCTGTCTGTAGGTGAGGGACCGGATAAATATGGAGGGTGTGGTAAGGTTTCATATCCTAGTCCTTAAGTTTCCACAAAAATAAGAAACAAATGTGGGCTGAAATGTTAGCCTTGAGGTACACCAGAACAGGCATGGAATTTGAAAGACTATTTATAACTCTTATAATTTGGCACTATTATTTACACAAGATGAAAACTATTGCAGCTGATTTGCACCAAAGTAATAGGAAACAACTTTTTATTTTATGGAAACATCAACATATGAAATTTTACCGATGATCACTTTTGATTGTTATACTCATAATAAGTTATAAGATGACAAACTTTATTTTGGGACTAGTCTTCCTGGATAATTGATTTACTAATATGGAAATATGTTTTATTCAGCCTGATACGGGTGTACAAAGATGTACAGTCACAGAAAATATACATATACAGTGAAAACACTGTACTATTAAAATTAAACTAAATAAAAGGACACTTGAAAATTTTCCGTTTCAAGTTGTAATGACAAGAAATAATTAGATTCAAAGGAATGGGGCATCGTGTAGATGAGGAAGGGGATTCCATAGGGTGGAAGGATCAATGATTGGATGAGGTAGTACAACTGTACGCAAAAGATTTGTGTTTACGAAGATAGACGTCAGAGGGTGGAAGTAAGTTTGGCAGAAATGTAGAGGTTATGCTCAAAGGTGGAATGAGAAAGCATCATTTGATACAGGAATCTTGAGGAAGTAATACCATCTGAGGTATATAAAGGATATAATCAATTTAAATCAATGTATCAGTCAGATGGGACCTCTTATCAAATGATTCATTAATTGTTTAAGGTTATACTGAACCACCCAACTATTGCAAAGATTTATATTTGTTAATTTTAAATATTATTTATTTGTAGTGCTGCTGGCTTTCCTGATGATTTGTCCACGTATGGGATCATATCTGGACTGTGGTCTTCGTCGTTCGCCTTAGGCGCTTTTGTTGGCCCTTCAATCTCCGGATATCTTTTCGACCTTGTTGGATTCCAATATGGCTCGATTTTTGTCATGGTTGTCCATTTTGCACTGGTAAATATAAAACATTCTTTTGTTAATTACCTCTGCCATTAACATTTGATTTTTTTTTTTTTTTTCAGTTTGTTGGCATAACTATTTTCATATCTGTGGAGAAGAAGAAACAAATTGTCCCACCGAAACGCGTCCGCTTGCTTTCGCACGTCCCTGGGAGCTCGTCGGAAGAAGAATACCTCAATCCGAAACTGACCGATACTTGGGAAGCCAAAATCACTTCTGACTGCAAGACCTACAGGTACGGAGCTGTTTCTAGCTTACCGACTTCCGTCTAACCGCTTGCCAGTTTTGTCAATAACACATTCTTATAACTCTTACTGTATTACAATTTGAACAAGCGCGCTTGACATTCTATCTGTGATATTTATTGTCTGCCAAGAAATGTTCATATTTAATGTACATATTTAAAACTATTGTTATTATAACTGGGAGAACAAAAATAACTCAGAGGAAACCCTCATGACGGTCAAGGACGAGAAGCCGCAAAATGCTCAGGAGTATTAATAAAATTACGACATTCATTTGGTGTTTCTAGTCTCACTTGTTATTTTTTCAAATCTTTGTTGTTGTTGTTTTTTCTTTAAAGAAACAAATAATAAGTGAAATATTTATAAAGTCTGACTGTACATATAATATATCATTTTTGTACATTAGTAATGTAATATAAGTTGTCAAAATTATTTTTTACTGATATTTTTAATAAAGTATGTATTTGTGTGATTGCTTGCTTTCCTATTCTGATCTTTCTAAATCCTAAGCGTTTCAACTAACTATTGCTGTATGTGCTACAAGCTTGGAAAATAATTAGATGGGAAATAAAGTGGAACTCAATCTAAAAATAGAAATCTGCACAAATGATTCCATTCAACACCCAAAAATATAAATATGTGTATAATAAGCACATTTAACATGGTAAGTAAATATTATTTTGAACAGTCAATTATTTATGAAAATTTCTTTTCAAACCAATAACTGGAATGATGATGATGGCAAGGAGGCTAGGAAGTGAATTTTGTTCCCAAACATTGCAGCCTTGTGGCTTATACTTTATTACTTCCTTAATCCTTCTCTTAAGTTATGTTTAGTTATTGAATGCCATTGGTCAATTTCTTCCCCCGAGTTTTCTTTTTGTCTCAGGTCATGTCTAATTGGGCGGTTGCCGGTTAGGTTCAAAGATAATATGGTTGGCTGCTTCTTCTATCTCATTGCATAACCTACAAATGGAGACATCATTGAATACAACCATGTTGTGTAGATGTTTTCTCAGATATCAGCGACCAGTTTATTATCACTCCTCTGAGGTTAGCCCTCATTGATCATAGCAGTTAGGTTAACTGTTTTAGCATAAATTTACGGTATCAAACATTTCTAGAGCTTATCCACATAATCTTTTGACTTTTAAATTTTTTACCCATTCTGTGATGGTGAATTCTGTATTTGTTTTTATAATGCTGGTGTAGGTCCAGGGCCTATATAATGGTCTTGTAGATACTGCTCTCTGGGCAGTGTGTCTTCATTTTCATTACCCAAAATTCCTTTGTGTTATCCATAATATCAAGTGGTTATGTTCGATATATTCACTGATTAGTTTTGACATGATTTTTTTTCATGCTATTGTTTTAATAGCTGATTGGATATCTGATCTTATGAGGACTTGTTTGCCAGTGTAACTTCTTTTGAGATTTTCTAAGGCATTCGCATTTCAGAAAAACAACAAAATTACCCTTATCTGAGTATTAGAGCACATAGGGCAGAGAAGCAACAAAGAGTATGATAAATTGGCAATGGAAAGTTTGATGAGGACACCTGCTGGCCTGAACCCTTTTGCGACCAATCAAACTCAAAAAACTTGACTATTCATTAAAAATAAGTCTTCATTCAATAGGAATTCAACCGCAAGAATAGAAGCATGCAAAACTACGCATCAAACGACCGTCTCAGAAACTACCAGCAAGACTAATCTAGGATGTATAAGGACTAGAATAATAGTTGGACTGCTAACTGGACATCGTGGGTTCGATCCCCACCGTCGCCTCTGGAATTTTTCTGTCGTCTAAGGGGACCGGTGGCGCAATTAAAAGAAATTGACACGGCACTCATCAATGGAAGGGGCGGGACCGGATCTCAGCGACCCTGAACCTGGTCCCAACCCCCTTCAAAAATGAGTTTCTTCGATGGAAGAACACTGGTACAACGGGGGCTCAAGTTCACTTTGTGTTGTGAGCCCTCCTCCAAAAATGGAGCCAGGGTATAGTACAATAAGCTGTACAGCTGCAGTGCTCAGTCCCTGGTATCCATCCATCCACATCCGCTAACTGGACACTGTAGACTGTGCGGATATTACCAGGATGAAGAAGAGACAGTGGGTCTGTCTTGAGCCTGAAGGATACATACAGCAGGTCTTCAAAAAGATTTGGGATCTGATAAAAATACCATAAGTTTAATGAGGAACTGTTCGCAATAATGGAAATGCACAATAGACTGATCATAAAGAGACTGTTTCTAATCTTAACCTTTTGTCCACGTCTTCTGTTCAGATCTTGTCACTTCAGTATATTATGCGGATTCCTTTTTGTTTGTAGGGAGTACTTGTGAAGATGTCAGTGATTCCTTGGTTGTTGGCATATATTTTTTTTTCTTTTCTTTTCTTTTTTTAAAGATAAAAACGATTTGGGTGCATTTGACCTCATTCAATTTCATCAACCATTTCTTCCATTATTCTTCGTTGAGCTTGAACTGTTCGTGGATATTGGTGGTAGCTAGAATAGATGCAGATACTATTGCAGTATCTTTAGGTTAAAAAGGTGATGGAAGAGATTGGTAAGTCAGAAGGGCTAAGAATACGCCCTTGTGGTATACCAGAGGCTTGAATATTTTTTATTCATTCGACCTCATTGCTGCACTTTTGGTTAGGTTTTCATGACTAAGCCATAAGAATGGGTAGAAATAGTTTTGGTTTGTAGAGAATTCCCAGATGCCAGACTCTGTCATTCTGCTCAATCACTAAGTAAAACTAACCATATTCAAGGTACAAGGTACAATAAGCCAAAGCCCGCTTCTCAGTATCCTTATCCTATCCGGGATCAGTGGCAATATTGTAGCCAGTGCAAAACTAAAGCCTTCCTCGTATTATAAATGTTTTAGTCATATTTGAATACATATTGAAAATTCCAAATATGTATATTTACTTGGTGATATTAGGTTCAAAACCAATTAAAAATGATATTAAGAAATTTAAAATTTGGGACTATTATTAAAAAAACTAATGCTATATTTTTCTTTTTTTTTTAACGAGGGTTCGCAGCAGCAGAGGTTATATCAAACCTCTTGAGGTGCTGGTGTTTTTGAAAAAAAAAGCCCGTTTGTAAGTACGCTGGGTTCGAACGCAGGGCTTGTGGATTCGAACCTTGGACCTTTACCTTACAGTGATGAGCACCATGTCAGTACCTAAACCATTGCAGCCACAGACATGTTTATGTTTATTAAAAAAAAACTAAAAAAAACATGTAATTTACTTCATTAAATTAATAAACATGTTTGCAGCATAATATTCTTTTTTTAAATGAGGGTATTCCAACTATGAGGTTGAATGAACGCTCAGGACGCCCGTGCATTTGGGAAAAAGCCAATTTGTAAGTATAAGGTTCGAACCCTGGACCTTTACCTTACAGAGATGAGCACCGTGTCAACACCTAAACTGTTGCGGTCACAGGCATGTTTATATTTGTTTTTAAAAAAACAACATGTAATTTACTTCATTAAATCAATAAACATGTTTGCAGCCTAATATTTTTTTTATTTTTATTTTTTTAAATGAGGGTATTCCACTATGAGATTATGTGATTCCTTGGGATGCCTATGGTTTTGAAAAAAGCCCATTTGTAAGTATCGGATTCAAACCTGGGACCTTTACTTTACAGCCATTGTTGCACCCAATATATTTCTTTAAATTCATTTTATTATTTATTGCTGTTGTATTGAAGTTTTATTGTTTTTCACAGTGGCTTTAAAATAAAGTTTGTTTTTTGGTACCATTGCTTTTATATAAAATTTCTATATAAACTCAATCCCGTTCATATTAAAAGTATTTGGGCAGCTTGTAGAATCAGTGATGTGGTCAAAAAGTGAAATAAGCTTTGAAATATGGCCAAGCTTTTGGCATTTATTAAAATTTTATACACTTTTTGGGTGAAGAGACCAGGACAATAATTGAAGGAGCAACAGTGTGCACAAAAAACCGATTGCATTAAAATGAAATGAAAATCTACAGGGTTGTTTACATCAGTGTAAGCTTATGTTAAGTTGAATCGCATTGTGCTTATTTTTCAGAGGAGCTGGAAAACCGGTGGAGCAAGCGAGGCTGACCGTTTCACAAGAGGACCTCAAGAAAACAGCCAAAACCTTAAACGAGTCACTGAATGTCTAAATGTTCCTACTATCATAAATATAGAAATGTTTTCAAATTTTCTTGTGATTTCATTTTCCCTATTAAAACTCTGAGTAACTGTTGATTATCAAATAATTTTAATTTATAATGAATAATGGCTCATGGCACGGATGTTTATATATTAGATTAAAAACAGCATGCGTTGTAGGATGAAAATTACTTAGCGACCATTCCAAAATCTAATAGACTATAAAGAATGCATCAAGAACAGGTTTGGATGTGTTTACACAATACAGTACAGGCAACCAGAGCATTCAGGTTAGCCTATTATTATTGGTAAATGGCATCAAGAAATAACTTTAAACCTAACCAAAAAATGTAAATATTACAATTTCATTTGGATATGTTTCAAGTAAAAAACCAATAATTAAATAAGCGGTAATTAGGCAAACACAGAAAGATCTGTAGCAGCAACTGTAGCTGATGAAAAAATGATCATCCTAAATCACAATTTCAATGATTCAAAAACGATCTTTGAACAGGCCTGGATGCATTTACACAACCTGAGCCTTCAGGTTAGCCTATTATTATTATTGGTAAGTGGCATCAAGAAATAACTTTAAACCTAACCAAAAATGTAAATATTACAATTTCATTTGGATACGTTTCAAGTAAAAAACCAATAATTAAATAAGCGGTAATTGGGCAAACACAGAAAGATCTGTAGCAGCAATTGTAGCTGATGAAAAAATGATCATCCTAAATCACAATTTCAATGATTCAAAAATGATCTTTGAACAGGCCTGGATGCGTTTACACAACCAGAGCCTTCAGGTTAGCCTATTATTATTATTGGTAAGTGGCATCAAGAAATAACTTTAACCTAACCAAAAATGTAAATAGTACAATTTCATTTGGTTACGTTTCAAGTATAAAACCAACAATTAAATAAGCGATAATTGGGCAAATACAGAAAAATCTGTATCAACAACTGTAGCTGAAAACAACTCTCTGACCACGATGTGTTACATAGCACAGTACAGGCAACCAGAGCCTTCAGGTTAGCCTAACATTAGTGGTAAATGGCATCAAGGGATAACTTTTAACCTAATCAAAAATGTAAATATTACAATTTCATTTCGATACAAGTATAACAATAGTAATTAAAATAGGGGTAATTTGGCAAATGCAGAAAGATCTGTAGCAACAGCTGTAGCTGATAAAATAAAAGTGGACATACTGACATATTCATATCATTGAAGAAATATAGTCAATACATCAAACACTTAAAACCATTTTCTTTAATACAGAGCTTTATAGTCAATACATCAATTGTTAGTCAAAAGCGCATTGCCATAACCTTCCAATATTGCTTTCCTTATTCACTATATTCCCTCTTCTTTTCTTAATTTCTTTGTCTGTTAAATAATATTGATAAATCTCTATCCTCTGAAGCCAAACTTAACTGAGCTGAGGATTGTACATAGAACCACCATAGACCATATAATATATAATTTGAAACCGATAAAATTAAGTAGTGCAATAATTTTATCCTTCGGTTTATTATTATTAAAATATTTTTTAATTATTAAAATCAGTCTTATTTGATTGTGAGAATTCTCCACGTTTGTTTGGGTTAGACCTGAAATTTGGTCATTCCTGGTCATTTCGGCCTACGGTCATTTACGCTCTCTGTGTAGGTCTGTCAAATGCATTTCAGCATTTCACCATCTTCAGTGAATCTCTGACAGATTGTTTATGTTTGGTGCAACCATGACAGCATAGAAAGGGTAAATAAGCTGAATAAATTTTTCAGAGCGAAAAATACTGCTCACTGTTGTTTAAAAAAAATATTGATTTCTTTGTTGCTGATTTATTTTTAATGGGGGACATAATGGCTTGTGACACTTGATTTGTTCGATTTCAAATAATCGAGAAAATGTTGCAAAAGTTTTCTTCGGGTAATTGTAATTTCAAAATGGAACATTTTTTAAATTCATGATGATACTGAAGGTTCAGAAATTATATAAAAAAAACCTTGGCAAAATTTAAAACGATGTTTATTTTTGGGTAATCGGTGTCTTTTTTGTGGTTTGCGGTTTTTCCTCTTTTGCATTTTGGTCTGTGGAGAGTCGTTATCCATGTGAAAATCGACTGCTTACGGGACAAGGAGAATTCGGGAAGAACGAACTGCGGGAAAAAACGGACCCAAGAAGATCAATAGAATATACAATGAAATAAACAAGCTCTTCCGTACCGAATACTCACCTGAAAACCTTTAAAAGTTGCCGAGGAAGTAACCAGACATTTATAATTTTGTGAGCTTTCTACATGCATGAGGGGCGATGTACCGTTAATTGGGCCGTTATAGTTTGGTCTGCCTACCTTAGCTTATCACGTTCACAGATACACTTAAGATGGCGATGCCGAAACGCGTCAGGCAGACCAACTCAGCAAGGATAGGCCAGACTAAGATGACTGAGCAAATTTCTAATTATAACCTACTAGATGAACTACACAACAACAACATTTACTAAGGTCATCAATGGCAAAACAGCGAAATCAGGCAGACCAGGATGATACAGAACGTTTTTCCTAAACTATAAACATTCCTGGCTGTGTTCTTCTTTCTAATTTGAATAACTGATTTTAGGTAGGTTGAACAGTACACAACTATAAAAATAATATTAAAAAGAACTACAACTAAGATATCCCTCACAGCTTTATAACTTTTAGGCTTATGCAAAAAATAACAAAACAAACTAAGTCAATTGATTTTTGGTTTTTGTTTCATTGCACACCTCAAAATTCCGTTTCTCCTTTTACCATCCGACAATTGACGTCTTTGGAGTAAAATAGTTCGCAAGTGTCAACGTCTATTTTTTTTAAATTTCGATAAACGGATTGCCTTTAAGACGTGACAATGCGATTAGGTTAAGGGCTTCACTTCTTAAGTAAGTTAGCCTGTGAGGTATATAAAGTCGGACGGACCCGGTGGCACCTTCGTACCATTGCAGGCCTCTAGCTACACCCGTGGTACCCGACCTAGATAAAAATAGATTGACAAGCGACTTCACACCAAAGGTACTCAACAGATAAGTACTTGTAAATTAATGATAATCCCTTTTTTTGTGTATATAATTCTTTGTTAACTTTAAAGTATTAACGATTCGATCCAATCAATATTTCTTTACACGATAAAAGTCAAAGAAAATCCTGCTGTATGAACACTCTCAACACGACACGTAAGAATGGCACAATACAAACACTTTGAGCCTGAAGATGAGCTCAATGAAGATCGAAACGTTGGCACGATAAAGAAATTGTTTTTCTGAAACCTACATCACACCAGACGGCATCTCATAATTTCTGAAGAATTACTCTCAACTTTTCATACTGTTTAATCATTCTGCAAATTGAATCTTTTAAATCTTCATAAAATCTTTAAAAGATAACAATATTTCCTCATCAACCTCATCTTCGTTTTAAATTTTTATAGTTGTGTCAAGTGGCATCTGTTTTGTAAAGTACTATTGAAGTTTTTCCCTGATTGCTTGGACCCTTGCTAACATCGTAATTTTATAATGTTAATTTGATTGATATGTACCAAAAGTGGCTTCCGAAAGCGCCGAAAGACTCCTGGGTACAAGAAAATAAAACCAGATGTAAAGAGAACCCACTATAAAATTCTACAGAGCATTAATTGAGATGGCTATAACGCTACCTGACCAAATGAGAAGTCAATTTTGACAGACCTTCCCAAGTGGTCATCTGATAGTTCAAGAAGAAAGACAACCCCCAATATGGTACACTGATGAGGCAAAGATGGAAGAGGTAATGGGGTAAAGGGGCCGAATTACACCCAAGCTAACAGCTTGGACTGGTTCAAACTATGTTCCAAGTTGAAGTCCGTCCGAATCCGACACGGTACACAGGAGTTGATAAAAAAAATAAAAGGAAAAAACTGGCTAACTAGCCAAAGAAGGGACAGTCTCAGGCATGAGTCTTGAATTAGGCGCAGCAGAAAGTTGAAGCTTGAAAAATATCTTGAGATAGAACAACTCAATCACTGGACGAAAGCAGAAGTTTGATGCTAAAAGGATAATAAAAGAAAATATATAAATCTCCCAAAAAGAAATGGTAAGGTACTCCTCATAATTCATACATAACTTCGCACAGTCAGGCAACTATAAAAGCACTAAATCCGCTTTTAGATTCAAACTAGTCGGAAAGTGTCTAAATTTTTCGATAGCCCTAGGAAAACATAACACGCTTATTAGCTTGAGATTTCGCAGTATAAAGACATTAGGAGAACACGGACAGGCTGACTATCTACGTTCAAAAAGAAAAG
This sequence comes from Cimex hemipterus, assembly GCA_039619505.1. Classification (NCBI taxonomy): domain Eukaryota; kingdom Metazoa; phylum Arthropoda; class Insecta; order Hemiptera; family Cimicidae; genus Cimex; species Cimex hemipterus. The sequence goes on along the minus strand of CM077107.1, from coordinate 6,735,751 downwards.
GGCATCCCTTTTGTTCACACCCCACCTATTTATTGTTTTCAAAAGTGCTTCCTACTTCCAAGATTGTATGAGCCCATGCGAGAATTTAATATAACATCCAAGCTCATTATGTTGATGAAAATGACAGTGATGGATACATCATGTGTAATTTGAATCCAAGCCGATGTATTCCCTGATTTTAGGACACATAAAGGTCTGAGGCAAGGTGACGCTCAAACTCTAGAAAAAGTAATCAGGGATTTTGACAGGAACTGTACCCACCAGGTCCAACGAGCTGCAGGGCGATGGAGAAGCTACTTCGCCATCAGCCCCACCCCATTCACACCAATAAATACGTTCACGCATACAGAAACACAAAACACATATTTTGAAGGCTATGTACAATAACAAATTCCCAATTCCTCTAAGGAGCGAAACAGGGGACCCTGAAACTCGCTACCGTGTTCCAGAACTCTTCTTAAATCCAGCTGCATGCCCACACGCTCTCTATATGGAGCCAAGGCATGACACGCCTTTATTATGTATTAGCATCAATATTTTGTTATATATGTATATGAATAAACATCAATGTTGATTATAGTTTTATTTTCATATCGTTCGTCAAGATCTGTGGAGCATTCGACGGATTGCATTCTTTAAATAATGTTGAATTTTGAAGATTTTATTGTTCGGATCTGATAAATGATTTTTACATTTGGTGAGATGGGCGTTCCATCTGGGGTAGGACAAGCGAGCCGAGGGGGACCTTGGACCCGGCAAGGGGCTTATCGAGTTTTCCAATTCGAGCCGGTCATCGGAAGCTATCTGGAATCCGGGAATGGTCCTGGTTGGTCGCGATATACTGCATATTCCACTACACGTGTCGTCATCTCGCGGCCCATGTTGTGTGTTACATGTCCGATAACCATATTCGACGTCTAAGTAGCCAATTGTTTTATGATGTTTTTGTCTTCTCCAAAAACCGAAAACGTGGTTTTCAGTTTAAAAACGGCCAGTACGGAGAAACGTGGTTATCGGGCTTGGCACAATGGCTTTACACATTAAACCGTGACCTGCCCGAGTTGCATAACTCCGTCCTTATCGCCTTATCCGCTATCGCTACGATCAAAGCGAATCAGTCGATTCAATCAAAAGGGGAGACGTAAAAATGACGTCTTCCGGCTAAATTTCAAAAACGAGCGTATAAATAACTAATTTAAGAATTAATACGCTCCCAAATTTCCTTTAAATTAGCTCTTGGATGGAATTGAAAGACTTAGGACGAATTTAGCCGTTTAGTAGTAACATAGATTAAAATTATGTATAAATAAAAAGTCAATGAGCGTACTTTGTTTGGAAAGTAAGCGGACCGTAAAAGACGTTATTTGGATTGTAGGGCTCAAAAAATGGACATGTCCCCGAGTTTCGCTGCGTACCAGTGGAACGCGAACCCGATGGCCAACAGGACCGTCGTGGACAGCGTACCGCCTGAGATGCTACACCTGGTCGACGCGCACTGGTACCAGTTCCCGCCGATGAACCCTCTTTGGCACGGGATCCTCGGTTTCGTGATTGGGGTTCTCGGCGTCATCTCCATCGTCGGCAACGGCATGGTCGTTTACATCTTCTCCTCTACCAAGACCTTGAGGACGCCCTCGAATCTGTTGGTAGTCAACCTGGCCTTCTCAGATTTCCTAATGATGACCACGATGTCACCTCCAATGGTCATCTGCTGCTACTATGAAACCTGGGTCTTGGGCCCGCTGCTGTGCGAGCTGTACGGTATGTGCGGCTCTCTCTTCGGCTGCGCGTCCATCTGGACCATGACGATGATCGCTCTCGACCGCTACAACGTTATCGTCAAGGGTATAGCAGCCAAACCGATGACGACCAAGACCGCTCTGTTCAGGATAATCTTCGTATGGGCCTTCTCCATCATGTGGACATCCTTCCCCTTGTTCGGTTGGAACAGGTAATTGAAATACCCTCGGTAATTCCACAAAAATGGCAAAATCGTAAAACTATTTTCATTCCCAGACACCCTACTTACAATTTCGATTTTATTGTTTAGGTATGTCCCTGAAGGGAACATGACAGCCTGCGGGACGGACTACCTCACCAAGGAATGGTTCAGCAGAAGTTACATCCTAATTTACGCTTGCTTCGTCTATTTCATCCCTCTCCTCACCATCATATACTCGTACTTCTTCATTGTCCAGGTAGGCGTCTTCTGGTCAGTAACCTTACGAAGTACTCACTCCCTTTGTTTCAGGCTGTTTCGGCTCACGAGAAACAGATGCGCGAACAGGCCAAGAAGATGAACGTGGCTTCGCTCCGGTCGTCAGACGCCAACAACACTTCCGCGGAAGCCAAATTGGCCAAAGTCGCTCTTATGACAATTTCGCTCTGGTTCTTCGCCTGGACACCTTACTTGGTCATCAATTTCTCGGGTGTTTTTGAGACGGTCACGATTAGCCCTCTTTTCACCATCTGGGGCTCCCTGTTCGCCAAGGCTAACGCAGTATACAACCCGATCGTCTATGCCATCAGGTAAAAGGAGCACTATCCCATGTTAAGCAAAAAAAGGATGTACTCCACCCAAAGACCTAAAGAATTAGGTAATTCTGACTCGTGTATCCTTTCTATTTTACAGCCACCCGAAGTACAAATTAGCCCTCCAGAAGAAGTTCCCGAGCTTGTCTTGCGCCGAAGCAAGAGACGACACCACGTCGGTCGCAAGCGGCGTGACGACGGTCACCGAAGAAAAGGCTCCGACAGCGTAAGTCTGCTGGGGTGGAAGCAGCAGCAGCAGCAACGCTCCGCTTCTGGTTTAGCACCATCGCGGAGCACTACAAATGACAGACCAGATCGCTTCTAACAACCTCGGACTGGACACGGTTTTGTTTTTGTATCAACCTCTGTATAGAAACAAAAAAAAACTAGAATAGACGTCAATTGCTTGGGAGGTGGTTCTAAGTTTTATTTTATATGTGATAATAAAGCCTCCTTGCACTGTTGATTTCTTTCAGTCTATTGACATCCATCGCGAGATATTTTTAGAGAAAAGATGGTTTTTAATATAAATACTCTGAACAGAAAGTTTTTGTATGGTAGATGAACCTTCATTGTGAAAAACACTCCAAGAACCGACGGATCCAAATTATTATTTTAAAACTTAGAAAACGTTTTAGTTAATTTTAAAGTGTAGAAGAAATAGTTCTCCATTTTGAGTTGTACTTCCATTCGCACGAATTGTGTTCTGTTAAAGGAACTGAATAAATTTAGATAATATGCTAAGGAGTTAGAAATAGGACAGCCCGTGAAAAATAATTGTAAACACAAAAAATACACGAGAATTTTTAAAAATTTCGTTATTTCTTCTCCCGCTCCCCCGCCGGACAATTTTGTCATAAAATAATCAACGGGCGAAAATGTTTTAGGCTTCCGTCCCACATAAGTTCCGGGAAGACAACGTTGCGTTCGGAGCAGGACGACGGACTCAGCGCTACTTAATCTTTCTTGAGTTTGGATCTCCCAGCTCATCAAAAGCCTCCTGGAGCTTTCCTGGGACTTTTCGGCGAGGACGTGTGAAAAGGCAGCCCTATTCAAATTTTGACTTTATTGACCTCCTTCAATCACGAATGACAACTGAAGAAAAATCACTCGAAAGGGAGAAAAACAGCGTAGAAAATCGTAAAGCATCAATTTTATAAATAGGATTCTTCACCGAGCAATTTGCCCGAAATGTGTTACAAATTGCAAAAAATTTAAACCCTCGGGGGAACAGATGGATTTCAATCAATAATTTTGTCATTAATTACTGAAATAATTTTTGAAAGTTTATCAAACTGAGAATGAGTAAAATTTGAAATAGTAAAAAAAGGTCATGCAGGACTTAGAACAACGTAGTTGCCAAGGTTAGTTCTAAATAACCAGAAGCAACGTTTTTTTCATAAATTTTGCATCTATGTTGACACACCACAGTCCATTTTGCTCAAATTTCCTTACCTCTCACTGATAGCTTAATTAATTAAAAGTATTGGTAATTTTGGAGTGGTAGTTTGTTAAAAAAGTTACTCCGAGTAAAGTAGGCTCCTTGGCAAAAAACCACCCGATTCCTTTAAAACACTCGTTAAAGCTAATTAATAGAATTTTTTATGGCGACGAAATAGGCATTTTTGGGGGGAATTAAAGCCCTGAGGCATATTTTCCACCTGTGCCCTGTTGTTCCAATTAAAAGTTCCTAACACCTCAGAACATTGAGTAAATTTAATTTTTGTACATCCGTTAGAATTGGTGTTACCTTCCCAACGTTTTCATCATTTCTGTGATTTGACAAAAAACCGAGGTATTCAGAAAGTGAAAAATTTGAGATATAGGTTTGATTTTTCCGAAAATTCGTTTTCTGAAAAAAAGCTTTTCTAGTTTTTGGTTGGAGTCACGTGGGCAATTTTTTTCCGGGCGATCTCCTATAGTTCCTCTTAAAACTTCATAACACCTCTGAATTTTATCCAAATAGAAGGTTTTTACACCGAAGAAAAAAGTTGTTTTGGGTTTTTTTTTTTTTGGTTGGATTCGCCTGGGGCAATTTTTTTCCCCGGCTATCTCCTATAGTTCCTCTTAAAACCTCATAATACCTCGGAATTTTATCCAAATTGAAGGTTTTTACACCGAGGAAAACATTGTGTTGGTAATTTTAAATTTTTGTTGGTAGGATTCGCCTGGGGTAATTTTTTCCGGCCGCTCTTCTATAATTCCTCATAAAACTTCATAACACCTCGGAATTTTATCCTAATTTTTGTACCGTTTTCTTCACCGAGGAAAAACATAGTTTTTGGGATTCTCTCTTTTCAGTTTTTATTTATTTATTTATTTTCTTTTTTTCAATTTGAAGAACACCCGTTGGAAAGCTTTTATACCATATCCTACGTCATTCAAATGTTTTATTTTCATCTCCGGTTCTAATTTATTTACGTAGACCATATTCGTAATATTAAATTTAGTTTACTGAGTTCTCAATCCCTGTAAACTTTCTTATTCGCTGTTCTCGTTTCAAATTATTGTTTTTTTGTTTGTGATTTTGACAAAAATTTGAGAAAGACATTTTAATTTGTCGGAAAATTTGTGTCTAGTTTTGTGAGGTGCAGAAAACGAATATATTTTTTTTCTTATTTTGTTTAATCTATTTTGCAAAAAAATCAATCTGAGGGCGAGCAATTTCGTACTGTTTGAATAATTTACAGAATTTGTTTTTCGTGCGTTTGTTGTAAATTTTTTCAGAGATTATTATATATCATCTGATTTGTTTCCTCTCCCAGAAAAGAAAATATGTTGGATATATAATTATATAATATGAAATGAAATTGGATGTATACAAAGTTACACAAACCAAAAGAAGCTGTATGTGAAGCAAGCAAAAAGGTTTTTGGAAAATAAATTTGATTTAAAACAAATACAACACAGTTTAAACTCCATGAATTTTACAGTAAGAAAAAATGACATTTTGGAGCTGGGTTAATGCCCGATTACAACTTAGGATTTTTCTCCCGTCTCCAAATTTTCCTCATCCACTGGAAAGCTAAATATTTTTTTTTTTATCCTATGTCAATAACTTGTAGATTTTAAATCGTTATAAATGAAATAAATAAGTTTTGTAATTTACCTAAGCCCTGAAGATGACCCGAAAAAAGGCCGAAACGACGGCAAGAAAAATGAAATAGTGGTTTTTCCAAATTACCTCATCCTTACGGCTCGTCACGATGTCAACGAATAATGAAATAAATAAGATTGAAATCCACAAAAGATCCTCAAATATTTAATATTTATATTATCTTTTATCATGTCGTACATTTCAATTAATTGAGAGAGCCGTTTTAAAATTATCAATGTTATCAATTTTTTCGAAAAAAATCTGATTTTTTGGAGGTGAAACGTTTAAAAAAAAAACTTAGCAACTTTGGGGAGACTTCTGCTTTTAAAACTCGCTCTTCGTACTAGCATAATTTCGACAAATCATATAAAGTATTAGAGATACGTAAATCCATCCCTAACCTTTACTTTTCCTAACCTAAGCACAAATCTACCTCTCGAACTGATTCTAACCCTACCTAACCAAACCATGGCCTAACCTGACCATAATTCTAACACTAACCGACCTTACCTAACTCTACCTAACAAACCATGACCTAACCTGACCATAATTCTAACACTAACCGAC